>NMRB01000162.1:99180-123006 GCA_002633025.1 Notospermus geniculatus
TTTTTCCCATTTTCATCCCTTGTACCATAGGAATACCATAGAACCATAGGAAACCACAGTACCATAAATTAATACCATAGCACCATAACATTCTATAGTACCATAAATTAATACCATAGAACCATAGCATACGATAGTACCATAAATGGGAACCATAAGTACCATAAATTAATACCATAGTACCATAAAATACAATAGTACCATAAATGGGAACCATAAGTACCATAAATTAATACCATAGTACCATAAAATACAATAGTACCATAAAAGGGAACCATAAGTACCATAAATTAATACCATAGTACCATAAAATACCAAGGGTACAATAGCAATATACCATACAATACCATAAATACCATAGGGTACCATAGGATACCACAGGATACCATAAGGTACCATAGCTATTTTTTTAATAGGGCGACGAGCCAGGAAGAGCAATGCTACGCCTCCCGCAATGGCGGGAAAAACCCGTGCGCTGATGCACGGTGCAAAAGGGCTGATTTTATACTACAGAGACCCAAATTCACTGATATAACATTATAAGGGAATTCTATACATATTTCTTCATCCTTTTACAGGAGTTCTTTTGTAATTTACCTCTTTGTGCGGGTACAAGGTGACTTTTTAAATTGGAACAACCAGGAATCCACTGCATATCGCATGATACCAAATCGAAAGGGCTGTGCGCATGCGCAGCTACTAATTAAATTCCGTATCCGGCAGTGGCGGCCGTAACATGGCTCCCCAAATTATGACTAATAATTTCCTATACTACCGAGTCTCAACCTCATAATAAACTGAAATGAACTAAACCTTCTTCAAGCTCATATGAAGACTGCACACAACTGAGTGCTAACAAGTGACTTTAGAGTATCTTAACGTACTAGTAACATGACTTTAGAGTTTCTCCACATATTATAAGACCTTTTAAACATAGATGATCTGACAATATGAATCACCAGAAAATACCGAGTTTAACCATCACTTAGACAAGATTCAGCAAATGAGTCGATACTGAGCTCACTGATGATTGCACAAGGTCAGCAGGATGAGTCAATCCCAAGAACTGAAATTACGTAACATGCATAAACACGACTCAACAGATGAGCCAAACAACAATTCGACTGGAGCATGATCTCGTAGATATATGGAAATTTTCCCTAAGTATTCAAGTATCAAACATGTCTCAGTAAACGCGACGAAAAGGATTATATGGTCCTCACGTATCTAAATCAAACGCACTTTCTATTATGCTTGACTATATTTTTATGACTTAAACAGGTGTGGGGAGAGGTTGCTAGCACATCACCCACAATGAAGGTTCTCAGTACCTCCATAAGCGACCTAAATCACTGTATCCATCATAATGTCACTTTCACTGCAAATAGCTCCTCGGCCGGGAATTCCCTAATTGTCTTTCTCTGCCTCTTGAATTAGAACTTTCCACTGCATATCGCATGATACCAAATCGAAAGGGCTGTGCGCATGCGCAGCTACTAATTAAGTTCCGTATCCGGCAGTGGCGGCCGTAACATGGCTCCCCAAATTATGACTAATAATTTCCTATACTACCGAGTCTCAACCTCATAATAAACTGAAATGAACTAAACCTTCTTCAAGCTCATATGAAGACTGCACACAAACTGAGTGCTAACAAGTGACTTTAGAGTATCTTAACGTACTAGTAACATGACTTTAGAGTTTCTCCAAATATTATAAGACCTTTTAAGCATAGATGATCTGACAATATGAATCCACAGAAAATACTGAGTTTAACCATGACTTAGACAAGATTCAGCAAATGAGTCGATACTGAGCTCACTGATGATTGCACAAGGTCAGCAGGATGAGTCAATCCCGAGAATTGAAATTACGTAACATGCATAAACGCGACTCAACAGATGAGCCAAACAACAATTCGACTGGAGCATGATCTCGTAGATATATGCAAATTTTCCCTAAGTATTCAAGTATCAAACATGTCTCAATAAATGCGACGAAAAGGATTATATGGTCCTCACGTATCTAAATCAAACTCACTTTCTATTATGCTTGACTATATTTATATGACTTAAACAGGTGTGGGGAGAGGTTGCTAGCACATCACCCACAATGAAGGTTCTCAGTACCTCCATACGCGACCTAAATTACTGTATCCATCTTAATGTCACTTTCACTGCAAATAGCTCCTCGGCCGGGAATTCCCTAATTGTCTTTCTCTGCCTCTTGAATTAGAACTAGTTTCTGCACAGGGCGTTCCAGAAATGAGGCATTTCCCTTACGCTTTCCATACTTGTCCAATGTGCGGTCGCCGATTGCGAGTTTAACTTTGCGCACTTTTCCGTCTGCATCCACATACACTTCGTGCACTCGGGCGAGTTTCCATACATTTCGTGGCGTGTCCTCATCTTTCATGACCACTCTACGTCACCAACAGACAGATTACGTTCTGGGCGATTCCACTTCGTTCGGACTTGGAGGTTCTGAAGATATTCTTTCCTCCAGCGATCCCAGAATTCTTCAACAAGATGTTGGACTCGTCGCCAACGTTTCCTCAGATACACGTCTTCTCGGGGGAATTTTCCCGGAGGAGCGATGATTGGTCTCGACTTCATGGTTAGTAGTCTGTTTGGTGTTAAAGGTACCAAATGCGGGTCATCCGAGTTCTCCACTACCAGGGGGCGACCATTCACGATAGCTGCCACCTCGTGAAACATCGTTCGCAAGCTCTCATCATCGAGCTGGCTTCCAGACTTAGCCAACATGGAAGTTAGAATGGCGCGCGTTGATTTAATTTGCCTTTCCCAAACTCCACCGTGGTGGCTGGCAGCCGGGACATTCATTTCAAATACAATGTCGCAATCTTCCTTCAGCAATGTTTCTTTTACCTTGTTCAAATCCATCTCAGACCAGGCTGACTTCAGTTCATTGCTAGCACCAACAAAGTTTGTCCCTTGATCACATCTAAGGAGACAGACCGGGCCTCGGATTGCGATCAGCCGTCTCACAGCATTGAGAAACGAATCTGTAGACAAAGAATTGACCGTCTCAATCTGTATTCCTCTCATGGCTAGACACGTGAACATCACTCCCCAGCGCTTCAAGTCTTTACGTCCTTCCCGTATGATGAACGGCCCGAACAGATCCACACCGCAGTGTGTGAAAGGGGGTACTGCTTCCAATCGGTCCTTAGACAAATCCGCCATTTTCTGGCCGGAGACGACACCACGGAATCTTCTACATCTGACACAACCAGCAATCATGCGACTGACCAGTCCTCTGAGCCCTATCACCCAGTATCCATTCTGACGTATGCAGTTCATAGTCATGCCTCGACCACCGTGTTCTACCTTCTCATGAAAATGACGTACAATCAGACTGGTGACGTGAGATGTTTTTGGTAGAATCATCGGATGTATCAAACCCTCGGACATTTCACCCCGACACAGCCGACCGCCAACACGCAGGATTCCATCGCCATCAATGAACGGGTCTAATCGATACAGGTTTGACGTTGGCTTCAACTGATTCTTTCTGTCCCTTGCTACTTGATTCTGTTTCACGTTGTCTTCGTTCACATTCAACTTCTGGAGCACTGAGATCTCATCTGGAAATGCTTCTCTTTGTACGGCTTTGATGACTTCTTTCTCGGCTCTGTTCAAATCTTCTACACTGAGTGGTCCGTTCCCTCGTGGCATCTTCTTCCTGAGTCTGTCTCTGTATCTCAGACAATTGGCAATCGCTCTTTTTACCGTGGACCACTGAGAAAACTGTTCCAACCTTGTAACATCAAGGGTTGCTGGCTTTGCATTTGTCGCCAATGCCGTGGTTTTTCTCAGCTCTGGGTCATCTGCAGCTACTGGGAATGACTTGTCTGCTGGGTCTGTGTCATCTACGGGTTCTGATGCCCACAGGAATGCTGGGCCCTTTTAACCATGCTGCCTTAGCCAGTTCTCCTGCTCTTAGCCCACGAGATGCTTCATCAGCCGGGTTTCTTTTGCCTTCAACATGTCTCCACTGTTCTGCCTTGCTGTTGTCTCTGATCTGCTGGACACGATTTCCCACAAAGACATGGAATCGTCTGCTATCGTTCTTGATGTAACCGAGTGCGACTTCACTGTCCACCCAGTAGGTCTCGGATGTAATCTTGCGTGTCATCTCCTTCCTCAAGAGGGCGCTCATTCTGATGGATAATACTGCTGCATTCAGTTCAAGGCGTGGGATGGTAATCTGCTTTAATGGAGCTACCCGTGATTTACCAAGTACAAGGCTGCAGTGTACCTGCTCTTCCGTGTTAACGAGTCTCATGTAAGTACATTGACCATAACCTCTCATGCTTGCGTCCGAGAAGTGGTGTAATTCTAAGGTTTTCACTTCTCCAAAATCTGTTGGTTGGTAGCAGCATCTTGGGATCTCCAAATTTTCCAGTTTCTCCAGGTCGTACCTCCAGCTTTCCCACTTCTGTCTTATTGATTCAGGCAATGGACTATCCCAGTCCGTGTTATCCCGGCATAATTCCTGCAGGATCTGTTTCCCAACTAAGAGCACAGGCGCTACCATTCCAAGCGGGTCGTAGATGGATCCTATTGTACTCAGGATGCCACGTCTGGTGAGGGGTTTGTCTTTCAGTGTTATACGGAATGTGAAGGCGTCTATCTCAATGCACCAATAGACTCCCAGTGCACGTTCCACATGGTTGACACCGCCAGGGTCACTGGTGCTTGACGGCAGTTGACAGTTCTTTTTCATTTGGGCCTTGTCCTCAGGGCGAACATCTTGTAGCACTACTGGTGAGTTTGATGCTATCTGATGCAGTCTCAAACCACTCTTTCGACATATTTCCTGTGTTTGCTGCACAAGATTTGCTCCCTCGGTTTCAGTGCTTGTGGAGGTAAGCCCATCATCAACGTAAAAGTCATTCCTGATAAATTCTGCTGCCCTCATGCCATATTCGTCCTCAAAATCATCAGCTATCTTCTGTAGACCAAATGTGCAGCACGCAGGGGACGATTTCGCACCGAATAAATGAACATTCATCCGGTAGTCTCGAGGGTTGCCATCGGTATCGCCCTTGGGCCACCATAAGAACTCCTGAGATAGTCCCTGTTCTCGATGTTCACCTTGAACTGATGGAACATGCGTTCTATGTCACACATAACTGCTGTTGGATACTGTCTGAATCGGCACAAAACTCCAATGAGTGGGTTCATAAGCTCGGGTCCTTGTAGTAGGAAGTCGTTTAAGGACTTGCCTCCATAGCGCGCACTGCAATCAAATACAACTCGGATTTTTGAAGGCTTTTTCGGGTGGTATATTCCGAAGTGCGGAATGTACCAGACATGTCCATCATTTCTCTCTATCTCACCAGGAGGCACCAGTTCTGCTTCTCCATACTCAATGATTTTCTCCATGAAGGTGATGTAATCTTGGCGATATTTCGGATCCTTGGAAAATTTCCCTTTCAGCTGATGCATCCGGTGCATCACCTTGTCTCGGTTCGGAGGCATACACGGTTCCCCGCCAGCAAACGGCAGCGGCATTTCATAGTGTCCATCGGATCTGCGGTGTATTCCTGACCCAACTGTCTGGAGAAATTCTCTGTCTTGTTGTGATAGTGCTTCTCCTTGTTCCGTGTCCCGAAAATCAGACTCTAAGACATGCAAAATCTCCTTGATCTGGTTGGGAAACAGCAATGCACGAGTTTCACCGCCTTTATCATTTTCAGTTGGAGGTGTCTCGAAGGTCATCACTTTGTGGCTAACTCCGAAGGCATCTTCTTCATCTGGTTCTGGCCCACAAAGTCCCACAATTCCCCATCCTAGATCACATTTCTGTCCAAAGGGCTCATCTCCATCTCCACACATGACATCTCTCGGTGCCAAAGCACGGGGACAATCATACCCAATGAGAAGTCCTACCTCACATTCTTGTGGTTCATGCAGGTGTTCAGCTAGGTCTTTCAGATGCGGCCAATATCTCGCAGTGTCTGGCGTGGGAATGTGCTTCCTGTCTGTCGGCATGATTTCTCTTGAAAATGCAGGGGGAAGGTTCAGGCTTACATCGCTGTCATTCCTCTAACTCTCAAACCTTTGACCTTGACTGTATCGATCTGTTGATTTTCTGAAGTCATCGTAGACAGTAACAATCTGGCTGGAGTGCCCTCTAGGCCTAATGCTTCGCGGGTTTCATCTAGTATAAATGTGGTATCTGATTGGGAGTCCAACATAGCATACACCAGACGTTCCTTCTCAGGATTGTCGCAATGGGATAACCACACTGGCAGTATCATTGCAGAACAGGGTCCACGCGTGGTTTTACTCAAACAGGAGACACCAGTATGCACAGGGGTTGATGCTGGTTTCTGACCCCCAGGCTGATCATCATTCTTCTTAACATCACCATGCAGACAGGTAGGATGCCGCCTGCTGCACGTGTTGCATTTATCTCTCTTCTTGCAATCCTTGGATTGGTGACTACAACCAAGGCAACCAAAACAAAGCCTTTCAGACATCACGAATTTCTTACGTTCGTCTATGCTCTTCTGCATGAATGTCTTACAGTCCTTCAGACGATGAGAGCCATTGCAAAAATAACATGCTGACGGTGGGCTGCCAGAGTGCTGACCACCCTTGGGATGATTCCCTTGATTACCGCTAGTGTCAGTCTTGCCACTGCCATCATTTCCCTTTGTGAACAGCGACCTGCTGGCAGGCGTAGCACTTCCCTTTTCCTTCCCACCAGAGTTGGGTGCATGGCTGGGATGCAGAGCTTGAAGAGATGTGATAGGATCGTTCGCAATGTCAGCTTCTTCCTCAATGAATGACGCAAATTCTTCAAATGGAGGATACACATCGTGTTTTTGTTTGTACATGTGTACCCTACGTCCCCACCTAGTAGTGAGCCAGTCAGGCAATTTTGACAACACCTTTTTGTTTTCTCTCTCATCGTCCAACATACGGAGTTTCCTTCCCTGTGTTTCCATTGCAGCTTGACATTGACGCAGGAAATCTCCAAGTTTCCGAAGGGCCTTCCCATCCCGCGCAGGTACCTTCGGCCATGATTCCAATTTATCACGAAAACTGTTCGCAATTACAAAGTCATTGCCAAATCTTTTCTCAAGTAATGCTTTGGCTTCAACAAACGCCCCGTCAGTAGCCACTAGCAAGAAACCTTCCACGGCCTCTTTCGCTTCTCCACTCAAATATTTCTTCAGATAATGCACGCGTTCGCAAGGAGGAATTCCACGCTGCTCAATCAAACTCTCAAACGCACGTTTCCAGCTTGGAAACTTCAAAGGATCTCCATCGAAGACAGTCGGCTCAGGAGGTGGCAACCTGGTTAGCTTAAGTTGCCGAACAAGTTGTGATATCTGTGGGTCGAAAGGCGGAATGTATGGATTCAAGTTACTAGTATAAGTCTGAGGCACACTCTCGTGAACAGGGTGTGCTTGATTCGTCGTACTCACTGGGACATTAACTAAAGGCATCACACAGTCTCCATTTGCCAGTCCCGAATTGTTCTGTAAGATACTATCCGGGGTTTTCCATGAAACTCCCACAGCAACCGGTCTTGGCGGAATCAAAGTGCCTTCCACAGTCTCTACTGGAACCATCGCAGGTAGGGGGTTAGTAACCTCAAAATGTAAAGAGTTCTCGACGTTGGCGGGCAGTTTCAATGGACCAGGTGTCAACAAAGAAGCACTGCCTGGAAGCTGACTAGAAGATATCGGCTCATGCTGTTCCTCGGAAAGTTCATTAGGTTCACAGGTACGTGTAGCAAACCCCAAAGATACATCAGGTTCCTCTTGTATAGCAACAGTTGGTAGCCACGGATCTTGACTTACTGAGTTTAAGAATGCGTCGATACCTTCAGATGGGGGCCTCGGTTCATCTAGGCCAGTCAAGCTACTGAAAACACTGGTTCGTTGGATTTCTTTATCTTCTTCGCAGACTGCCAAGACGGCTTCAGCGGCGCAGACCTCTCGTTCTAGAGAAAGTTTTTCTAGTTCCGCCTTCTTGGCAGCTTCCTTTTCGACGAAGTTGAGCTTGGCTTGCATGGACGCGATTTTTGCTCTGGCCTTGATACTAATTCGGCTCGCACTGCTGGAGGTGGTACGTGACGTTCGATTGCTGCCGGCAACTGATCTCATATCTTGGGTTGACATTGTCGATCTCTTGTTGACGAAGGAAAGAGATTAGTTTCCAGAGCAAAAACTTAGTTTATGGAATAAATGGACAAACCGCTTGCCATAGATGCCCCCGCACTGAGTGACGACAGACTGTGAGTGGTTGAGGTGGAGGAGTTCTTTTATTCACAGCCGTGAAATCTAAAAGAGATTGCACCGTTGATAAGTACAAATTTGTCAATATACAAGAAATACAAAACATGAAACATATATCTCATTGGTCTTGCCTATCTGTGAAGTCCCACCGTGTGGTGCTGCCACCTGAGGAGTCAACTTTGAACGAATCCTAAACTCACTTCAAGACACTACAGAGGTCATAAATCTCATACAAGTTCTCTCAGTCCTTCACCATAACAAATTATTATTCTATATATTCCACTGAACGGGAAACATCCGCCTTGGAAGGAGAAATACAGCAACGACGAGCCAGGAAGAGCTATGCTACGCCCCTCTACAATGGCGGGAAAATCCGTGCGCTGATGCACGGTGCAAAAAGGCCAATTTTATACTACAGAGGCCCAAATTCGCTAATATAACATCGTATGGGAAGACTATACATATTTCTTCATCCTCTTACACAGTTCT
This sequence comes from Notospermus geniculatus, assembly GCA_002633025.1. Taxonomy (NCBI): domain Eukaryota; kingdom Metazoa; phylum Nemertea; class Pilidiophora; order Heteronemertea; family Lineidae; genus Notospermus; species Notospermus geniculatus. Next base: position 107,951 of record NMRB01000162.1, read on the forward strand.
TTTTGTTATTTACCTCTTTGTGCGGGTACAAAGTAACTTTTTTATCGGAACAACCAGGAATCCACTGCATATCGCATGATACCAAATCGAAAGGGCTGTGCGCATGCCCAGCTACTAATCAAGTTCCGTATCCGGCAGTGGCGGCCGCAACAACAGGGGTCGGGGCGTGCCGTACCTGATAAAGAAGGGAATCAGCAGAAGATAAAGAAAGGAGCGTGATTAGGCTGAACGCCGAAAAAATGTTTAATCATGGCATGTGTAATATATAATGCGCCAAAGTATGACATGAAGATATTCTTTTACAGGAGTTCTTTTGTAATTTACCTCTTTGTGCGGGTACAAGGTGACTTTTTAAATTGGAACAACCAGCTAGAATCCACTGCATATCGCATGATACCAAATCGAAAGGGCTGTGCGCATGCGCAGCTACTAATTAAATTCCGTATCCGGCAGTGGCGGCCGTAACACCCGTTATGAGAATACTTGGAGACCTGGTCGTGAGCTGCAAGATCTAGGTCTGGATAAACCTGTTCCGTTTCAGACGAATGTTCAGAATCCTCGGTATTTTGTTCACTACGGTCCAGGTTTGCCCGAGTTTAAGATAGAGGTTTTCAGTGGTAAACCGGCTGACTGGCCTGAGTGGTTCCTGTCCTTCAAAAACCTGATTCATGACAACCCTGCATTGACTGACGGGCAAAGGTTAGGGTACTTGAAAACGTACTTGGGACAAGAAGCACGCAGTAAGGTCTTTGGTTTGCTGCTGGACGCGAGAGATTACCCGAAAGCAATGAGTGAACTTCGGGATAGATATGGTAACCCTGCACTAGTAATTGATGGCTTCATAAGAAAGGTACGCCAGTGGCCAAAGTTACGCGGCATTTGCGACTTAGGTACTTTCTTTACAAAGGTGTCACAGTTGGTTCAAATGTTTAAAGCCATGGGCTATGAGTCAGATTTACATGCCAAATGTCTTCTATGTGATTTGACATCCAAAATTCCTGATAGTATGCAAGAATCATGGGGCAACTGGGTAGTCAAGAAGGGTGAAGGAAACCCAACAGTTGAGTTGTTTTATCAATGGTTGAAGTCTAAAGAGAATGCCTTGCGTTTTACACAACTGTCGTCAGATCCGTCGCGCCCTAAGAAGAGTCATGAAGTGAAGAAAACAGTAACCACATTGACTAAAACTTCTCCTCCTCCTTTGCAAACTCCTCCTCAGGTTAAAAAACACTGCGTATTTTGCAATGGTGAACACTGGCTTGACTCGTGCGCTAACTTCTTGTGTAAAACACCGTGTGAGCGTCTAGCCTGGTTCAAAGAAAAGGGCAGATGTTTTCTGTGTGCCAAAACCACTCATAGGTCTAGGGGATGTTTCTTCAAGATTAGGTGCAAAGTCAAGAATTGCGGCAGGTCGCATGCCACCATGCTTCATGATGCCTTTTCTGCCCCTAATCCTGCTGGAAATGGTCCCTCATCAGATCATACCAAAGTCGATTCTAGTGAAGCAAGCAGGCCGGATGCTCATACTGTTGGCGTAGGTTTAATGAGAAAAGGGAGGTCTGTGGTATTTTTGCAGACGTTGCCAGTGCGAATTCACAATCCTAGTGGACAGGTCGTTGACACTTACGGGTTGCTTGATAGTGGTAGTCAGGCTACACTGATTCAAGAAAGTTTTGCAAAGAGTATTGGTTTGAAAGGCCCTTCATCCAGGCTGTGTGTGAGTGGCGTTAATGGCAGATTTTCTGAACAGCAGTCCAAGTGTCTTTCGTTTTGGCTGAGTGATCCCAAAAATGATTCAAAACCGCTGGTGAGAGTTAAAGAAGCATGGACTTTCAGTGAACCATTCAGTCTTTCTTCCCATGCTGGTAATGCAGATTTCTCCTCTTGGCCGCATGCACAGGATTTGAACTTAGAGCATGCGCCGAACTCTCAAGACATCAAGATCTTGATTGGTACTAATGTTACCAAGGCCCACACGCAATTAGAAATCAGGGAAGGCCCTGAAGATCTGCCGATTGCCGTTCACACTCCACTGGGATGGACGGTAATGGGTGTAGACAGTACTGAATCCGATAGTTCTGATAATGAACAAGACGTAGGTGTCAATACCTTTCTGATCAATGAGATTACTGACTTGGAATAGAGTGTTGAACGGTTTTGGAAAACCGAACGTTTTGGTGCTCTTGATACATCTGGTGTCCCATATTCAATGGAAGACAAAAAGGCACAAGAAATACTTGACACAACAACACGTCTTAGAGATAATGGTCACTATGAGGTAAGCATGTTATGGTCAAAACCCCCAAATCTTGTTGATAATAGACCACAGGCAGAACGTCGATTCCAACAATTGCGACGCAAATTGAACAGTAATCTCCCCTCCGTGATAGGTATAAAGATGTGATCAACAAATATGTTTCCAAAGGCTTTGCGCGTTAACTGTCTCCTGAAGAGGCCAATCAATCAAGTGACCGCACGCATTACTTGCCACATCATGGAGTTGTCAATCCAAAAAAAAACTGAAAAATTGAGAGTAGTGTTCGATGCTGCTGCCGTGTATGAAGGCTCCAGTTTGAATGATCATTTGTTAGTGGGTCCTGATCTGCTCAATAACTTGGTCGGAATCTTGTTGAGATTTAGATGTTCATGTTATGGTCAAAACCCCCAAATCTTGTTGATAATAGACCACAGGCAGAACGTCGATTCCAACAATTGCGACGCAAATTGAACAGTAATCCTCCCCTCCGTGATAGGTATAAAGATGTGATCAACAAATATGTTTCCAAAGGCTTTGCGCGTTAACTGTCTCCTGAAGAGGCCAATCAATCAAGTGACCGCACGCATTACTTGCCACATCATGGAGTTGTCAATCCAAAAAAACCTGAAAAATTGAGAGTAGTGTTCGATGCTGCTGCCGTGTATGAAGGCTCCAGTTTGAATGATCATTTGTTAGTGGGTCCTGATCTGCTCAATAACTTGGTCGGAATCTTGTTGAGATTTAGATGTGGTCCCATAGCGATTTCCGCCGATGTTGAAAGTATGTTTCACATGGTCTTAGTTCCGAGTGAAGACAGGGACGCCCTCAGGTTTCTTTGGAAAGATGATCTGGAAAGTGACGAACCCCCTGACGTATATCAAATGGTCGTACATATCTTCGGTGCGAAATCATCTCCATGCTGTGCCAATTACTGCTTGCGTCGCTGCGCGTCAGATAACATGAATGAATTCAGTCCGTTGGCAACTGATACGGTGTTACGCAACTTTTATGTTGATGACATGTTGAAATCTTTGTACAAGTGTTCTGCTGAGGACGCTATCAATCATGCTGTGGAGCTAATTAAGATCACTGCTTCAGGAGGTTTCAAACTGACAGCCTGGGCCTCAAATTGTCCAGAAGTTTTGAGTGCTTTGAAAGATCTTGATGATAACCTCGGAATCACCACCATAGTTGACTTGGATCTTAATGGTACACATTCTTGCAGAACTCTTGGCATAAAATGTGATATGAAAGCAGATGTGTTTTGCTTTGAGTCAATAGAGATTCAAAATGTCTGCTAAGTATTCGGATCCCTTGTCATGTCAAAAACTAAGGTTGCTCCTCTGAAAGACCGATGTCTTACCTTGCCGCGCCTTGAGCTTCAAGGTGCTGTATTGGCTGTGAGGTTACATGAAACTGTATTGAAAGAGCTGGATCTTGATATCAGAAGCTCGTTCCTTTGGACAGACTCATTGATTGTTCTCCAATAAATTTTCAGTGAATCCAAAAGGCTCAACACCTTCGTTGCAAACGGCGTGTCCGAGATAAGATCCAAATCGGAGAAAAATCAATGGCGGTTTGTACCGGGTGCCTTGAACCCAGCGGATGATTGTTCCAGAGGTCTTAAGTTGTCCCACTTGAGTGTTGATCACCGTTGGTTTCGTGGTCCAGAATTCCTTTGGTTAAATGAGTGGCCGGAACAGTTGTGTGTTCCCGAGTTGGAACTGAATGATAGTGAACTGAATCAAGTCTCAGTAGCGTTGATTGTTCGTGATACTCCTCTTGTTGATGTGTCCAACTTTTCAAACCTGTCTCGATTGTTGCGCGTGACTGCTTGGTGTACGCGTTTTTGTCATAACTTGAGAAACAAGGATCGTCGCAGTGGTAACTTGAGTGTCTCTGAATTGGAAGCAGCTACAACATATTGGATCAAATGTGCACAGTCCGAGTACTATGAGAACGAAATATCGGCGCTCTCCACGGGCAACGAGTTACCACGTGAAAGCTCTTTGAAATCATTGACGCCGGTTTTGGTTGATGGTGTTCTGAGGGTCGGTGGTCGCTTAGCTAATGCTCCCATTCCGTATGATAGTAAGCATCAAATCATAGTGCCAGGCAAGCATCCAATAGCTACTCTGCTGATCCTGAAAATCCACAATGACGTTTATCACGCAGGTGCTGAGCTCACGATTGCTAGGCTACGTGAAATGTATTGGATTACCCGCGCTCGTCAGCGCGTGAGATGTGTGATACAGGCTTTTATCATATACCCGAGTACAGTATGTTCCGCGGTGCCGCCTGGAACTGCAGCATTTTTCGTCAAAAACACCGCGCAAAAACTAACGAAATCGACGTCGGACGACTGCTGGCCGTCCTAAAATCACATTTCATGTTCAATAATACAAGAACTGTTCGACTAATATGCTACAAATCGCCTGAAATCGAAGGAGGATGTNTCCCCTCTGATAGTCCATACAAAAGTTTATAGAAAACGGGTTGCTGATGCCCGAGCAAAAGATAGTTATGATGGGTGCCATGCAAGCCTCTCTCATTTTAAGGCTTAACCTATTGGAGGTGACAAGAATGGACGAAGCACATCATGATTGTCTTTGTTATTCATCTATCAGCAACCCCATGTCAGTAACGTTTGGCATGGACAATCTCATGGGGTTATATAACCCACTTGCCAAGGTAAAAATGTTCTGATTAATAAGAAAAATAATTAGTGGTTAGAGACAAAAGGAAGGCAAAAGAGGAAAGTGACTTGAATTTTGAAAGTGTCCTAATATTTTAGTCCACCAGTGTACATGTACGAGCTTGGATGCGATCGCTGTATCATATGGTGTCAATACCGACGATGGTGAAACTATATGCATTGGCGATTTCGAAAGTCCAACGTCATCAATTTTCGGTAACGCGTCGCACCGACTCAGTTGACGAAAAACTCGATTATGTGCGAGTGAATAATAACCCAGAGGATGAATTGCCATTACACCGTGAATATCATCAATTCATGAAATACCACCCAAAGTATTTCGGCAAATACTTTTAGCAAAATGAATCATGGGCCAATCGGAATTGAAGCAATCCCTATAAGACCATTTACATAATATACATAACAATTTACTTTTAGGAGTCATAACGACATCCACCCATTATCACTGATTTGGAAAGGTGTATTTTTTTCAATACATGTACTTTATTATACATTCGGGCATGACAAGTGTAAGAAATTACCATTTATTCCTAACCGTTTTGAAAACTGGGCAATATCATCATAGGTTTACTGAAATTTGAGAAGAGTTTGTTTGTTTGTGTCAATCTCCAACGCAGAGGTCAGACGGTTTCACCTTACTGACTCTGCCTTCAAACGTCAGTGCCCCGTACTTCTTTTCGCGTAGGAATGACGTCATTTAAGATGGCTGCCTCCTTGTTGCACGTGGTTATGTTTACACTCACAAAATCATGTGATCAAATTCGACGAAGCTGATTGGTCCATCGATTTGGTTGCTTCTAAAATAGAAACTATTTCTGCCGGAACGACCGACCCGAAGCACAGCCATACATGTAATCCGCCGCAAAATAGTGCAACACAAAATAATGAACAAATGTTTAAAAATCATGGTGTGTTTGGTGTTTTGGTACACTTCTAAACTTGAAAGTACGATTATTATTTTATGAGGGTGGAAAACTAGCTGTAGAACAGTTTTTATTCATTCTGCTCATTCCAAGCAGAAGTGATGAGGGCGTTTGAAGCCAGTGGTACAAGTGGAGCAAACCGAAAACGCGGAACGCCGTACCACTGGGCTAGCGAGTTTGTGTTTGTGTGTGGACAGTAGCGCCGCGGGAGTGGAGGGACAAACACGGGAACCAGTCTCTAGCTGCTGAAATCCTGGTCCGGTGATGTAAAGTTATCTTCAGTACAACACCAATAACACTGTTTCCAGGCCAAAATAGACAATAGAGAGTTTAAGAAATCAAACGATAAACGCGAACTTTACGACAACGTTATTTTTCATACTGCACATTCACTAGATTTTATATTGCTTTTTCGGTGCAAAAAAATATTTTCGTAAAGTTAACGTTTATCGTTAGACTTCTTAAACTCCCTGTTATTATACTAATCACGTAACACACAGATCCTGTCGTGAAAATGTCATGACGTGTTAGGTTTGACGTCATCGACGGCCAACATGGCCGATTCTTTGCAGACACGTGACTGTTGTGACCAGTGAAGAAGTCTGTTATAGTCATACGATGTTTGTATGAATTCATACGTGTAAAAGGTAGCACTAAAACACAAATGGGAATAAAAAAGAATTCCGTCATTGTTGAATATTGACATTGTTTGTTTTCACACTGTTTGTTATGTTTTTCTAAAAGACGAATTTCACTACAGTGATATCACTGGCTGTGACAGAGTTAAATATTAAATACTTTGAACTGAATGTGTTGTGTGCTTTTGTTTCAGGCTCTGGCAGGAGGACTACGAGGTGATACATTCTGTAAGCATGTTCAATAACTCCAAAGGTGTTATAGGATGTCTCCCTTCCAATTAAGATTAGGGGAGCGCGGTTGATTGAGGTGACGGCTCTTCTATGTACAGTACGTTGCACATTTTATCATATACCCGAGTACAGTATGTTCCGCGGTGCCGCCTGGAACTGCAGCATTTTTCGTCAAAAACACCGCGCAAAAACTAACGAAATCGACGTCGGACGAATGCTGGCCGTCCTAAAATCACATTTCATGTTCAATAATACAAGAACTGTTCGACTAATATGCTACAAATCGCCTGAAATTGAAGGAGGATGTCCGCTCCGACCACCATCATGATCCGGGGTGTGATACGCAACGCGTATCATCCCAGTGATATGATACGCCCCTCTGTTACCGGACTACTTTTACCCTACTTTCCATCGATTTTTCATGACGTCACAGCCGGGAAAACCCAGCTTCTCTTTCGGGATTCCCGACGATTTCCCGTACTTTTCTGTAAAGTTTTTATTTGAATAAAATCAATGAGAAAACCAAAATTAACCACAATGATGACGAGAGAGTTTTTCAGCTGATTCCAATTCGCCAAGGTTAGTTTATGCTGGCTTTCGAGCAAAAATTAACAAGAAAAATCAGCGATGTCACGGCGAGATTTCACCCCGTTGACAGCATTAACATTCGTCGTCTGCTAGTGCATATGTCATGTATGTAGTGTCAGTGCCACCCAGCAACCCAAGCACCTGCACACACTGCCCTGCCGGGCCTGTCAGCTACCCCCAAGCATATTTGGCCCCAGAGAATTAATGAAATAGGCCTACTGATCCCAATTATGAAACATGGATAACAATGATTACTTCGATACATGGTGGGATGATGTTCTGAGGGACTGCCCTGATGAATATATGATCAATGATTCTGCTGACCATGCTGAAAGCAAGGCATCACCACCCTACTGGACTTTCAGGCCAAACATTCCCAAATCTCAGAAAGCTGAAGAAAGTGAAAGGTTGGTACATGTAGGCCTACCGGTACAAAAGCAGGTCAAAAGTTATAGGTCAAGGCCTAGGCTATTGGGCTTGCTACTGTGCTAGGCCTGGCCCTGTAGGCCTCCCCCCTAGGCCTACTGTACTGTAGGCCTGAGGCCTAGCTAGCTAGGCCTATATAGGCCAGGCCTACAGTCGCCTAGGTCTAGGCCTAAGGCTAGGCTTTTAGCTAGGCCTAGGCATGCTCGGCCTAGACTATGCCAATAGGATGATGACAGGCATTAGGCCTAGGCCTAGGCATGTAGTGTATTTTTGTATAGGCTACTAGGTCCTAGGCTTGCACTAGGCTATAGGCCTATAGGCCTAGCCTAACCATGGCCTACTGTCAACTGGTCAAGTCACTGTGGGTCATATTCATAAAGCGGTTCTTTCATTAGAACCGTCTTATAGGCCGGTTCCAAGTACAGTGGTTGACCATATATTTTGAACCGGCCTAAGACGGTTCTAACAATAACCGCTTTATGAATACGACCCCGTGTCGAATGTCGACCTTGGGGGGCATCAATATCAATGACTCAATTGATTAGGCCTAAGCCTGACCATAAAATAATGTATGTACAATTGTACAAAATGATTATGATTATTAAATTTTCTATTTCTCTAGCAATCCAACAGCAAGCATCCCATCGGCCGCAAAACGACCTACGCGTCTCAGTGGTAGTCTATCGGAGACTAAGAAGATTAAGACTGGGTGAGCAGCCTGGAGCAATGCCTTTAGTAAAATTAAGTCTAGAACAGTACAATTTCTACAACAAGTTATAGCTGATATAATACAGGTGGATTCTAAAGTACGGAAAGAAATACCTGTAGACAGACCTACTATGGTATCGATCAGGCCCATCTCTTATATCAATAAAATATATGTATAATTTAAATATGTGTACAACTTGAATATGATGTGTATAATTTAAATATGTGTAAAATTTAAACATGTGTACAATATTACGAGAAAAACCCCAACAAGAACTATTTATTTTCAGTCCTATTCCCAGCATCTCACCAGAGCCTTTTCCACCACTGCAAAGTATGGATTCATCAAACAGCACCAGAAAAACAAATCCAGCATCCCCCCAAATGTTGTAAGTAATATGTATTACGCTTTGGTCTGAGATACCTGGATCTGAATTCTTTATGAGGTCTGGTGTAATTTTGCATTGAATTGAAGAGTGATTCATTGGCTAAAAAAGTTATCATAATTTCAGGGAAAATGACCAAAAAAATGGTGCAGGAGGGAGGGTATAAAAGACCCAATTTCCCGGCATCTACGGTCAAAAATAGAAATCAGCGACGGCCATTACTAGGAAGTCACTTGGCACGAATACTGACGGAAATTGCCGATTGAATGGCCGAGTGTGTGACGTCAGATGTTGTGCCAAATATGGTCACCGTTACGCTACTATTCCATTCATCACTGTTCACGGCTGGAGTTGATTGACCAATCAGGAAGAAGGGCGCGAATATGGCGCAATCCTTGTATGGCAAAATTACTACCAGCTCATTAGCATCGACCAGTCGTGTGGCGTGGAGGCCAGTTCACCGCCCGGAGAATGTATAGCCATCGAAGATCGTTCTATACCTCATTTGCATTAAGCAATCGGATTGGCGCAATGCAGGAATTCGCAGCCCGACATGGGTTTAACCATCGTAGATCGTAAGAATTTATTCCCTGTGTCCACAATGCAGCCCGCCCGGCGGGAATTCACCGCGACTTGGTGACCTGATCTGCCGACCAGGGATAGCTGGGACGACCATAATCATACCTCACCCCCCTGAATTTTTATTGCAGATTTGCACGAATCTCAGGACCCAACTTTTGGGCTCCCAAAAAACCGGATTTCCGGAAATTTCCGGAAAACTCATGCCGAAACATAATGAAATTAACAAGTCCGATGTCATTCAGGCAGTTCGCTATTTCATGCTTACCTCCAACCTGCTGTTGAATCGGAAGTTAAAGAAAAGGTCAAGGACTTCCATTGCCTGATGTTTGGCATCCACGACAGCCTTGGTCTCGGGACTCTCCTGGTAACGGCCGACCATCCTGTAGTGTTCTGTCACCTTGTTAAAGTCCTGCTGATCGTGACCTTGAAATAGTAAACATGAATCAGTCAAAACATCATCGGCATGCCACAAAGTCTTATACCCTAGCCATCAGATCTGTAGTCGTATTGGCAATTTGCTGAACTGACCTGCCTTTCACCAGCCAGTCCACGATGCCACTATCTAACATTCTAAAATACCTTGGTATCTCGTGCGTATGTTTCTCGCTTCGAGCATTCAGTGAGGTAGTGCTGCGAATGTCGGCCAGGTGGATACTCAGTGACCTATCCCAACGAGGTTTTGTACCATCGGCTACATTTCCTGCGGATAATCCGTTGAAGAAAGCGCCCTGCGACCTCATTTCGACTCCTGCAGCTTGCTGCTAGCGCTGCACACAGATGTACACGATACAGCCACGATGTACAGGTTTGTACACACAGTGCGTGATTCACAGATGTCGCGTCATTGACAGAGCGTCCTCGCTGATATTTTTAGGCCTAGTTGCAATCAAATTGCACAGAACCTAAATTTTATGAATGTTTAGTTTGAGGTATTTTAGAATAGAAATTAAACCCTCGGCGTCGGGTCTTGGTTGCGACACCAAACCCGCTCGGGTGGAGCAAAATTCCGTCCAAACCCTCGGCGAAGCGCATCGGGTTTGGACTACATTTTAGCTTCACCCTGGCAGGTTTGGTGTCGCAACCAAGACCCTCCGCCTCGGGTTTAATTCCTTAAACCAAACAGCGCCTCCTATACCAACTTACTCTTATTAGTCCTTGGATATGGCTTGTCATTCCGTCCATCGAGGAGACTGAGAAGTGGGGTGAGTAACTTCTTGATATCCCGTTGTTCCCCGTAATAACCAAACCTGACCAAGTAATGAACGAGGCGGAGGACCTGAAATAATCAAAACTCAGGTAATTTTCTTGTTTATAGAAGTTCTTCTTGTGACGTTATATTTCCATGACTATTTCCATTTCTAAGCCCGGTGGTCGAGTGGTTAGCGCGCTCGACTACCAAACTGTACAATGGGTCGGCGCAGGTTCGACTCCGGGTGAAGGCATGTACAAAAAGTTGTGAAACATTAATGCAGGGTCCGTCGGATGGGACTAAAAGCCGTGGTCCCTTGTACCTGAGTGTCTATGCCAGGGCAAGTAAAAGACCCCACACAGGTGAACAGTAGCCTGTCGTGGACTCCATACCTCCGGCAAAAATCCAACAGGGTTACGACGCCGGTAATGATATAGAAATGATATAGAATGACGATAACATGCTGCCATACAGACAAATCCCAAATTGACGAAAACGATAAAGATCTGCGCACTTCCGCAGAAATCGTAAAACAGAACCTCGGTCTGACACTGAATGACGTGACGCAGAGAACCCCACGACCATGTGACGACAGTGCATTCGACGACGTTGCGTCAGAGTCGACCATTGCTGAATCATGGATTGCGTCACGTCAGCTGGTTTCAGGTCGAGGTTCTGTTTACGATTTCGGCGGAAGTGCACATATCTGGGAATTTGGGATTTGTCTATTGGCCGTCAAAATATCAATCGTGAAGTAAAAATGTCACGATGTGACAGTTTTGATGTGGTCACTGGTCATTTGACGGCAAAAATGGCCGATTCTTTGCAGTCACATGACTGTTATGACGTCAATGAAGAACCTCAATGTAGACACCTCGTGCACCAAGCATGATCATGAGGAGATAAGAGACTCCGGTCTTCAGTCATAGATCACAACAATGAACCTTTTCATTGAATCCATATTGCACAGATTGACGGGTTAAACCATCCTGAGAATATCAGGCGTTCTTACTGCTCGCTCCCTTCGTCACCGCAGACAAACCCCTGAGAGATTTCGCCTGATTTGCTGGGGTATCTGGCACCTGAGAAAATGCGCCCAATCAGCGAATGCCATTTCTGAGTCACCTTAAGATGACAGTCATTACACGTAGATTGTACCGTAGTGTCACGCACACAACAGTGCTGAAGTACCTCAGCTTCCCCACCTCAGCCTAACTAGAGATCAGTTACACGTATACATGTATAACGGCCCTTAATATTCACAGCCAAGCAGCTGACATGGTTATGCCGACGATAAACCAATCCTACACCGCTGGATTCAACCTAAGTTGAGTTCAGCCTATCCTACATTCATCGCAACAGAATGTATATCATTCTCAGGCCACACGTCGCCAAACAGATACGCCGCTGGAGTTATTTCATGTTGACCTGCTGGGTCAGCTTTGTTCAAACCTGCGTAGTTCATGTGTATCAATCACCGGCCTACTTGGGATGAGATGGTGGGGATGAACATTTGCTAGAATGGCTTTGATACTCCACGGATTCGAGTGAATTCTCTCAGGGGTTTGTGTGCGGTGACGAAGGGAGCGAGCACTAAGAACCCCTGATGTTCTCAGGATGGGTTAAACCCTAAAACTAAGATCGTCGGCAGTTGTGAAAACATCAATCCAAGTTCTCTCCCTACCTGCTCCACCAACATGTTGTGGCCAATCTCTGACGCCGTCATATCCTTGTTATTATCAAGAAACCTCTCCATCCAATCACGCAGCTGTGGGAAATATTGCGTCGCAAACAACGTCTGCGAGGTTGGAGCTCTGTCATTTTTCAAGATGATTGATCCGTCGGAGTTGATGTTATCGTAAATGAACGAGAGTTTGATGTTATCGAGTACGGACTGGTTCCCCTCTACGTCGACGAACATACCTAGAAATAGAATGACAGTCACAGTGGATAGCAAGGAGGAGACATAACGTCCAGGACCGACCACACAGAAAGTCCGATAGTGCTTTCGATGCCTATCGGTAGTTTAGGTAATGGGAAAATGCATTATAACTACTGTAAAGCAAGATAATTTCGTGGCTGGAAATTTTTTCGCGAATCAAGAATTATAGACATATTCACGGCAGGATATTTTCGCGAGTCTCTGCCATTTTTTTCAGTTTTTCTTCACGGACCGTATTTATCACTTGCGTGTACTCATATTCGCGACAGGAAATTTTCGCGACTCATACACTCTCGCGAAATTCGCAAAAATTTCCTGCACGCGAAATTTTCCAGCTTTACAGTAACTGCCGATAGGCACCGGTCGCACTATTAAGCCTAATTTATACTTCGATGCACGACCATCGCCGGCGACCGACGCGCGATCTTGTGCTCGACGCCGACCCCATCGTGCGATTTGTTCGGCGTCCGATCACGAGGCTGTAAATACTTGAGTCATTTCATAACGGGTCACCGTCGCTAAAGTATGCTGGACTATGAATCAACTCCCCGAAGTCGGCATCCAGATTTGATCGAGCGTCGAACACCGATGGTCGTGCGTCGAAGTATGGATGGCACGTGACACAAACACAAACACACAGGCGAACAATGGCTTCACAAAGGATTCATCCCCATGAAACCTTTGTTCACCTGCGTGTTCGTGTCGCGTGTCATCCAATGTAACGTCAGCCTCACTGACTTTCTGTGCGGTCAGCCCTGGTCGGTACTATTTCAGTTTGGGACAATTAGCATGTATAACTGAAGCTTTTTGTGGTCAGAATGTATTAGAACAGAACCCAAGTCTTACCAATGATAAGATGACAGTACTTGGCCCTGAGTTGATCTGGGAACGCCTCATTGGTCAGACACAGGAATGCCTCCTCCCACGTCAAGTACCCTAGCTTCCGTGTGATGACCTCGATGGCGAACTCGTTACGTCCCTGAAGGTCAAACAGGATGAATCAAGGTCAAACGTGATGAATCAAGGTCAAACATGATGAATCAAGGTCAAACATGATGAATCAAGGTCAAACACGATGAATCAAGGTCAAACGTGATGAATCAAGGTCAAACATGATGAATCAAGGTCAAACGGGATGAATCAAGGTCAAACATGATAAATCAAGGTCAAACATGATGAATCAAGGTCAAACATGATGAATCAAGGTCAAACGTGATGTATCAAGATCAAATGTGATGAATCAAGGTCAAACGTGATGAATCAAGGTCAAACATGATGAATCAAGGTCAAACGTAATGAATCAAGGTCAAACATGCTGAATCAAGGTCAAACGTAATAAATCAAGGTCAAACATGACGAATCAAGTTTCAAGTTTCAGGACACAGATATCCCAACAGCCTATGCAGTAGTGTGGTTTAGTCATTAGATCTACTTTGATTATCCTCCACAAACCTCAGTTTCTTGGCATGAAAGCCTAGAGCTCATCACGAATAGGCCTAGGCCTATAGCCATGAATACAGGTTCTCCACGACAGCGATACAGTGAATTGACTGACTGACTAACTTACATAACAGAGCTTCCCAAACAGATCAAGTTGATGCTCCAGGAACAGGAAGTTCTCCATCATCGCCGCCGACTGAAAGTGAGAGAAGGAAACATGAATGAAACGAAAAGACAGAAGTGGTCAGACAAAGACACGGATGACAGGAACTAATACCAATCTGGGCATTAATAAGAATTTATCATGTTTCATGTATATTATGACTGTAGTCGTTTGACACCAGCATGTTTATGCTGTGAGCCGTTAGAACAAGAATCTGATGACAATTTGGTCAGACAAATGTAGATGAAGTAAGTAATTATCCCTAACTCTCTACAACCTCCCACTACCCCTATTACCATGGTTACGTCTGGTAAACATTATTCACTGTTAGCTATTGGTTACTCTGTTAGACACGGCACACTTCATTCAACTTCGAAGGTTCAACTTTGATGGGTTCACCCAAGTCAGTTAGCTGCATTATGGGGGTTTAAATGCTGTCTATAACAGATCATCAAGGATGTTACTTCACAGCAATTACAGACAAGATTGATTAAACTACCGCTTATCAACCTCGCCAAATGTAGAGTAACTCTCGTTCCTAGGGTACCCATGTATGCATTGTATTGTAATCATACATTCTCCAAGACTAGGGCGAAAGGCAAAACTACGGTATTGGAGAATGATGCAGTCACCGCCGGTGGCGCCGGCTGTCGACAATGAAATAGTCCATGGACCATGTGCTCACCTGTGTGAACGTACCAGAAGAACAAATGACAAATGTAAAATCGAAATGCTCCAGGCCGTGAGTTCCAGGGTCATGATTTACGGTCAAAATTTCAAGGTCAAAACATTCTAGCTTGAGAATTTATGACGTCGATTTTCCAAGACGGCTGCCTGGTAACCACTAATTGCATTCCAATTGGACAA
>NMRB01000162.1:129164-150544 GCA_002633025.1 Notospermus geniculatus
GCCACGAAGACTGCTTGCTTGCATGACGACAATTCCGATCACTTTATTTCCTCATGGAGATCTTCAAAACCACAGCGCCTTTATTGTACATCGGCGTCGTTGTATGCAAGCAGTCTTCGTGGCGCGTACAGAAAGAGGTTGGCGAATCGATCAGAGGGTTGTGGGTTCGAATCTCAGTGCCATCACAGATTATTTTTCGTTTTTTCTCATTTGGCAGCTGTGCTGAGACCTTTACTGTTCAAGAGCGTGGTGGCAAGTGAAACCAACTGTGACCGTCCGAGAGGGTGTATCGTTTTCAGAGGTAGTTTGGAAGTGCCTTGTGGCTGTTCGTAATTTCTACCTCTGCCGCTTGGGGTTTATATCTATTAACTTCAGCTTTAAAATACCAAAAATACATAAAAACAATAGATACATGACAAATATTGCTGTCTATCAGAGTATAACGCATGCAATGATGTTGTTAAATACAACATTGCTCTCTTCATGCAGGTTGTCTTATAAGTATCAAAAGTTAATCTCACCTCGTTAGCAAAGTCACTGAGGGATACCCACGATCGGCCGTTGTCCATCGACACGTAAACCACGTTAGAATCTTTACCGATTCTCTGACCAATCTCGGTCAGAAAGACACACTGCAACAAGAATTAAAATCATTTTATAGCAAAATGAAAAGGCCTAGTTTCCTCATTCGACTGTATCACTCAGAATGGTTGACTTTACTGCCGTTAGAGGCCACTGTAGTTAGCGGACCTAGGACATCATGAAATTTGACGTCACAGAGAAGGCATGACTTCATCCATGGTGTGGAGGCCATGCCTTACGTCTGTGACGTCAAATTCTATAGCTGCGTTTACACTGCCAAAAATCAAGTGAACTCGGTCCGCGACTGAGTTCGGTTTTGCAAAAAAAGTGGCAGTGTAAACCTCCCAAGCGTACCCGGTCGGGACCAGAAGTGAACTGCACCGAGACCCCCAGAAGGTGGTGGTCTCGGTCCAGACCGAGTATGGTACCCCGACCAAATGTGCAGTGTAAACGTGACGCTCGGCGAACTGGACCGAGTCCACTTCCCTGCGACGGTATTAACCATGCGCGCAGTTCGTCCTTGCGTCACTTGGGTTCACTCGCGTGAATACTCGACGTGCATTCCGCACGAGATTCTTACCTCCACGCAATGGCGAGCGACGCTTTAGATCGGTTGCACGGTGACTCATCGCTGCAGTCTAAACAGTACAAATGAAGTGGACCTGGTCTGGTCCGAGTACAGTTCACTTCAACTGGACCGAAATGTTTGGTAGTGTAAACAAGGCTTATGACATTCTAGGACTGCTAACAGGCCGCCTCTAACGGCAGTGAAGTCCCCAATTGACGCCAGAATCTGGTATATAGGCCTAGTAATAAGTGGACAAAACAACTATCATCTAAACTGCATGAGGTATAGTATGATGAGGTCCAACATACCTTCTTGCCCTGCATCAGCCACTGCTCCGTAATATACGTCTGGTTATCGGAGATGGACACGCCGTCGCACACACAGAGCACGCTCAGTAAGTCCAAGTAGTGATAGTTTTTATTCTCACTGAGCAGCTTGATGATGTCATTGATGTAATCCTTCGTGATTCTGTCCACGATTTTACGATTGTCTTTGATGAGTTCCATGGTCATGTGGGCCGCATTTAAACCAATCTCACCCTACAAGGACAGGTCAAGGTCAAATCACTCAAGACAACAAAACTTAACCCTTTAGCACCTGAAGTCATGTAGGGCCTACCGGGTAATATTTATCCAAAACTGGCACTATGATTTTTCAGAGCCCAAAAAATGAAAGTTGAAGTTCAAAACTGACTATAACAAGTTATGTTCATGTGAAGGAGTGTTACTGGTGACCTTTCACTGACCTTGACCTTCTGAATCAAGGTCAAAGTAGATTCATTATAATGTGCTTTCAGGGCTACAGGAAGACATGGTTCCTGCAGCTTTTTGGTGACCAAAATTAAGGCCTTTTTAAGGCTTTTTAAGGTCAGTCCAGGAAAAATTTAAGGCCAAGTTGTCAGGAGTTTTCATGTACTTGCGGTAAATATTAACTCAGGAGGATGTCATAAAGAACACATAAATGGTTTAGCTCAGCCTGAAGGTTAGCGCTGTGGGCGGGATCCTAACTTTCACGACCGGGCAGTTTTCAACTGATATGAATAATGAAATGGTCCATGGACCATGTGCTCACCGGGTTGGACATAACAGTCTAATGACAGACATGACAGAGGGATGAGCAATCTGGGTCAAGTCATTCCCGAGTAGGTGCACTTTGGGACACGTCGTTCCTGAGTTACCGCACTTTGACGATTTTCGGTTTACGCCACCTGGCGGCCATATTGGATGTCCGATTGGGCCAGAACTTCACATGCACATAAAGGTCATCTGCAGAGGGCCACATAGCACATTGGAGCGCTTTGGGTCAAGTCGTCCCTGAGTTACAGCACTTTGATGATTTTCGGGTTACGCCACCTGGCGGCCATATTGGATGTCCGATCAGGCCGAAACTTCACATGCACATAAAGGTCATCTGCAGGGGGCCACATAGCAAATTGGAGCACTTTGGGTTAAGTCGTTCCTGAGTTACAGCACTTTGATGATTTTTGGGTTACGCCACCTGGTGGCCATCTTGGAAGTCAAATCAGTCCGAAATTCGACATGCATGTAAAGGTCATCTAGAGGGACGTAAATATCAAATTTGAGCACTCCACGTCAAGTCGTTCCTGAGTAATAGCAGTTACTTGATTTTCAGGTTACGCCACCTGGCGGCCATATTGGATGTCCAATCGGGCCGAAACTTGGTATTTTTAAAGGTACCCCTCCAATGCATGTTTATGCAAGATATGAAGTCGCTTGGTGAAATAATGACAAACTGTGGCAGGTTCGTCACTTTTGTCGAACTTTGACCTCTGTGACCTTGAAAAGTAGGTCAAATCAAAAACCCGTTATATATGTTATGTATCCTTATTAGATACACCTATGATAAAAATTTGGAGAAGATCTAGTCATTAGTTCAGGAGTTATTGCACTTTTTGTGTTTTCGGTTTCCGCCACCTGGTGGCCAAGCTAAGAGTCGAATCGGACCGAAACTTGGTGTCATGGGTCATCTGACCTAGGGGTATATATGTACCAAGTTTCAGATCAATAGCTCTGGCGGTTACGAAACGTGCCCTGCTAACGGAACACGACGACGACGGACGACGACGGACGACGACGGACGACGGACGCACAACCATTGTATAAGCTCACCACGGTGAGCTAAAAACGTCGTTAGGAAGGGGAAACGGTTTAATGAAATTTCAAAACTGAAGCTACATCAAATTTAAGGCCTTTTTAATGCCACTGAGTGAAAAAATTCCAAATTTAAGGCTTTTTAAGGCCTTAATTCTGAAAAACAAAAATTCCTGACTTTTAATGCTTTTTAAGGATCCGCGGGAGCCCTGGAAGAGACACCTCAGGTGCTACACCATCTTCGATAATGGAAGGCCGATCTGCTCACCACTGCGTTACATCGCACATCACCCTTCGAGAAATAGACCGGTCCACGGCGTATCTTGGCACGATGCCAACTTTACCGGTCAACCAGTCATATTACACTTTATATCGGGTCTTTGGCTACCACTGTTTGTACCACGATTCAAATTTTACAACACCGGTTCTGATTGGCCTCCTCTTCGAGAGGTAGCGGATTCGCCGCGGACCGGTCAATTTCTCGAAGGGTGATGTGCGATGTAATGCAGTGGTGAGCAGATCGGCCTTCGATTATCAAAGATGGCGCTATAGGTGCTATTGGGTTAACGTTTTTTACCAACAGATACCTAGCGGCAAATCTTCTTGCATGTTAGATGAAAACCAAATCACGCACATTTGGATTGATAAACTCGTATGGCAAACACTTGGAAAGCCTACTGAAGGAAAACCAATGGTTGATCTCAAGTAGGCCTAAACTTCATTCCACATCCCAGTGGCGCGAGATTTTCAGCCGATATCTCCGCAACAGCTGGGTCAAATTTGACATACCGTACATCAATTGACTTGTCTTTCTTGCCAGTATCTTTCTACTATCTTCATGTTTCGCATAAGGCCGGCATAACAGATCCCTTTCTCAAAACCCATTTCATTTCGCTATGCTGTTCAGTGCAGTTTACACATGCACGATGCATTGCGTCATATCAAAATGGCCGCCATTTCGGCCGTAAACACAAACTGTGATTTGTGAAAGAACTTTCTTCTGTCACGTTTTTCGGGAAAATGACAGCGATGATGCCTGTAGCGGCAAAAAAGACAAATCGATTGATGTATGGTATGTCAAATTTGAGCCAGCCGTTGCGGAGCTATCGTTGATAAACCTCGCGCCACTCGAAATTGGAATGGAGAGTACCGGGGGTAGATGTAGATGTGTTGTAAGTAATGACAGTGGTCGACATGTTGTGAGGTGATTGAACCAACATTCAACAGTGGACTCCAAGCACTCTTCATGCCTACTTACAGAAGCCTATAGGATCGAATGACAAATAACAAAGCTGGTTTAGGACAGAAGTTTGTTATGCGATGAAACAACCATCTGGGGGTATAATTCATCATGAAAGAATTGGGGAAGATTTTGTGAAATCGA
Source organism: Notospermus geniculatus (assembly GCA_002633025.1). NCBI lineage: Eukaryota > Metazoa > Nemertea > Pilidiophora > Heteronemertea > Lineidae > Notospermus > Notospermus geniculatus. The sequence goes on from NMRB01000162.1 coordinate 133,810, forward strand.
CTAAAAGCAGACCTAAAGGGCTGTTGATTTAAGGATCAAATTTACAAAATCCCAAGAACCACATTTTTGGCCTATTGGCCTGAGTAGACCCTCCAGTAGAGACTTGTGCAGTCAGGCGTGAGGGGAGTATGACGTAAGCAAGGAAGAGGCCAGGGCAATGGAATTCTTAAGATTTATATTGTACAATTGAGCCTTAAGTGAACAGCCCCTTTTGATGTCTTGGTGGAGAGTAGCTGCACTTCCATTACAGCTTTTACACCCGGTCTTATTAGTACCGGTGTCTATCCCCATATAAATAAGACCGGACATTTCACGGCTTGTGCTTCCATTACTGGATTTGAAGTTAGTAAGTTCGGCAACAGACGGCTCTGAACTAACAACACCCAATACTGAATAGATCATATTCTACGGATCATTTCTTGGTTCACTAACACCAATAAACACTAGTCTATAAACATTAGTCTATAAACATTGGTCTATAAACATTGGTCTATAAACATTGGTCTATAAACACTAGTCTAAGTGACAGCATAGCATGTTTCAGGTTTAGACACTTTCGGAGCGATATCACTCTTCGAAATATCTTTTCACCACTTACTGGATATGAGATTTGGTTTTGAAAGAAGTCGATGTATTTGGCGATGTAGAGTTCATTCTTACGACTGTCTCCCATCAGGTACGTGTAGAGGACGTCGTAGGCCTCGATGAAGATCTTGGTCAGGTTACTGAAGAGGGAGCAAAAATGAACCATCTCAGATTTATAATAAAAGGTAAAGTCCGGCAACATCTAAGCGCGGACCCAAAGGAATGCTGGAGTCATGTAACGTGGCAGAGCTTTGCGGTTTTAATCATGCCTGTCGACCATTTGTGGTCGTTCCCCGATTCTTCGTGCTGTGCACCGGTTATTCAAGAGCCGCATGTGCACAGAAAAAAAAATCAACTCGAGTGGAGACTCTCAGTCTCACTTTAAGGACAAAATGGTTCGAAACACTTTTTGACTCAAAATGAAACAGAAAATATTTCGGCCCGAGACAATGACATCTCAATCTGAGTTGAGTGATCTCAGAATGAGACTGTCAGGATCTCGGCCCAAAATATTTTCTCTCAGATCGAGACTGTCAGTATCTTTTTATAGACAGTTGCAGGCATCTATTGTTGCAGGCATCTTTTTTATTATTATGTCTCAGAGATCCTTACAAGAGACATCTGCCAAAGGAACCAATGTCTGCACCCAACTTGAACCCTTGACCTCCTCCACAGGAGGCACCAATTTTGACACCAGGCCATTTCTGCTGCTGAGGTCACATACTTACTGCTGATCGTTACTACCCCTGTATGGTATCTGGAGGAGGGTCACTAGGAGTTCTACGATCTGGAAATGGATAAAACAAAACTACATGTAGAATGGTGAAATAAGGCACTCTATTTCATTTTACCATAGGCCTTGTTACCAGCCTGCAGGGGGAAATGACCCATAGACTTTTCAAACCACAGAATGCCCAGGTGCCAATGTTTGGTTGCGGCCATCGAATGGGGACCCTAGCCGACTGCCTCAATAGGTGTCACTAGTGGTTAAAACTATTGAAATGAAAGTGACATCCAGGTCCTGATCAATTTCCCACACAAAGGGTGTCCATTGTGTACGACCAAGTTTCGGTGTGCTGCCCTCTATAGAGGCCTTGCAATGACGTCATCCTGGTGGCCATGCTGAGGGGCAAGTGGGCAGAGGTGTGAGCTGACCGTGACGTGGCCTGCGTGAAGTGCGCGACGCCAGTGTTTGACGTAACGTCATTGGGACATTTCGCTGCGCCTCTGCAGTATGTGCCCCCAGCATGGCGGCTTGTGACGTCATTTGCAAGGCCTCTATTGTAGCTAGGATCCCCATTCCCCAAAAACTATCACTGATCTCTCATTCCACCTGAAACAGCCATATAACCCTCCCCCCCCCCCCTCCCCCGCGTGCCTTTGACTGTGACTTACTCTCAGATTCCTCAGTAGTTTTTGACGATTTTTATTCGGTACGCTGTTGACAATCATATAATTCTTCATCTCCTGCAAGGCCTGAACGATATCATGTGTCTGTTTCGCATTCAATGTTATCCCAGCTTTCTTGTCTTTGATGAGTTTTTGAATGAAGGGTACCATTCCCGCCATGTAGTTGAAGATCTCAATGTGTTCAGGGCTGACCTGCTGGATGGTGAACGCGTCATCGTATCTCTTCTCCTGGATGACGGTGATCTAGAAAGGGAAGCAAATCAAACCATTACAGGGTCCGCCGAGAACCAAGCAAGCACATGGAAGAGGGGTGGGAGTCCAACTGTTGTATTTTATGGACAATAAAATGTAAAATGCACCAGCAAGCAAGGTACCCGAAATTTTATCTGAAATCATCGGTAAATTCCATACAGAGGTTCTTCACTGACGTCACAACGGTCACGTGACTGGAAAGAATCGGCCATGTTGGCCGTCAAATGGCCGGCGATGATGTCAAAACTGTCACATCATGACATTTTGACGTCAGGATCTGTGTTGATGCTGTGTTCGTGCCGTGACGTCGCTTGACATTTCGGCGGTCAATATGGCGGCATTGTGTCGTCATGGAAATGTAACGTCAAAGAACCTCTTTTAGGCACAGTCAGTCAGGTAACCCACAGCAGCACCGCAATACTTCACAGGCGTTATATCAATAAATACGTCTATAGTCATCAAAAAAGAACTGTCGGCCTATTGGTCAGTTCCAGCTGATAAAGCTGGTCTTAGAACGTGGAAGTGTTCAGAATAGAAGACACTGCTGGTTTCATTACTGTAAACCGTGAAATTTTCGCGAGCGTTTTATTTTCGCGATTTTCGCGGTGAGGGGTCAAAACACGAACTTAAATCGCGCGAAAATCGCTGGGTCTTAAACATTTCTGAACCCCAAGGGCCATTATCGCGAAATTTATTCTTGGCGAATTTGCGAAGTACGAAAATCGGGAACAATTAGCACTGCGAAAATTTCACGGTTTACAGTACCTGTTTGAGAGGCGCCTGACTCCACTTGAGGCCCGCCATGGACGCATCGTTCTCGTCCACTTTACTCGACTGTTTCCCCTCGTACTCCTCATTGAGAGCGTGCACCCAGCGTCCCGTCACGACGTGCTCCAAACGACAATATGACTCGTATTCTACCTCATCAACTTCCTGAAAACATGTGAGTGACAAGTAAGAATTGGTTATCGTAAAATCGGACGACATCGCGACATACCATCCGTGATCGCCTCACCAAAGTGTAACCAAAAATAGTGAGAGCTCTCAACATGTTTCTTCCTATGAATAGCAGGTGCGGATCCAAGGGCAGTGTTCTCCACACCAGTTAAAAAAGGGCGGCCCGCCCCTCTTAAAAATACCCACGGCAAAATCCGCCCCTCTTAAAAACGGCCCGCCCCTCTTAAAAATTCGTCCACCCTAATATTTATGATTTAGATCGCTCAATTATGCATCTCAGATGCTCAGAAAACGCATCTCAGAGCATCTAAAATCTAAATTTCGCTGGGGAGGGCCCCAGACCCCCCAGAAGGCGCCTTTGGCTCCTCGTGCGGTGCCTTCAGCACAAGGCCCACCGCTGCCCCTCTTAGACCAAAACCCGTGGAGAACACTGCAAGGGGGTGCACCTGGTGCTGCCCCCCCCTGGCCAACAAATCTGTAAAATCGACCGTGAAATCCTGGAACTTGGCACAAATTTCAATGTTTCTAGCACAGGGCGCTCCCTCTTTTCCCAAATCCCCATCCTCCCATCGCAGAGCTTTGGTCTCGCTCCTCTTCATACGCTCGACCCCTGGTATGAGCTGCCCTTTTTCAGACCTTATCCCCCTGTGGTCATCAACCACATTCAAACCCTACATGGAGTTGCCAGGTTATTTTAACCCTTAGAGCGCCGTTACCGAGTATACTCGGTGCAACAATTCTCTTTTTAAGGAACATTACTGAGTAAAGTGCTTTTCAGAATGTCCAGTCATTTTTGCACTCATTGTACCTTGCAATGGAACCTAACCACAAACAACAAATGGGCCAATTATACGTGTGCATGACTGCATGATTATCTTGAATCAAATATAGACTTGAACAAGGTCCTATTAGAAGTCGGTCAACCGTGAACTGACATGCACACATATGATTGCCCAATTTGTGGTTTGTGGTTAGGTTCCATTGCAAGGTAAAATGAGTGCAAAAATGACTGGACATTCTGAAAAGCACTTTATACTCGGTAAAGGTCATAAAATTAAAATTTCAAAACACAATTTGGCAATCTTTTTTCTTTTTCGGAATTTTTTTTTCTCGAAAAAAAACCTGGTCACAGGGGAAGGAAAAGTTGAAAAAACCCGGCGCTCTAAGGGTTAACCAACTTACAGATGATTGTTATGTCAAATATTTGACCTGATCTAGCATGTCGCATCCGAGGAAAGGGTTAACGGCCTTACAACACAATAGCTGAAATGTACGTCTCTGTAGGTTGACAATAGTAGTGGACAACAGTGATAATAGTTGAGTAAACTGATGACCAATGATGATCACTTGCAACATGCACTGACGTTTCCTGGAGCGGGTCACAATTTCAGTGGACAAAAACCATGAAGAGCAACAGTGATGGACAAACAACACTAACACATCAAATATCAGGATATAATAACCGAAGTCGTCCTCCTGAAATTTTGCCAATTTTCGACCCCAACCGGGGTCTTCCTCAAGCTGGCACTTTCAAGTCGAGCTACCAGAAGTATATGCTTCTAGCAGCTCGACTTGAAAGTGCCAGCCTGAAAAAGACCCTGGTTGGGGTTGAAAATTCACAATATTTCTGGAGGATGACTTCGGTTATTGTATCAAATATCAGGAGAGGGAAAAAACACATCCAATGTTGGAGACCAAAACACAAGAACACACATCTAATGTCAGAGTGAAATCAAACACATGCATCAACTGAGGAAACAGTTTGAACTAGACATACAGTGATTGCGAGCAATCACTAATTATACCCCCGCTGTGGCGCCATAACGGTCCTCGTGGCTCAGGTGAAAACTTGTTATTGACAGAATGGGAGGGCTTCACGGCAAACAGGCTGGGCACGACGGCATTTGCCGTCGATGCCGTCGATTAATTCGAGCCCTGAGAAAGACGGGATGTTTACAATTTGTCCAAGTCAACTAATTATTCTCCATGACGATGGGATAAGAAATTGAAAGTTGCTAATTTCTCACGTGAGTTGAAGATCCAGGCAAGCATGTGTAACAACACCATGCTGTAACCTTGACAACAGAACAGATGATCATGTATTACGGCACCATGTTAGTATCCATTATGTAATACTTACAATGGCGCTTGTCTGTAGTTACTGTCATCGTCGTAATCCATCTCGTCACCGCTCTCGCCACCTGAGCTGCTCTCTGTCGCATCGGAATCAAGCGCCGTCTCAAGATGTCGGACAGTGGATGCCATCTGACTGGACATCTTCTCGACCTCGGCGCAGAAATCTTCGTCCAATCGGATCACGCTTGCTGCCTCCGACTGCGAACTTGTCAACCTTTGCTTCAACGTGATTGGCTGAGAGGACTGTAACTTCCGTACAAGATTCACCAAAGACGCAGTCGATAGGTTCTTTATGTTTTCACTTTGTAATAATTCTGTTTTCAAGTCTGCGTTCGTGGGTGGGACCTTTATCGACTTGGCCATGGACTCCAAATTCTTATGCTGGTGTCCGACTAACCCTGTTAACTGGTCCGAAATGTGTACGTGTGACTGCCGCGCCTGTAGCCGCCTCACCCGCCGCAGGAGTCTCTGCGCCCTTTTCTCCTGCATCTGTTGACGTCGGGTGATGTCGCCAACTGAATCCTTCATTTTGTCTTCCTGGGGTGACTGAGGGCGCGGTGACTGCAAAATATTGGCGTCACCACCTCCATCCACATTCTCCGATGTTTCACTCAGCTCTAACCCGGTCCCAGCGTCTCCACCACCACCACCCCCAATATCTCCCGACGGCGTGGAATTCGACAGACCGCCATTCAAAGTTTTCATCTCCACTGATTCAGTTTGCGTAAGCGGGCCTCTCTGCTGAAGTAACAAAGCAGGTTTACTGGGAGCAACTGATTTCCCGTTCATCGTCATAATGGATGCCTTCTCGAGGGTCGTACCCTCATAAGTCGTTGATGCTGGTCCAGTGCCATTCACAAGGGTTCTCTTATTCATACTGTTCGCAACAAAAATTTCTCCGTTCTGTTTCGACTTCAGGACCAAACGATCGCCCTGTTGACACAACTGTTGTAAGTCCTTCAACGTCTTCGGGTGAACCAGTTTAAAAGTCCCAAATGTCTGTTTTCCAGCAATTAACTTCGCCTCCTCTGCTGTGTGGATTTTGAACTTTGGATTTTGGAGGAAATCCTTCTGAGTTATCGACACCAATGTTGTCTTCGCCAAATTGTGTATCTTCTGCACTGGGGATAACGTAATCGTGCGATCTCCTGCAAGGGCTTGATGGTCCCCACCGTTCAGCTCCTTCTCATGAGGGTCAGGTGGGGAGGCGAGTAGTTTAACCCTTGGAGTAGTGGCCGCCTCCGTGAGCGCAGGCGCCATCGCGGCCATGCAACATAGCCTCAGTGGCAACGGCCTCGACATACACCCCCTAACATTAGTGGCAATCCGTCCAGCTAGTTTATTCAAGTCTGTCAGTGCACGATCTTTGAAGGTACGCACATTTGAATTGTCAGAGCTCATGCAGCGAGCTGGAAATGTAGGTCAAAATTACACAAGAACTGTTATGTACCATACACACTGTACATGATGTACATTATCCAAATAAAGCACGTGACTGGCGAAACCCCAATTCTTCTGCTACGCTCAAACATCGAATTTATAAGAATACCACGCCTTTCACAAGTAATCGAGCTACAGTAGAATTTTCCTATGAATTTCAGAAAGCGATTGATGCACTGATCAGGGGTTGAAATGCGCTGATATTTTCGCAAAAGGTGTCAATGTTTGCAAATCAAAAGCACAGGGACTTTTACCCCACGTGACCGGCCACGTCTGGTTTCATCGTTCCTGGAACGTAATTTCTCCCGAACTTCTGATGCACAATTTACCACCTTAGAATATCCGAAATCGGCTGAAATTTCGGTGTGTAATAAAGTATACATGGATAATCCTATTGCTTGTATTTTATTTTGTTGGTGCGTCTTAATTATCCTGTAATCGTGCGAAATATTTCAGTTAGCAATGGCGACCATCGATTTAGCTCGACATAATGTAGCACAAACAAAAATGCGGGACGGGCTCATTTAAATACGCAATTGCGTCAATACAGCTACCACCCTCTAGACGCTATTGCCTGATTGGCTGAGGCGCAGGTGCTTGCGACGAGTATTTTCAACGTTCACACCCCCTCTGCAGTAATTGCGTCCATAACGAATTACCCAACTAATTTTTCTCTTTATTTGGGGTAATTAGGGTTCAATCGAAACTCTAAATATTCCTCAGCCGATTACTACAGAAAACACTGTCAATTTATTGAAAATATCTTCGTCTAGTGAAAATGGCTGATGAGTTGACGTCAATACCAAAGGGCGGGAAAATGACAGACAGACCAGCCTGGAAGTCTGCTGACCTCCATATATTTCGCAAGGTTCTGAGATATGGGGGGAATTCAATTTTTCAAACAAAACGCCGGGAAAAGCCTGTGCTTATATTGATTAGCGGACCATTGACCATAGATCAGTAGAACGGCCCAGTCACTTGCCGGTAAATGTGTCATCACGATTTTTATTTTGATAAACCATTCTGGTTTTCGAAAATATCAGACTCAACATTCGGCCCCACCCAACATGGATCCGAATTGTAAATAAGGGGCCTAAAGACCCATGGAATACAATGCTTGACGTTACGAGGGCTATTTTTGTTGAAAATGTCATGGAAAGTTCCTCATCAGGTTTTCTGATGCAATGATAGATACGTAGACGTGGTTGCAATACACGTGTTCCGGCTAAAATTAATGATGACGACATCGTTTAGCCCCCTTGAGATCACATGGCTAGACTTGGGATTAACAGGACTGAAGCCAAACAAAGCCGCGCGTTGGGCCGGTGTGAAAGGAAAGAAAATCCCCAAGAAAAACTGTCCGTGGGACAAAACATGATAGGCCTACTTAAAAGAAGTGACGCATTTTTCACAAGGGGACTTGAGCTTTTACCGGTCACTATGCGATGGTCCGCCGTTAGTGCGGCAGCTGTTGGCTTCTCATGAAAAAATTCAAAGTGCAGTGGGTCGCCTCGAAGGCCTACTGGAGCATCCTTAGTGCCCATCCCTGGGACTTTGGTCGAATATGCCCCAGTAAATTTTAGGCAGCAATTTCAGGTTTCGCCCATGGACATAATTTTAGACCGGGATTTTAGACAGCGGTTAGAGTTTTAGCCCGTAAAACGGCGGGTGTGCAAAAAATGGCCTGACGTCTCGGCCAAGCCTCGACAAAAACACAACTTTTGCCTCAAAGTCACCTAATCGGGTGCAGAAGTTTATCTCTGACATGTCTGATATCGCCCGCGCCACGCCGAATTCCAGACCCGCGCGCGGGAAGGCCTATTTGTGCCGCACTTCCGGTAGATTGACGCATCCCTGCATTGACAATAGGCGATTGGCTACTATTAGTAGGTTACTTGATCAGTTGATTGCCCACGAATTGTCACCGTCTTGTCGTGTAGCCGGTCGCATTTCGGAAAAAAAAACGGGACATTCATATCCCGATTTCATCTCGTGCCAACCGGTAGTCATGTCAGTTTCCCTTTAATCCGTTTGCAGTAGTTCTCATTTCAGATTGTAGATGGCAGCACCTGCGCTTCAATTGATCCGGCTTTGACCTTCACACATTTCCTGCATAAAATCATCAAAATCTGCAAAATTTGTTGGGTGTTATGAGAGCAGTTACGAGTCGAACATTGACTATGGTTAGACCGTCTATCACACAAAAGGCTACCCTCGTATCTGGGCCACCAAAATACAGAGTTTCCATACAGGTATATTCGGGATTATTAGCCTATGTTGATTACACTGCAGTGTACTGTACATTTATGCACTTCTGTGGGGACTGCACCCTCTATACATGCAGGCACGTGCACTGTGCTGGGGGTTGATTACCTGATAATTCCCTGTTAATTACTGGATTACCTCAATGAGGGGTCTTGAGTCTTCAGCTGTCCCAAACATTACTTCCACAATGGGTCATATTCATAAAGTGGTTCTATTTTTAGAACCGTCTAGATTTAGGCCGGTTTCAAATGTATCGTCAACCACTCTACGTGGTCGTGGAACCGGCCTAAGACGGTTCTAACGATAGAACCGCTTTATGAATACAATCCAATAAGCCTACGAGAAACTCCTTGCTTGCAATCAAATGATGAAATGTCTCTAACAAAATCCTTTCTTTCTCTTTATAATACAGGAAAAGGCGATCACTGGTGTAGTGATGTGTTTTCTTGTTTGCCTACCAGCTGCCTGGATCATGTCGCACGTTGAGGATTACAAACGCAGACCAGATGAGGAATAATTTCAAAGCCATTTAGGAAATGTTTGTACATAATGTGTTGATAATTCATACACTTTGACGTTTGCCATTCCACACCAGACTTTGGATTACTCAGTTTGACAGAAAATGGACCTGTAACAAGAAACAAGTTGACACCTACTGGATACTTTGTGAATGAAGCTGTTAGCAGTACCTATGCACCTTTAAGACAAGCCTATCAGATGAACATTTTAGTCCAACTATGGAAGAGCTGTATTTTCATGTGCTCAATGGACAAAATGCACCCATTGACATTAAATGGACTACCTGTTATGAACTCGGATGAAAACATGGAAATGTGACAAGCTAGAATATCTAAAACGTGTTGAATTCTGATGAAAACATGGAAATCTAAGCTAGATTTTCTGAAACGTATTTGGGAAATAGATACCCAGCCATCCTCCAAAGTCAGTTAATTTGCTGGTACTTTGTTGGTGAGGCCAATAATAAACCAATAGGTGTATTTTGCAAAATGGCAGTTGATGGCATGCAAGTGTGGCCTAGTGAAAAACTTGAAATTTACATTAAAAATAACTGAAAATTGAACAGATGAGTTGTGAATTGTGTATATGCCAAGATTTCATATTTGCATGCAAGTAAATGTTGTTCATAATCGCATCCTCCCACAGCAGGGTTCTTAACTTGCTTCTCTTCACCCACTGTGTGTGAGCCTATGAAGAGGAACGAGACCAAAGCCCTGCTATGGGAGGATGCCGCAAGAGGGCAGTTTTCTCTGAGAAGGATCTGCAAACACTAGAATCCTCAAATCCAGCAGGTGCAGGCCACCAGCTTGAACCATGGCTACCAGGTTTACCCAGAGATGCAAGACGATGGCCTTATTTCAGAGAGTCAAAGGTCTCTCCACAATCAAACCACAGAATACAGTATTACTCAACTATCTCCCTGAAGTATAGTTTATTACAAGATATATCACAATACGTACACATGACAAAGGTTTTCATGATCAAGAAATCACTGGTTCAGGATTTCAACTTCGTGATACCTCAAGCACATAATGATTCATTGATAGCATATGTACAGCAAATTCTAAGAATCAAGATGGCGAAATTCCTCAGTCTGGGAGCAACATTTTGTGGAGAGAAAACACCAGATGGACAGACCTAGCACAGATACAACCAAAAATAGATAGTGCCCATCTATTTTTGATACAATCCAACAAATGTGTAGCGGTCTAGGAAAACCCGTCAGATGTCGCAGTTGAGGAAAGTGTTAATGGCCTTGGTGAACCCGCACATTTCAATACATGTAGCTGACCTGCACTAAGTAACAGGTGAACAGTAGCAGATCAATGCACAGGCAATCTGACAGCCCTTGTTGATCATTGTCATTCAGCGACATCCGCCACAGCGCATATTCCTAGCTCCCACACAAATACAAAGCACCATTTCCACTTATTAAATGATTCTGGGACCTTATACACAAAGCTCTCATAACTTGACAGAATGTGTAAACTATTGTCCACTTGTGGACAACCTATTGTTCACAAATAATTTTCGTACCCTTAGATTACGGGAGGGGGAGGGGGCTTTGCGAATAAGGTCTCTGATAAGGAAAGTTGAATGACAATGACTTGTTGAAGGACAATGACTTGGACCTCTTGAGCTCAGCCAGAGGAAGATTCAAATAGACCATCAGATTTTAAACTGTGTTTGTTGAATCCCGAGCCCCACTGAAGCGGCATGATGACATCATTGCTACAAAACATACTGTAAATGCAATCACACTTGAAAACAGCGGGTCGACGTCACGCGATGTAAACCTATGGCACTACACGCTGACCCGCCATCCCATGAGTCAGACCTTTAGGCTTAAATTTTGCCAATCTGATGACTGATGACAATGGCAAACTAGACAGGCTACAGAAAATACACGAGAAAGTTTTGCATATGGTAACAAATAGCTAAGATGGTAGTCACTTCATTAACATCAGCGAAAGGAAAAATTCACTGGCCACGACGAGTCTTTGATGCTTCATAACATTGAGAGATGGCTGCAGTACTAACGCCTAGTTTAAGGCACCCTCCAAGTGAGTTTCCTTGTGGGAGTTGGCTATGGGCAACTCGACCATAGAAAACTATGGGCGATCGTTTGTGTCATTGATTTGGGTGTAAGTCATCCTGGTGAATTGCCCATCAAGTCACCCTGCACGCGGAGGAGGACCTGGACCCTACAACAGATGAAATGGTCCATGGACCATGTGCTCACTGGGTTGGACATAATACATGTAATAGTCTAATGACAGAGGCAGGTACATATCAGTTATGAGTCACACACACACACACACACACAAAAAACAATATGGTTCCCGATCTTATGGATCGGGAACCATAATAAACGAGTAAAATAAAAGACATAATAAACTCGAAAAAAGGGAGAGAAAAAATCCGCAATTGCGGGTTTTGAACCCACTCCAATAGCCATATTCAGATTGATAGTCCAACGCTCTAACCACTCGGCCAAACTATAAAAACTGTCAGCCAATCAGAACAAGAATAGAATGTGCAATGGATATGTAGATTGGGAAAAAAAAATCGCGACCCGGGAAGAAGACTCTGGGGACGTGGTTGTTAAACTCTAAGCTCTGCCACATAGAAGCGTTGTAGGTAGGCGTAGCATGCCTAGTGGTAGCCTATGACGGACGGGTGTAACGTTAGGTGACCTATAGGCCTACCTGTGCTGTACATGCCCTGTTTGTTTTGTTACACACACATTCACCAATAGACAGATTGCCAAAGTCGGCCATATTGGACCAAAAGGCAATAACAAACACTGAATGTACAGTGAATGTACACCATTGATATACAGCATGTTTTAAAACCTGCAATTTACACAAAAATTTCATGAAAAGTTACAAAATAAACACCTCCTCAGCAGTGCTACATGTGTTATGAACCGTGCACAGGCCCAAATGTTGGCAGATATTTCCCACAAAAAGTTTTAAAAGACTTTTATTATGCCTGTTTTAAGCCAAACCTCAGCTCCAGGTGTGTTGGTCCTATCCCACAGTGTGGAATCATGATGATTCACAAACCTGGACCCAAGGTTGGTTAAGCAACAAAAGTCTATTTTTTCTTTTCTGAATTACTATTTTACCAAAAGTAAGCCAAGGCTTAGTGCATATTAATGTATTATTACTGATGCTTATGTTATCTGAGATATTTTTATGGCAAACTTTTAAGTTTTTGCACATTTTAAAACATGCTGTACATCAATGGTATACATTCACTGTACATTCAGTGTTTGTTATTGCCTTTTGGTCCAACATGGCCGACTTTGGCAATCTGTCTATGATGCACACCATCCACCACCTTCCACACCTCTGGCTTTCGCTATTGACAGACGGTGTATCTACACGTAGGCCTACTTTATTTATTTATTTATTTCGTGAAAGTTAATTTTCAGGTAAAAAGTTAATACTCAGGTAAGTGCATTCTGCAGATGGGCTGCTCGCAGCCGCGATCGCAGAATGCACGTCACAAACTTCACATACAACTATAGTAGTCTAATATATCATTCAGCTACTAGTATTCATGTTTCCCTTTTTCACCTATTTCAGAATGCTGTCTGCTAGTTTTAATAGCCATTGGAGATATCGCTGCAGTCGACCCGCAAAGGTCCTTTTCTACGGCAGATTTATTTTGCGCGCGGGAAAATAATAGGCGATCGGGGCCCTCGACGAGGCTTCTCGAGTACCTCATTCGAGAAATCGGACACCTCGCACAAAAGTGCGTTTATCGAGGAGACCGTTCAAATTCAACCACATAAACCATACATCAGTATTTAGCTAAGATATTGAGCTTTCCATTCGTGTAATTTATTTTGGAATAATGCAAACGAGTGAAGAGAAATCGTTTAAGAAATTTCGTCCTCCGCACAGAATTGGAGGTCACTTGGAGTAGAGCGTTGTTAAAAACATCGCCATAACTCCATAAATACTTGCCTGCATAAAACCAGCAAAACTGAATGGATGGAGAAACTATCAATCTCCAATCTGTATTAATTTCATACATCGGCATGGTATTCCAAGTTTTTGTACTCAGTTTGAACAGCAGTAGGTAACGATTCTCGCAGCCATAAACCTGGTTCCTTGGCCGCCGACGTGGCGCTGACTGGCGATTCGACCAGTCAGCGCCACCGTCGGAGCCCATGGAACCAGTTAGACAATGGATAAAGCGAAAGATTTCTTGAAAATGTGGTTGTGTTTCGGGGTGATTGTCAACCCCTCAGACATGCGTGCATAAAACCACGCTTCGCATGTGGATTCTTCTATGTTATAACAACACGAATGACCTAAGCAGAAGTTTCACAATACTATTCCAAGAAAGTGTACGCACTTTGAAGAACGCCTGTTTTCGAAAACACAAGGTTACCTTTCGATCGATAACTCGGCCAAAACTGAACCGATTTCGATGAAATTTTGGGCAACGTTCGTAGAGAAACATCCATCAACATGTAAACATCACGCCACCTTCAAACGTCTGACTAATCGTGCGTAATTAGTGATTGTTTTATAGCGTCTGCTACGCCTTCGTTACTGCCTCGCTTTCGTTCAGTGATTTAGCAGTTAGTACCGCCAAATACCGCGGCTGACACGTCGTGGCGCTGTTCAGACCTTTGCGGGTCGACTGGCTGGGGCCCACATCATCATAAACCCATTTCCCACCACAACCACATCCACAATCCATGATAAAATTGATAATGCATTCTTCATTGCCTTGGCTGCACCTGTATCTCATCATCCTCTCTCCAAAACCCAACTGCACACCATCTTCATCTTCATCTTCCGGTATCACCTACATCTACACACACCGTATAGGCAACCTCGTTCCCAGGGGTCGTTCGCTTTCTGACAATATGGCGGTCGCGTCACTAACCCCTGGCATCAGCTTTGGATTTAACGCACGTGATTGGTTGACGGGAAACCGTCAAATGTATCCAAGAATATACCCAAAGAAATTTTCAAAATATTTTGGATCAATCCAGAAGGTTATGTATATCCAGGTTTGATGATTTTTTGTAAAAAGAATTTTAATGAAATGGTCCATGGACCATGTGCTCACTGGGTTGGACATAATACATGTAATAGTCTAATGACAGAGGCAGGTACATATCAGTTATGATGTGCCCTGCTAACGGAACACGACGACGGACGACGGACGACGCCGGACGACGGACGCTGCACCATTGTAATAGCTCACCCAGTGAGCTAAAAAGCACAAGTAAGTATTTCAAATTGATTATTTTGACTCGTGCTGCCACCTATACTTAGTCCAAGATTCCTGGATTATCAACCGAAGCTGATTCCAGGGGTTAGTGAGCGAGTGGTCCGAGGTTGTCTGAGCGAACTATACCCCTGGGGACGAGGTTGCCGTATAGGCCTAAATCTATACCTAGCACCTCTCTTTCACTTCACTGGACATAACTGACCTCGTCACAGATATGTGTGACTCGCCATGACAAGTAAATCGTGTCATGAATGACCTAACTCGTCAGACTGACGAAAGCATCTCGTCAATATTCGCAGACAAGTTGCGCCGAATCGGTAGATGTCGTCCTGGGTAACCCTAAAGTTTACCCAGAACCAACCTGGGTAACCCTAAAAGCTACCCAGGACGATCCTGGGTACACTTTAGGCCAGGGCACTAAAGTTTACCCAGTTTGAAATTCGCGCACCTTTTCACCTGCGGTCAAGGTTGAAATTGGTATGTTTTCAATGTCGCAACACACGAAAATTCCTCATCGCACGGTGTCTGTCGTCATGGTCGTGCATGTTGTCCCAACTTTAGGCCTACCTTGTGAGCAACAAAATGTACCTTAGCTCTCTATCCGCGCTATCTATATATAACATGTATAACGGACGCCTTGTACAGTCATTGACATTAGTTTATCTACACCTTCCTTGAATATTTCAAAGGCTGGGGATATCTACCCGACGGTCGGTCCCGCAGGTAATGAATTTCGTCTTGCAGAAACGACGGTCGTTTCCGCAAGTAAAATACTATGCTGTCTTGCAGACCCGACCGTCGTGTCCCCAGCACAGAGCTTTTCTTGCGGCCCCGACGGTCGTATCTGCAAGCCTAATCTAATAGGGAGTTTTCGCAAATCTGACGAAAAACGAAGTACGAAATACGAAATTGGACGTCATATCCATGACGTAATGTATTTCAGGAAATGGTTGGTACCACAAATGCCCCGCCTGCGTGTGCGTCTTTTAGCATGTCATGTAAGATCGAAAGAGTTATGGCGCATCTTGAATTTTTAAATTTCTAATTCGTATCAACGAAGTAGAAACGAAAGATAAATTTCAAAGTTTAATATACACCGCACCTCTGTCGTTCTAACGTCATACGCTAAAAGACGCTCTTGCAGCAGGCGATTTTTGTGGTACCAGCCATTTCTTGAAATACATTACGTCATACATATGACGTCCAATTTCGTATTTCGTACTTCGTTTTTCGTCAGATTTGCGAAAACTCCCTAATATCTTCGAGCCCCGACCCGTCGTGGCTGCAAGCACAAATTGTCAGCTACGAGATCCGACCGTCGTTTCCCCAGTACAGAGCATTTCTTGCGGCCCCGACGGTCGTATATGCGTGCAGAATGACTTTTCTTCTTCTACACAGTGACCGTGATGTAAAATTTTCTGCACCGTAACTTCAACAGTGCGCACTGCAAAGGCCTAAAATGATAATCGGAATGGTCAGTTTAATTTTTTCCTTGACGGGGTCCATTGTCCCCATATTCTCCTCTTACAGTTAATGTTGACAGCTGCTGTTTGATGAAAAAATATTTTTCAGAGGTCTAGGGGCCTAAATTTTTTGCATCATTTCGGTTCAAGAATGCAAGGTTTTCTTCACCATTTTCTGACAGTCACGCGGGGTCGATATTGATAACAAATCGACAAGAAAAAAAACTACAAAAAAATCGATAGAAAAAAGCAGCTGTCGTGACGGGATTCGAACCCGTGGTCTCCAGTTTGATAGCCACGCACGCCAACCACTAGGCTGCTGGGACCTATGCGTTCATTTGGGGAATCATTATGGTTTCCGATCTCAAGATCGGAAACCATATAGTGTTTGGTCGTGGTGTCTGTCTGTGTCTGTCTGTCTGTCTGTGTGTGTGTGTGTGTGTGTG
>NMRB01000162.1:151656-195077 GCA_002633025.1 Notospermus geniculatus
AAATCTCCTCGGAATTTCAGGAAAAAACGAATTAGAAGCCTGAATTTACCATCCCCGATAGGTTTAATCAGGGATCCTGTCCCAGTTATTCAATACATGTACTTCTCAAGGTAAGAGGTCAAGGTCACAGCCAACCATCACAAATAACATGAGACAGAACCTGGTGATGGTGGAAGCCTAAAACCTCCATCTACACCTAGGTTATCAAGGATGCGCTTTCAGATTACACAATGACCTTGAAGGTCAGAGGTCAAGGTCAAACAGTTCTAAAGTGCAAATCTACTCAGAATTTCAGGGGAAAACTAATTAGAAGCCTGCATTAACCATCCCCTATTGGTTTAATCAAAGATCCCTGTTCCAGTTACGCAATACTTCTCAAGGTCAGAGGTCAAGGTCACAGATAACTAGCTCTAGAGTAGTAAACTTCTCATCGGAAACCATTGACATCGCTCCGATGTCCTTTTCTTGTTAGAGTTTGGTGACTGAGAACTTCCGTCGTGTAGGCCTAAATCTCCTTGGCTTCCCAAGAATTTTCATAACTGGAGACATGCGACTGATTGAGATTTCAGTCGGTTCCACAAGGAAATTCCATGAATTGGAGACCCGACTGGTTGAAGTTTCAGTCGGGTCCGCAAGAAAATTTTATGAACTGGGGAACCGACGGTCGGGTATATATCCACTGCGTATTTTGCGTATTTCAAATACTACTGGGCCAATTTTAACACTGTTTGTACAACATGAAAGTATAGGCCTATAACCTTGGTCATATTTCTGCATCAAACTTTTGGAAATATCATAATTATGTAATACCTCATTAGAAAAACCCCTAAAAATCAAAATTTTTATTATGGAATTTTTTGTGACTTTTGTTACGAGGTTGATAGAGTGGAAGTTTCTAAGGATTTTGAGCTTTGTTTCGTCAAAATATCTTGAGTGGTTGCTGAGATATTTGAGATTATCAAAATTTCGATATTTTGAGAATTTCCAATTTTTCAAAAAATTTTGATATTAGTAGACAGAGCTCACCTAGAAACGTAGGAGAATGAAGTTTTGAAACTTTCAGCGTAAACTGGTTGGAAGTTACAGCTGTCTTAAGTTAAAGAGTTTAGCATATCAACATTTTGATATTCTGAAAATATGAATATCTCGGCCCAGTTAAAGCAAAAAGTTCCAAAATTTTGTAAGCCCATATTCTGAGGTTAGCTTTAACTAATGACATCAAAATTTCCTGAAAAACACGAAAATCTCAAACTATCAAAATTTTGATAATCTCAAATATCTCAGCAACCACTTGAGATATTTTGATGAAACAAAGCCCAAAATCCTTAGAAAGTTCCATTCTATCAAAACTACAACAAAAGTCAAAAAAAAACTCCATAATAAAAATGTTGATTTTTAGGGGGGTTTCTAATGAGTTATTACATAATTATGATATTTCCAAAATTTTGATGCAGAAATATGACCAAGTTTATATACTTTCATGTGGTACAAACCGTGTTAAAATTGGCCCAGTAGTATTTGAAACATTTAAGGTACATGTAGTAGGTGTAGATAAACTAATGTCAATGACTGTACATTTGTTGTACATGTACCTTCTCACCAGCGATATTATGCCCATGCCTCCACAGCGCTGCTGGCAGTTTCCCGCGCCAGTGCATATAAGTTCATCCCGAACTAGCCACTAGCCACTGACATACATGTTTGACTGAAGTGCTGTTTTCAAGATCCTCGACCGCAGGTGAAAAATTGCGCGAAGTCCAAAAAAATGTCCAGGCCACAGCAGGCAAGCCTCCGAATGAATGCATGGAAATGCCCGCCTTGTCATGCAAAAAAACGAGAAAATTTTTTTGCCGAAACCCGGGATTGAACCAGGGACCTTCAGATCTTCAGTCTGACGCTCTCCCAACTGAGCTATTTCGGCTGTTGACAACAAGGCCTGATCGCGCTCACTTTGTACACGCCAATGCTTCCAGAGTAATTAAATGTTTCCGCCACATTCGCTCTGCTGATTTGCTTCGCTTCGCCACCCTGTGAACCCGGCCTAACACTGACGGAGTTGTCGGCAGCCGAAATAGCTCAGTTGGGAGAGCGTCAGACTGAAGATCTGAAGGTCCCTGGTTCAATCCCGGGTTTCGGCAATTTTTTTCCCCATTTTTTGCAGTCTCGGCCTGGCGATTGAACAGGCTTGAATTTCAATCCTAACAGGGCCAGTACGTAGGTGTGATCCCCGGGCATGAAGCTGTGAACCAATTCGAGTCTGTCGGATGAGACTGAAAGCCGTGGTCCGTTGTACCTGAGCGTCTATGCCAGGGCAAGTAAAAGACCCCACACAGGTGGACAGTAGCCTGTCATGGACTCCACCCCGTAGTATAAGCTTAAGATCCAAAAGGGTTATGAAGTTTCAAATTATCTATCTACATGTATATCCTAAAATATCAACTATTTTGTGTAGAAATGTGATTTTGGGGCACTTTTATCAAAATATTTTTGGCCACCCATGCAACACCTTTGACACAGGCCTCTATACTATTTGAGTTTGTAGTGGTGAATGAAAAATAAGTGTTGTCATTTCTCGTTCACAGAATAGAATAGAATAGAATAGAATTTTATTTGCTCAACAACAATGCTTAGAGCATTCTTACATTCTTTAACACATACATTTGTTACAAGATGGCGGGGGAAGGTTACAATATTTTTTATTCATAGAGCGCAGAAAACTCCAAATATGGCTATCAACACCTACACATATTTCAGTTTTGAGGGGTTTCATGATTAATCATACCTTATAATGTGTTGAAACTTTTGAGAGAAAAATTGATAAATTTTGCAAGGTGGGATTTGCCGAGTTAAGGGCGAGCCATCATTGTGAATTTTCATATTGCTTCAATCCAGGCCCCTCTGAGAAAAACAATGAACAAAGACACCCCCAGTTGACTGTTTTTATAGTCCAATGTGATCACTGTGCTTTATAGACACGGAAAATGAGGAAAGTCCCAAGGATTACAGCTTAATTACATTACATAATCGTAAACAAAGAAATTCACCAAACACGAAAAACAGGTACAATTTTCTTGGAGAGGAAGCATGTAAATGACACATTGAAGGTGTGGCAACAATGTCACAAATCCATAGAACCTGGGGTGGCGAGGGTGTCCTGACATGCTCTTCATGTACACCATACACGCTCAGTACAAAAAGGACAACCAGGAAGTAAAATCCAAATCCAATATGGCCGCCCTGTTTTGGAAAAGCTGGCTGCACGCATGAAATTCACATGCCGAGTACTCTATACCTGTTGAAAATATTGCTGTCAAAATGGGTGGACTAAATAGAAAAAAACTCGAACTTTATGATCCACTTGTCGTTTGATCCTCAAAATGTACCATTTCGTGGGAAAGTGTACCGATTACTACATGTAGTCTTTTGTTTCAACTTATTAGCTAATTAGTGCGTTCCAAGATACATCCCATTCAATTCATTTTGACTTATAGACCGCGCAGGTGCCTTCATTTCCGTCATATATCTTGTACTTTTATGGTATTTTGACATTTTTTATTTACAACGCCTGGCCACGTTTCAAAAATTCAAAACGTTGGCTCGTTGACTTGTTAATTTATGAATGTTTGGATTTTCATAGAAATGTCTCAATGAGTAAACCATTCAGTCTTGGATGAAGTGCGTGTTTGTCATGCAGGGTCAATTTCCATAACAGGCTGCGTCAATTCATTGGATTCCTGGAAGTTGACCAATTCACAGCCTGTTGACACCCTGGCAATCCCGCAGACAATTCAATGGCCATTGATTTTTATCTACCAGCATGAACATTGGTCCAAGGGGCTCTGTCAAAGGTGTTGCAAGCATGGGCAACATAATTTTTTGATAACAGTGCCACAAAATCACATTTCTAAACAGAATGGTTGAAAAAATAGGATATATTATGAAAGGCCTCGCACACCAGGTTTTAACTTGAAGAAAGTTGAAAAAATTGCCCAGAGAAACTAAAGCTGCGTTTACCAGACATCCGGAATGCGGTATAGGGAAGCGGAATCCCCGGCGGAACCGATATGTTGTATACGAAAATGCACTGCACTTTCCGCTTCCGCGTTCCGCAATCCGCATTCCGCGTGTCAGCTAAACGTAGCTTTATGCAAGTTGTTCTCTATGGCCCACTAGTATCAACAACCATGAAAACCGTTTAAAAATTCCAAAGCAAATTTTTGAAAAAAATCAACATTTTGTTCAATTTCACAAATTGACATCTTTCGATAAAAAAACAATGCAATTTCAAGATATTCATGGAACATTTCATGACCATCTGGATGAATTTTTTATAGAGAACATTTCCCACTTGTCTTTGACTTGCCGAATTTGTTTCCTCAAAAAATCTACTTTTTTGAAAATCAACGTTTTTTAAAGACCGTTTTTTTAGGAAAAAAAATATTCAAGTTTAATGTGGTTGGTCCAAGACTAGTAGGAAAGGATCGCGTTCATTTGGGGGAATCATTAGAGTTTGCTGACTGAGAACTTTACGTCGCGTAGGCCTAAATCTCAATGGCTCCCCAAGAATTTTCATGAATTGGAGACACGACTGATTGAGATTTCAGTCGGTTCCACAAGGAAATTCCATGAATTGGAGACCTGACTGTTGAAGTTTCAGTCGGGTCCGCAAGAAAATTTTATGAACTGGAGAACCGACGGTCGGGTATATATCCACTGCGAAATAAAAATGAGGTGAAAGAATGACTTGTTTCATGGAGCCATCGTCAGAATCTACACATATCGTTGATTTGGGGGTATTCGAAAAACCTGGACGATGGACGGTGGATGATGGACGATGGACGGCTCCTTTCAGCATCATCGATCTCCACCGCCTGGATGATACATGTAATTGTCTCATTTCCGACATACCTCCCAGCATCAACATGAATCAACATGAACTGCACAGGCCTACGACAAACATGATCAATCACGCATTACAGCGTTCAGAATAATATTACCTCTTGTCTTGTCTACACATGTACTGGCGGGAAAACCACCGATACCTACAGTTCCTAAGTCCTTGAGAATTTACTATGGGTCCCTTTTGAAAAGTTGTAGGGATTGGTCTTATCTCCCCAGGGTGTGTACAAAACTAAGACCTAAGACCTACAAAAGTAAGACCCCACAGTACAAAACTAAGACCCCCACAGTACAAAACTAAGACCCTGTTATAAAAGTAAGACCCCACAGTACAAAACTAAGACCCTGTTATAAAAGTAAGACCCCCCACAGTACAAAACTAAGACCCTGTTATAAAAGTAAGACCCCCCACAGTACAAAACTAAGACCCAGGCGGCACCACTGCAAATGACCTTGACCTTTTTAACCCCGGAAGTGACCTTGACCTGAAATGAAGGCAATAGAGGGCGTCATGAACTCAATAGGGGGCGTATCTCGCTTATCTTAGTTCGAAATTCCTCCGCTAGGGGTGCAAAGTCGCGGATGATCACTCGGGAGTACTCGGCAATGTTCGGAATCACTCGGGAATCTTCGGCAATCTTCGGTTTTTCTCGAATATCTCCGTTGAAACGTGCCACTTAAAGGCAAAATTTTGAACTTTGACCTCTGTGACCTTAAAAAGTAGGTCAAACCAAAAACCCGTTATATATGTAATGTACCCTCATTAGATACACCTATGATAAAAATTTGGAGGTGATCCAGTCATTAGTTCAGGAGTTATTGCACTTTTTGTGTTTTTGGTTTCCGCCACCTGGTGGCCAAGCTAAAAGTCGAATCGGACCGAAACTTGGTGTCATAGGTCACGTGACCTAGGGGTATATATGTACCAAGTTTCAGATCAATAGCTCCAGCGGTTACGAAACGTGCCCTGCTAACGGAACACGACGGACGACGACGGACGCAGACCCATATGAAGTTCCAAACGAGTCATAATTACTGAATTAACATATATCAAAATTAGAATTAACATATGTGTTAATTCATTTAACATATGTCTTAATTATTTTACACATGTCTTAATTCGATTTAAGACATGTCTTAATTCATTTAACATATGTCTTAACTGTTTTACACATGTGTTAATTCGATTTAAGACATGTCTTAATTCATTTAACATATGTCTTAATTATTTTACACATGTCTTAATTCGATTTAAGACACGTGTTAATTCATTTAACATATGTCTTAACTGTTTTACACATGTGTTAATTCGATTTAAGACATGTCTTAATTCATTTAACATATGTCTTAATTATTTTACACACGTCTTAATTCGATTTAAGACATGTCTTAATTCATTTAACATATGTCTTAATTATTTTACACACGTCTTAATTCGATTTAAGACACGTGTTAATTCATTTAACATATGTCTTGATTATTTTACACATGTGTTAATTCGATTTAAGACATGTCTTAATTATTTTTTTGTTTTCTTTGTTGTTTCACAGGTAGGAGCGTTGGATCCGTATCCTACTCCGCCACTTTGCCCTTCCTCTCCCAGCCTCTTCCGGGTCCAGAGAAGGCAAGCCTCTGACCCCCGGTTCGGGAGAGGGCACTATCTCCCCACCCTCCAGTAAAGATCATCCTTGGAGAAGGGAGGTGTTTGGCCTCCAAGTAATCCAACCAATATACCCCTAGGCCGCCAAACGGACCCCACACACTGCCCTAGCCCGCGCGACCCGCGGAGGTGTGTCTCCACCCAGGACCCCTCTTCAGACCTAAAACGGGCCACCTATTATCATTAAGGGTCCCCCATCCCTTCCCAATATTCTCCGTCCTTTGCCGCCTTCAGAATCTGTTGCACCCTTCACCAAATCCACTCCCATAACGCTGCTTCCGACCGGGACTCCCCTTCGCCTTCCCCCTGCAGTCTCTCTCTCACTCATTTCCACCTCTAACAGTGGAGGAACGCCATTCGGAACGACCTGAGGCGAACTGCTTAATATCTGCCCAATGGGCGGCGCATTTCACCTCGGACACAAGTCCATGGCAGCCATGTTGTTTATCAACAAACCCACGTGACCGACCGTGGGACTATTTTCGCCGAATTTTGGCCTGCTAAAGATATCCAACCTTATTTCCTGGATAAGTTGAGGCATATTATATATAAACTTACCGATATCTCCCCAATCTGCCAATTATTGATCAATAACGCAACGTTTTTGTGTGACCTATTTCGTTAATGCGTAGGTTGTGATGAGGCGACCGCATCCAAACCCACAGAAACTCAAGGCAATCACTGCGCATTCAAGATGGCTGCCTTGGGATTGTGTCCAAAGGGAAAATGCGAGTGTCTACGGAAATTGCCGAGCAGTTGCCTTCTGAAGTTCCGAATGGCTGGCGGTGCGAGACTAACGCAACAGTGGCATTGTGCCTCACAGGTGGCGCTCACTACGTCCCGCACCAACCTCTGGCCGCATGAGCCGCATCACGCCGAATTTGGCTCAAATAGTAATACGCGAGCCAAATCACAACTTGAACTAGGTAATCATGTGATCTGCTGCGCTACGTAAATCCTAAGAAAATAGCGTGGCCCCTGGTCTGAGGCTTACTGGTATTTCTTGCAAACTTTGCAAATAATTCACTGATATTCCATTTCTTATAATATTGTCCACTTGTCATAGATATGGCATTGTTGAGAAGAAAAGGATGATATTTGGGACATGGACATGAAGCTCGCCCAGGAAGGCAGTAGGGATAGCGAGGCCAGGGCGTGTGGGGGCACAAGGAGGGCTCCTACCGACTTAGGGGATCAGGTGAGAGTGAGGGTAGACCCTCAGTGATAATAGGTGGCTCATAAGTCGCAAGACATAATGGCTGNGGGTGGGGGGGGGGCCAGGGGACAAGTTGGGCAGTCTGGGGGCCTGTCCTGTGCCTGCTGCGGCCCGGGCGGAGTTGGGGGCTGGTGATGGGGGATCGGACAGAAAGAGAGGAGGGAGGGAGGGGAGACAGGTGTAGGAAAGTGGAGATGGAAATGAGAGACTGCAGGGGGAAAGGTGAAGGGAGTCCAGGTCGTAAGGGGCGTTATGGGAGTGGATTCGGTGAAGGGTGCATCAGTATTCTGAAGGCGGCACAGGACGAAGAAAATTGGGAAGGGATGGGGGACCCTTAATGATAATAGGTGGCCCGTTTTAGGTCTGAAGAGGGGTCCTGGGTGAAGACCCACCTCCGCGGGTCGCGCGGGCTAGGGCAGTGTGTGGGGTCCGTTTCCAAGGATGATCTTTACTGGAGGGTGGGGAGATAGTGCCCTCTCCCGAACCGGGGGTCAGAGGCTTGCCTTCTCTGGACCCGGAAGAGGCTGGGGGAGGAAGGGCAAAGTGGCGGAGTAGGATACGGATCCAACGCTCCTACCTGTGAAACAACGAAGAAAACAAAAAAAACAATTAAGACATGTCTTAAATCGAATTAACACATGTGTAAAATAATTAAGACATATGTTAAATGAATTAACACGTGTCTTAAATCGAATTAAGACATGTGTAAAATAATTAAGACATATGTTAAATGAATTAAGACATGTCTTAAATCGAATTAACACATGTGTAAAATAATTAAGACATATGTTAAATGAATTAACACGTGTCTTAAATCGAATTAAGACATGTGTAAAATAATTAAGACATGTGTTAAATGAATTAACACATATGTTAATTCAAGAATTATGACTCTTATGGAACTTCATAGACCCACGACAAGAGCTAGCCCCAGGTGAGCTAAAAACGTTACACCGGCCTTACAGCAAATGTTCATCATGAAGGTCACGTCATGTTTCATAATGGTGCAGTCTTTCCGTAGTTCTTCATATGGAGGAGGTGGCTCTGCCTGTGTAAAACTAAAGCAAATTTGAATAAAGGGTAAGTAGCCAGAGGAAGTCAGTGGTCGGACTCGTCGTCTGCGCATCAGGCCTATCCTGGAAAGCATTTCAACAGGTCTAACGGAATGGTATACTCCAAGCAACGCAAGATCTACATGTAATGATATAATAGGACAAGTCGTCTCCAAAATTTCGCAGATTTTCCACCCCAGCCGGGTCTTCCTCAGGCACTTTCCAGTAAGAAGTTACAGAAAAGAAAAAGCTGAATCCCAAAAATGTACATGTAGATCCAAATGTAGATCTAAGGCGTGCTATCCATTGGAGCGATTCCGTGTGCGGAAACGCTCGAAAGCATTGTTTTTTCCACGTCGTTGCACAGGTGGTCGTCTAGACGGGCAGTCAGGAATCATTTCCTAAAGAGGAGAAATTCCCCAGTTTTGAAGAATTCGCCTATTTAGGAGAAAAATTTCGTGGAATTATCCAAATTAGGAGAAAATTTTAACTGGGTCGTACCACGTGACCCTCCATGAGAAGTGTCTATTTTGGCTCCCACCTTGGCTAAAGTCACTTGCAAAGACAGCAAATCATCTTTATTTATGTTTATCCAAAAATCTAGCACTAATCAGTCAGTTTCCAAATGCCCATAGCAAAATGGTAAATCCCCAATCAAAAACCAAAAATACGATTGTACCATCATATTTGGAAAAGTTCACCAACACAGCAGCCATCTTGATTCATCCTGTTTGCACATGCGCATTTCACCAGGGGCATGCGCATTTGCATTTTAAGTTTTCACAGCTCTTGAACAGGAGAATGTCTCCTAATCAGGAGAAATTATAATTAAAAGGCAATAATTGGTCATTTTCTCCTTATTAGAATTTCTCCAGAACAGGAGCATTCTCCTCTTTAGGAAATGAGTCCTGACCAGTTTACTGCGACACGCTGTACAATGCCTACGCCCCTACCCATGCATGACGTCATGACGCCCTGCCCTGTACACACATCATAATGATTTTCGAGTAACGCTGCCTGGCGGCCATATTGGATGTCCGATCGGCCCGAAATTTGGTATTTCAGAATGTATCCCTCTACACTCTAAAAACTGAAGTGGTGAAATCAACACCTGAGGAGTTAAAATCAACACTTTCCAAGAGGGCTGTGAGTGACTGCTCTTATGGTGTTGTGTGTGATGGTGACACTTTCCTCCACTTCAAGTGTTGGAGCAAGACCAACACTCCATAAGTGTGAGAATCTAACACTTCAGTTTTTAGAGTGTAGTGCACATATATGCAAGGTATGAAGCTGCTAGCTGAAATAACGACGAAACGTAGCAAGTTCATAACTTTTGCCGCACTTTGACCTCTGTGACCTTGAAAAGTAGGTCAAATCAAAAAGCCGGGTATTATATTATGTACCGTCATTAGATATACCTGTGATAAAAAATTGGTGACGATCCGGCCATTAGTTCAGGAGAAATACCACTTTTTCTGTTTTCACATTTAGCCCGCTGTTGGCCAAACCTTAACTCGAATGACGCTGAATACCGAAAGGAAACAACGTCTACTTGCAAGCAACATGTCCAAAAAATTTCAAAAGAAAATCTCAAGTCGTTTTTAAAAGAGAAAAGCGACCGCCCGGACGCCCGACCACCCGACCGACCGCCTCTTTCGGTAATTTGATAACCAGGACTTTCTTCGAAAACCTGGTTAAAAATGATGTCATTATAAAGTAAAACAATATACTAAGGTTAAAATCAGCTAATTTACCCGTTATGAAATATTGCTAATAAGCTGCACAAGTATTATGGAGCGTGAGAGGTAAGACTGGTTCCCCGACCTAGCCATCCAATTCTCCATCCAGCAGGCACCTCTCGGAACATCAGCGATCACAGGGGCTTGAATCAATGGTGAAAAAGGTTAAAATGTGTTGGGATATTACCACAGAGGGTGTACCACCCCAAAATAACACCCACATGTAGTGGGTGTAGAACGAAGTGAAAGGGATCTAAATGGACCCGACCAGAGGACATGACCATTTTTCAAATACATGTATACCGATGCCAATTTTATTTTATCACGGGAAATTAACCAAATTACGTTTTATTTCACGGCCAAGACCTCTCCCGTCAATAATAAATAGCTTTCATCCCGCCCAAACCCTTCCCTGAACAAAAGAAGCGGGCATCTGATATCGGGGGCATTACATTCTATGACACCTGACTTTGATTCCTGTCACACCACTAGTGTTATGTAAAGTCGTATGTTATTAATAAATGTGTGTTTGGGGTTAAAGAAAGAAGTTTTTATGAACTATGGCTTTTGAATTTATAATGAGTAGGCCTTTTTTCGAATGAAGAGATTAAGAGATACTGGAGCTGCAACCTGCACACTCCTATAGCCAAAGTAAAAGATGAATAGATAGAAGGAAAAATGGAGTAAAAGCCGAGGTGAGCGACCCCTGCGAACTCACTGGCCAGAGTATGGAAATGAGAATGGGCAATAGGAGAACTAGGTCTTAGCGGCTGCACGCCACTCAACCTGGTAGGAAAATTGGTAATGAGGGGAAAAAAGAAAATGTGAAGTATGCCTCATACCAAACTTGGCGGGTACTGCAACTCAAGCTGGAAAAGGTATTGGTAGTATGCCTGAGGGGAGCTATGCGGTTATCAGAACTCAGCACCGGGTGTTTAGACCATGACGGCCCTGAGGGGCGATGGTTTTTAAGGGTCAACGACGTCCGCGGCAATTTTGATCAGCGGAGGGTCGTCTCATTCAGACATGTCTCCAGTATGTTGAGCATCAGGTCCTTGACTGAGTGTCGTGGCAGTTTGAAGTGAGCAGTATCGAGCAGTCACGGTCATCCTCTTTCACTAACCTGATGTTGGACTTGTGGTTGTTCTTCCTTCTACGGAAGTGCATGGTCTGTCCGACGTACTCGTTGATTGGGCATCTCGTACATGTGATGCAGTAAACAACATGTTTGATGTCACAATCCGTGGGTCCCTCTTTGATCTCCGGAATGCAATGACGGGTGGCTCAGGACAGCAGTCCTTTATGGAGGGGTTCAGATGAAGTATACCAGTAGGTAAGAAGCGGCAAGCAATAGCAGAGATGTATGGCAGTCCAGGGTGATAAGTGAGGACTAAGGGGATCCTGCGGGTTTTGGAGGACTGCTGATTGTCTTGAACACCACTTCCGTCAGCACTGTGGTTGGTAATGGACGCCATGCCAACCAGAGTGGTAACAGTGATCTCTATCACACGCTGCTTCTTACCTATACTTCATTATTGAACCCCTCCATGAAGGAATGTTGTTGTCCTGAACCACCCATCATTGCATTCCGGACACCCAAGATCCTGTGATGTGCTTGTAAGAGTCAAGGTCCCACCCCGGACATCAACCCGTCTGTGTCCAATGCTCACGGAGAGGATCTAAAGAGGGGTCGGAAATGTGAACAATCAATCCAACATTGCTCTTCCGCGGAAAGGTCCCATCAACTTTGCTTTAGGAGGCCCACGGATTGTGACAGCAAAGACTTGTTTGCTGCATCACCTGTACCAGTTGGCCCACAGTCAACCAGTATGTCGCACAGACCAAGTGCTTCCGTAGAAGGATTAACAACACAAGTCCAGCATCAGTTAGGGTCAGGGAACGAGGAAGACCGTGACTGCTCGATAGTCTATGCCCGTTTCAAACTGCCACGACACTCTGTCAAGGACCTGATGCTCATCATTCTGGAGACATGTCCGAATGAGACGAACCTCCTCAGGTCAAAGTTGCCGTGGATACGTGGGCCCTCAAAACCATCACACCTTCAGGGCACATCACCACGTGCTGTGTTCTGATAACCACCAGCTCCCCTCTAGCTATACTACAGATAAGAAATAGAGATGGGTTTTTAACGTGAAAGTCATCACGTCTTTCTTCCAGATTCGAACGCACGGACCCTCGCATGAGGCATCAATCGCCAGCACTAAGGGGGCAGCACGCCTTAAACCACTAGGCCAAATCCCCATCTTTTAAAAGATAGTTCAATGGCCCAGGTTAAAGGAGACGTCCATCAGTACGTCTAGCTATACTACAAATACTATTACCAGCTTGAGTGGCAGTAGCCGCCAAGTTTGGCATAAGGTTTAGGCTACTTCTCATTTCCTTCTTTTCGCTTATTACCAATTTTCCTACCAGGTTGAGTGGCATGTGGCCGCCAAGTCTGGTGTTACAGATTCTATACAGACGACTTTATATACTACAGGTGTGACAGGAATCAAAGTCCGGTCCTATTTTTCAGTGAGGGATGAGAATAATACGGCTAAGGAGACAATGACCATTCGGATATAACCTTACAATGGCGGGCTATTGTTTGGTGGACTTGCATTTTTATAGGAGGTCAGGCCTGCAGTGCTGGGCCCTGGTTTGGCCTCTCCCCAATAGGCTAGTATAAACTGATATAGCTACATGTAATGCAGTCCAACACATCACAACAGCAGTCTATGTATCACAAGATTACACTAACAACTCTTGATCAGACAAAATCTTAGGCTCCTAAATTGATGATGAATTCTTTACAGTTGGGCTGGATTGCAAGATGGCAGGTACTCTCTCCAAGAGTTGGTGCGCCTGTTGTCAGGAGATGAAAAATTTCAAGAAGCTGCCCAAAGAATAAGAGAAACAGATTGTTTGGTATTGGATGAAATGTCAATGCTAAGCTCCAAACTATTTGGATTGCTGGAGGGTGTCATGCGGCATATCAGAAAATCATTCAGAGTTTTTGGAGGAGTACAAGTGATATTTGCAGGTACAACTCAACTACTGGTACTTCTTTTTCTATTTGTAAGGAAACATGCCGAACGCAGCAGAAAGACAACAAATAGTCATTGGCAGGAATACTGGTATTTAAATCCATTTGATTTGCACTTTTTAGGTGATTTTTATCAGCTCCCACCCATAAAGAATAGCTTCAGCAATGAGGAGGGTGAATTCTGTTTCACCAACAGATTATGGAATGTTGCATTTCCACATGGACACACAATAGAACTGACTGAAGTTCTCAGGCAAGATGAGGAAGAACTTGTTCAGGTATGGTCATCCACTCTATCATGTCTATACTCATATCACGTTGGGGACAGTATGACTAAATGAAAATGAAGCATTATTCCTTGCACTAAGAACTTGTTTAAGAACAGTGAGCCCATGGTGTTTCCATCATATATTTTTTCATGCTGTCTGATCCACAGTTGACTGTAAAATTCTTTTCAGGCTGTCAATGAAGCTGCGAAGGGTATCCTATCCACTAAAAGTTGCCAACTTCTCTCACGTCTGAGGAGAAATATTGATGTACCAGCCGGTCAAATGGTTGTCAGATTGTTTGCTACAAATCTGCAGGTTGACGTTGAAAATACAATTTGTGTCATGGAGGTAAACATCACATGAGGAGTTCAAACTACATGCTGTGGGTTGGGCCTTTAGTTCCCTTCATTACCTAGACAGAGAGGTTGAATGATCATGCAGAAAATACTATCAACCATGGAAGCTTCTAACCAAACATCAGAACTTGGTTAGAAAACTGTAACATTACCGATCACAGTGACTAAAAGATGATGCCCCTAGCTACATGTAGCATGTCAGGCAACAGTACTTCTATTTTGAGTTGTCTTTCTGAAGTTTTGTTCATATTTCAGATGCCAGCCAGGTGACATTGTTTCATATAGAGCTGTTGATGAAGGTGAACAGAAATTCCTTAAAACAATCCCTGCTCCAAAAGTACTTCATCTGAAGCAAAACTGTCCTGTTGTGCTGTTACGGAACATTTCCAACCAACTTGTTAATGGATCTCTCGGCAAAGTGGTTGATTTTGGTAAAGAATGCCCACTTGTGTACTTCAAGGATTCGGATAAAACTTTGGAATTAAAGCAAATGCAATTTTCAGGTAATCTTTCGAGCACATGATTCACCCATCTTGCATGGGAGTTCTGAACTAGTTGCATACATGTACTCATATATGACATTAAAGGAGCACGGTATTGCCACTTTTTCTAGACAGCCGGCGCCACTGTGCCACTCTCCAGCCCAGGGGCTAACTACGTATCAGCGAATTGACCCGATTTACTACATACATTTTGTAATGCATAGTTAGTATTACTACCGCTAGGTGGCTCCCTCTACGTCGGCAGTCCAATAACGCATTTGAGATCCAATACCGTGCTCCTTTAAAAGCTTCAGACTAAAAATTATTTTAACCAGAGTAGCATGATTAAGGGTCCCAATCCTGGATCCCAACCCAATGCAATGACTGAGCATCTGTTATTGGTGATTAGAGTCGGGCACCAACAAAATCATATCATTATATTTTCAGTGTACAACCCACAAACACGTGTCAATGTTGCCACTATAGTCCGGGGGCTAGGTGGCCTCACCTTGCACCCCCCCCCCTTAAAATTGACGAAACAACATGCATGATGTAGTATTCTACCTATATTTACAATTTTTGGATGTNTCCTCTCTAGTTGGCAAGGAAGTGACAAATTCAGAACCTTTCTGGCATGGGAGAGAAATAAATAAATCAATGACCTAGTGTCGAAACATTTGACACGTGGGGAAAAGGCAACACAGCACCAAGAGTCTGCAATGATGGCTGCCTATGCTGAACTGATGACGTCTGCTGACCACATAAAGAAATGCAAGGCTGTAACTGGAGCTGTACAGCCCGATGAATTCCAATATGCCGCCATCTCCAGATTGACAATGGAGTTGAGGAGGAGAGCCTGTAAGGACATGGCTGATGCTATACCCTGCAAAGCAAAGTAATCTGTGACAGGTGGGTTATGTAAACCCTAGTTTGTAGTTGATCAGCACATGGACCTTTCTGATGTGCGTGGCCATTGGACCTACTCAGGTGCTTTAAATAAATTGAATTCTTTTTTTTTTCATTTCAGTTGTGAAAAGACTACGAAGTGTAGAAGACTTGACTGATGGAGGTCGGGGCAAGATTCGCTATGTTGGCGGTTACTGTATAGCCAAAATGCGTTATCTGTACCAGCAGCAAGTGAACCGACTTGTTTTTCGACTAGACCAACAAAGCAGGGATCGCATGAGACGAGCTCATCAAAACGTTATTCTCCTCTCAATATGCACCTTAACTGAGAGTCAGGCTCAGTCTATAATCACTGACAAGGGAAGTTTGAACGAGACATCCAGACGACAAAATATTTCAGAGGGACTCAGTCATATTTCGGACCCTGTTAATTCATTCTTTATCAACCTCTGTAGTGAGGTTATAAGCCTCCAAACATCAGAGAACTTGAATGTGCATGGTCAGAACTTGAACAAATTTGTCTTGGGAAGTGTGAGAGGAAGTGTTGCCCTGTTTAATGTCTTCAGTGCCATGTTTGATGAATCTGACTCTGAGGAGCATGAGCAGCGGCATGAAGTGATTAGGGAGATGTATGACGACATTGTGGCTTTATTTTGCCGGGTACTGCTTAAACAGTTCAGGAAAGACTACCTAGCTGGTATTGAGAAGAAGAAGGGATTAGCGCACAGGAAAAAGGTGTTGATTGGTGGATCCAAGTCCAAAGCTCAGAAAGATAAAGCATTTCCAGTGAGCCAACAGAACCACTCTGACATTTCATTTTCTGATATTCTGTCTCTGAGTGATGCTGAAGCTCACTCTAAACTGTCTGATTTGGCAACCCACGGCCAGTTAACTGTTTTTAAGAAAGTGCAGCTGCAGACGTTATGCAGGGCGTACCAGGTGAAATACAAAAGTCAGGACACTGTGAAAATTTTAAGGGATAGGTTATCTGAGAAAATACAGGCAAGTTCTGGCATTGAGAGACCTGATGTCTTGGGAATGGGAGGTCAACCAACGACAGAGGCATCGAACAGAACAAGTAGACTTCGCCAACATGCGAAATCACGAGATTTGCAAAATATCTGTCGGGAGTGTCAGCAGGCGCATAAAGGTGAAGAGGAATCAGAACCATGGATCCAGTGCAACGGAGAGTGCGGGAGGTATTACCACAGGGATTGCGCTGAGATTTTTGATGATGATGAGTGGACGGATTATAATAATGGAGTAAAATTCTTTTGCGTCTATTGTCCTGCCGAGTGAATGAATAAACCAACTTACCAGGGGTTGAACTATTGATCTTCATCAGTCAATCCAGAGAAAGTTCTCCATAAATAACTTACATCTCACTTTTAAATATGATCCAGAAGTCGAGACATCCTTTGAATTAGAAACTGTATGTAATAGCTGTCATTTAGGCAATTGCCTGATTTCAGTTTGGGCAATGTTCGTCATATCCAAGGAATTCCTCTATGATGGTAGCCAGTACCGGTGTAACAGTAAATAGTGTCCCCTGTAAAAACGGTCCTCTTCTATTGTTGAATGACGGATTAAGCGGCATGGGTATACATGTAGAAACCAATTGTAAGCGATTAGAATGTAACAATAGGATCTTTTGTTCCCCGGACAGTTTTTCCTAGGACATTATTTACCTTCACACCTGTATTTCATTGTCATCAAAGTCCCTCATGTGGTTCACACTTGGACACTGGGTTCAGCAGCAGTGGTACCTGAAAGTAAAGAGATTGTAGAATAACGTTTTTAATAGTTGGTATTCCATATCAGTGTTAAAGGTTTGATCGTTTTTAATTCAGTTTCTTCATGATGAATATGTGGAATCAAACAGTTTGCTAAAACCAATAGGCATGCAAGATAACATTGACCATCCATGTTCACATGCCCAAGATTACCAAATGATCTGTTGGAGACATCTTGTAGTGGTCTCCGCTTTGACTTGGGCATAAGTGGCACATCACATGATACATTGTAGGGCTGTGCCGGCCTTTTCCATGCATTACTCTTTCGAGATCGTCCAGTAGAGATTGTGCCTTGTCCAAGAATAATGCTGTTTTGAGTGGCTTTGTATTGCACATAATTTGGGTTGGCGTTACTCCCATTATGAAGGCCTCGCTGCTGACAAAAATGGTTTTCAATACTATCGCTGTTCAGGCGACTAGGATTGACTGAGTGGCAACTACCAGATCTGAACCTGAAAAAAAATAGTTGAAAGGCAACTTGTATTTTGATGAATCATTTTGGTGATATAAAA
Organism: Notospermus geniculatus; assembly: GCA_002633025.1. Taxonomy (NCBI): domain Eukaryota; kingdom Metazoa; phylum Nemertea; class Pilidiophora; order Heteronemertea; family Lineidae; genus Notospermus; species Notospermus geniculatus. Next base: position 169,587 of record NMRB01000162.1, read on the forward strand.
GTATAATCAGTTTAATACTTTTATGGGAAAAATTAATTGCTATAAACTTCTATGGACACCTGCGTGTATCTCACCTGTCTTTACACAAAGATATGAATCCTAAAAGTGATGAGTCTAAGTCATCCCTGGTCTCCTGTGTCATGAGGGATCTCCTCTTGTCATTCTTGTTCATATTGCTGCTGAGCACATCAGACTCCCAGTCTGCAAACCACTTCTGAATCTGCTGTAATTGCACCAAACGGGAATCGCTAGCATCTATGATCGGTCCTGTATCATTGAATATGTTAACAAGTGCAGAGGTCTGCTGCAGCAGTTCGATGACACCATCAAGTTTTGAACCCTCCTGGCCAAGACTCTCCTTATATTCCATCATCAATTGTAGCATGTCTGAGTTCAGTGCCTCCTCTGCCAGGTGATTCCTCATTTTATTTGAACCATCCAAATCGTACACATGTGCCCTTGTCAAATGATGGTGGATCTGCAGTGGATTTTTGACGTCCCAATCATACGCCTCCTTCCACAAGGACCATGTGACATCCTTTCCCTTGAGTTTTAGGAGCCTAGGAGTGTTTGTCTTTTCGCTGCTAAGAATGCTGTTGCGGACTTTCTTTAAGCAGTGCTTTATGTCCATGATGAAATACACATATTGATTGGGATTTAGAATGCTGATTGTTCTGTAGTTGGAAGACTTGGCATTTTGGTTAGGGAAGTGAATACTGATGAATTGTCTGTTGGTAATGGCCCCATCCAGGTTGGCGTAGTCGGTTAAAAGTCCATATGATTGCAGCATCCCAACAGCCTCCCAGAAAATAATGAAAAGATCTGTTGCTGTAGCTTGTCTTGTTGGAAAGTGTCCAAACGGAAATCTGTATCCCGTGAAGCCAAGAAACTGGAATTGCAACACATATTTGGCTGGTTTCTTTTCTTTAGAGTCTTCCCTTATCAACCTGAGACACTCTGATTCATCCCCACATTCAACAAAACCAACAAGCTTCAGACAGTTTCCATCGCGAATTGTTGCTATGTCCTCCTCTATTGACATCTCATCAAATAGTATACCACCGCGCATTCCATGTTTTGGCACATTTTGTCTCTCTGCCTCTTTCAGCATCCAGTGTAGGGTACTGTAGTTAATACCTGACTCCTGTGGGACTGCATTTTTGTAAAGGCGTAATAGCTGGTGGGAGGGTAGACGAATGAATCCAAATCTTTTAAGGTCATCATAATCCTTGGCATTTCTTGTCCACAATGTCAGTGCCAGTTGGATAATCTTCCTGCTCCACCTAAAATCAAAATTCATAAGTTTGAAGAATGCAAAATTTTGGAATCTATATAATAAGAGAGAACAGATCATTTTTTGTCACGGATAAACTCGAAAAACTACCGCCCGACCTGCGTGACACTTGGTACCAATGGGAAGCTTGCGACACGGACTAGGTTTATAGCGCCTTCATTCTTGAAAAAGATATGCGAAAGTGGAGACGACACCGCAGAAGACAGGGGAGACGACAGCAGAGATGACAGCGGAGACGCCCGCGGAGACGACAGGGGAAAAGACAGGGGAGAGGACAGCAGAGACGACAGCGGATAAGGCAGCAGAGACGACAGGGGAGATGACAGCGGATAAGACAGCAGAGACGACAGGGGAGATGACAGCAGAGACGACAGGGTAGACGACAGCAGAGACAACAGTGTGGACGACATGGGAGACGACAGCAGAGATGACAGAGGAGACAACAGGGGAAAGACAGGGGAGACGACAGCAGAGAAGACAGCAGAGACGACAGGGGAGACGACAGCAGAGACGACAGGGTAGACGACAGCAGAGACAACAGTGTGGACGACATGGGAGACGACAGCAGAGATGACAGAGGAGACAACAGGGGAAAGACAGGGGAGACGACAGCAGAGAAGACAGCAGAGACGACAGGGGAGACGACAGCAGAGACGACAGGGTAGACGACAGCAGAGACAACAGTGTGGACGACATGGGAGACGACAGCAGAGATGACAGAGGAGACAACAGGGGAAAGACAGGGGAGACGACAGCAGAGAAGACAGCAGAGACGACAGGGGAGACGACAGCAGAGACGACAGGGTAGACGACAGCAGAGACAACAGTGTGGACGACATGGGAGACGACAGCAGAGATGACAGAGGAGACAACAGGGGAAAGACAGGGGAGACGACAGCAGAGAAGACAGCAGAGACGACAGGGGAGACGACAGCAGAGACGACAGGGTAGACGACAGCAGAGACAACAGTGTGGACGACATGGGAGACGACAGCAGAGATGACAGAGGAGACAACAGGGGAAAGACAGGGGAGACGACAGCAGAGACGACAGGGGAGACGACAGTGGATAAGACAGCAGAGACGACAGGGGAGATGACATTGGCGACGACAGGCAATATGATGTAGACGACAGCAGAGACGACAGCGCGGAGAAGACAGCAGAGACGACAGGGTAGACGACAGCAGAGACAACAGCGTAGACGACAGGGAAGACGACAGTAGAGACGACAGGGGAGACGACAGCGGGTAAGGCAGCAGAGACGACAGGGGAGATGACATCGGAGACGACAGGCGAGATGACATCGCAGACGACAGCGGAGACGACAGGGGAGACGACAGCGGAGAAGACAGCAGAGACGACGACAGCGGAGAAGACAGCAGAGACAACAGCAGAGACGACAGGGGAGACGAAATAGCAAAATAGGAGACGAAGCATTAACAGTGCGCAACACCCACGCTTCACAAGCCGTCATTTGACGGGTACTTAGCAAAATAGGAGACGAAGCATTAACAGTGCGCAACACCCACGCTTCACAAGCCGTCATTTGACGGGTACTTTGCTAGTCTAGTAAATAAAAATTAGACTCAGAATTTGCTACCATGTGGGTCTGATGCTGGCCTTAAAATTGGCCTTGATCATGCTTTGTCATTGGATTGATTAAGTGAAAGCTTATCAAAGTTTGTATTTGTATTGTAAATGAAATGAAATGAAATGTATTTGGAGCAAAGTCGGATTATTTTAGAACATACCTGTGCCCTGTTGGTCCTTTGGCTTCTGAGATTTTCTTTTGCTCCATGATCAATTCCTTGAACTCTGCACTGGCTTTTGGTAGTAGTTCATCAATGATTTGGCTAAGGTCCTTTGAATCTTCCTCAGTTACTTCAATGAAGTCATTGGCATATAATGGTTGCACCACAGCAATCTTCTGGCAGGGTGAACATGAAAAAGTGTTCGTTTCTGAGGAAAAAGGTAACACTCTTTTACAGCTTTCTGTCCTCACAGTTTTAATAACCACACCATTCTCCTCAACATTCTCTACTAGGTTGGTCCGAACAACAACCTTATCACATTTTTCCTTTCCCTTACATAGCCTCAACTTCTTCACAATGGTAAGAATCGCTTTGATATCCTCATGGTATTTGTACATTCCACAGATCTCCAGTTCCTCCAATGAAATTTTAACATCCCCAACATGAAGTTCCCAGGTAAAGTCACTGTAAAATGTTACAGTTAGAAACACATGATTATGGTTAATTTGCAGCTGATTGAACAGTAACCACTATCTTGAGGGCTGACTCCTCCCTGATCCACACATCTTCTGACTGAAGAATGTCTTTTAAATCACAGAAACAAAGTCTCGTCTCCGAGCCATTTTTCAATTCAATATTAGTGTAGTATGATTTCCGAACATTGTCTTTGGTGATTCGCTTCGTAGTCACAAAAAAATAGTTGGAAATAACTCTGCCAAGTGCATTGGATGTGATCTTGTTCAAGCCCTGTGAAAACCTGTCTTCGTTTATTTGAAGAAGTAGCTCATCTGTGCTGATGTTCTTCCCTGGACAGATTGCAAGATTCTTTTCTAACCTGAAAAAAACTTAAGAATGTTAGACAGTCATTGAGGGGGGAGATCATGGATCATGCAGCCTCTTGGCTGGGACATAGGCCTACGTACGGCATGTACATGTACGGTAGGTATAGGCCTACTAGACCATCCCACTGCCATGACTGCATACTGACGTCAATGACGCAAACTATAGGCCTAGGCCTAAATACATGAAATAGGGTGCGGATTTGACGTCCATCGTGGACGACGTCATGTGTGGGACTGTTGTTCATGGATTTTTTTTTTTTGGGGGGGGGAGGGGGGCTAGGCATAACCATTGACCATGATGTTGACTGACACCCGACATCAGTCACTCCTGAGAGATGTCAGCATGGTTAGGCCTAGGCTAGGCCTGTCTAGCATTGCTGGGCAGCTGCTAACTAGGCCTAGCATGACTAGGGAGGGCCTAGCTATTTCATATGCCGACTTCGGTTTACTACCGTACCAACAAAATAGGCCTAGGCCTACCCGTTTTTTTAGGCCCTACACACTTTTACAATGACTGGCAGCCAGATATACATCATAGCCCCCCTGGCCCCCCAGAAAGGCGGGTTCGGGGGGTCTCCCCCCGACCATGCAGCCTGGGGGGCTCACCAAGTCGTTGACTCTTCATATTTGACACACTTACCAATTGATCAAATGCATGATCTCCGCGTTTTTTCATCGAAAAATACGATTTTTCAAGTTTGACAGCTCTCTAACCCATTCAAATTTCGCGGTGTTTACATCCACCATGTACACGTGTTTACATCATTTGAATACCAAACGACATGACCGGGAGAGGTCAGAGGTCATAGTTCACAGCCATGCTGATGGAGAAAATAATACTCTTTGGCAGAAGCATGGATTTATTTTATCACTCATATCATTATAAATTATATTTTACCATTATCAATTACCAAAACATTTTTACTTAACTTTCGTAATCGATGGGTTTTATTTTATTATTTTTATTTCAACCAATCAGTGTTCAGATAAGCGTGGTCTTCATTATCATGGCTGCCACCACGATTTTGGTCATTGTGGTGTCATTCTGGTCGAAAAAATCGTGATTTTGTGAAATTGCAGGTGACTAAGGCTTTCATCATCAAGAATTCATCATCAATTTAGGAGCCTAAGATTTTGTCTGATCAAGAGTTGTTAGTGTAATCTTGTGATACATAGACTGCTGTTGTGATGTGTTGGACTGCATTACATGTAGCTATATCAGTTTATACTAGCCTATTGGGGAGAGGCCAAACCAGGGCCCGGCACTGCAGGCCTGACCTCCTGTGCATTTGAGACGTTTCATGCTTGGGCCTAGTCATGACAGTGTATGGGGATGCAAGCCTGCCATCATCATGACCATGGTGGATGGATGCTGAACTGAAGTCGGTTTCTCTACCACCATGAATACGGCACCTACCTGTGCAATGTTGTAGCGCCTACATCACTGAACTGCTGGCTAGCTATACCAGTGGTGGCAGTCACTGACACTCGTTTTCCACGCTTTTTCAGTGCTTGCACCACATGCTTTAAGACAAATGACTTTCCAGTGCCCGCTTGGCCACAAATAACAACATTGTGGCCTTCAAGTGCCAGTTCCACTACCTTATTTTGCTTTTCAGTAAGATTCCACATGATATTGGATTGTAATAATAGTGATAAACGTGAAAACAATGCAGAAAAACCAGGTGAAATTCTCTTGCATGCACGTAGGTACGGTGGCTGCCGCGCACACACTGACACATGACATGCATGATGACAGTTTGACAGCCCAACACATGTGGTTGATGCTAAATATAGAAGAAAAGCAACCTGTATCCCACGAGAGGTCATGGGGCCCAGGTTGATCAATTGGCCAATCAGCGTTGCCTTCATTTTTAGCCCGGTTCAGCAGCAATGGCCGACACCGTGCATGCCGTGATGCTTTACAATCGGTCAATCCTGTGTGATTTTGTGAAATTGCAGGTGACTAAGGCTTTGACAGCCGGTGATGTGTGGATATTTGAAAAGTATATCTCGTCGCGATTCCGTGGATGTATCGTTTGTGCCGATCGGATGTCAGATAAGTGAGATCTAGCCATTTCTTTGTGCGCACCTCTTTGAATCCTCCCGCCAGTAAGTTTTCGTGTTGCTCAAATTGGGTCCATTTCCCATGAATAGGGGTCACCAGCAGTCAGAATACAGGGTTTGGGCGGGATGAAAGCTATTTATTATTGACGGGAGAGGTCTTGGCCGTGAAATAAAACGTAATTTGGTTAATTTCCCGTGATAAAAAAAAATTGGCATCGGTATATTTGAAAAATGATCATGTCCTCTGGTCGGGTCCATTTAGATCCCTTTCACTTCGTTCTACACCCACTACATGTGGGTGTTATTTTGGGGTGGTACACCCTCTGTGGTAATATCCCAACACATTTTAACCTTTTTCACCATTGATTCAAGCCCCTGTGTCAGTGATATCTACTAAAATACCCGCCTATTTTCCATGAATCAAATACAAATATAGTACGTGTTTTGATCACGTCTATTGTTCATTTCCCTCGTGTCACTTGCATTAGTGTTGCCGTACATCTGGTCGATATGATCCCGGAATGTGTTTAAATCTTTAACTTGGAAACATGAGATACTCGCTGGCGCATAGCTTCAAAAACGGACACCGGCATTGTGCTTTGCCAGTGGAATGTTGGCGTAACATCTAATTATTCCCCTGAGATTGAGGTCCGCCAAACAAATAGGTAAGGCATCCAACAGTTACATGTCTGTGATCGTATTCAAAGCGGCAGTTTTCACTGTGGACCATTGCCTTCTCATTCTTTCATAGTTTGACAACTATGGCCAATCTCGTATCGCCAAAAACGACCGCAGACGAAATTTACTATTCTCTGATACGACTGCTAGAACAGAATATCTGGGAAGCCAATGTCGCATGGTTTATTGTGGCGTACGTTTGCCCTGTAATAATTGCATTTGGTACAGTTTTTAACTTCATGACAATGTTTGTGGTGTCCAGTGGGAAAATGGGTAGCATCTCCACCCGTATCCTCCTGATGACTCTTTCTGTTACTGATCTAGCCGTCCTCTACGTTGGCTGCCTTGACGTGGTCCTATTCAATGCCTACGGAATCCAAATACGAATGCAATCGAATTTCCTGTGTAAGACGCATGGCTTTCTGACTGAGTTCACACTGATGTTCTCGTCATGGTGCATCTTGATGATCTCATTGGAACGGTTGATATGCGTATTGTTTCCTTTAAAGGCCCGAGTTCTCTTTTCTAAGAAATGCGTATATTTCATACTTGCTGGTGTGATCACTGTTCTCCTTTCTTTGAATTCTCATTGCCTTATATACTTCGAAATTAATCTAGATTTTGGTTATTGTGCTGCTGGCGCAGTCAATTCACAGTACGAGGCATTTTACTTCAATGAATGGGCCAACATACGTATGGCGATGTACGCTGGTATACCTTTCATCGGAATCGCCGTATGCAATATTGTCATAATGTCAGCGCTGCTTGTCAACAAAAGGAAAAGGCAGACGATGTTGGATAAACAAGCTTCGAAAGATTCTAATCTCGGAAGTGTGACAACAATGTTGGTCGTTGTAAGCATTTCTTTTATCATTCTTGCATTGCCGAACCAAATTTACTTCGTGATTCTATCCATCTTCCCAAAGCTGGATTTCGAGATAGTTGACTTCCGGTACGAAACTTTAAAACGTTTGGCTTTCAGTTACCTGCTTCGTTGTTCAACCCGCGCCATGACATATCTGAATCACGCTATCAATTTCCTACTGTATTGTGTTAGCGGGGCAAAATTTCGAGCAGTATTTGTGAAACAAATGAAGCAATTGATCGGAAGAAAAGGTTGAAGTTGTCAGCAACGTCAGGCAGGCCCGTATCATTCCTTGAATATAGAGTTTTCGCAAAGCCCCCGAAACGCCAACGCGAACGTCTATCCTTTTGTTCGGTGCTGTCTTCGTGGCATCGAACAATGGGTTTGGCGTTCGCGTTGGCGTTTCGGGGGCTTTACGAAAACTCCCTATTATTCATCCACTAACGCGAGGCATTTATGATTGCACATTTGTAGTTGACGCAGTAGCTAATCACCGTACCAAAGTAGATGTAGATGTCCCTCCGTAATCATCCATCGGAATTGCAATAATGTCATGGCTCTCTTGGCGCTGCTTCTCAACAAAGCAGTTATCACCGTATGCAACGTTGTCGGCACTGCTTGTCAACAAAAGGAAAAGGCGAGCCATGTTTGGTTGTGTTAGCGGGGTAAAATTTCGAGCAGTATACATGTATTTGTGATTAACACATGAGGCAGCTGATCGGAAGAGAGAAAGTTGTCAACAACGTCACGCAGGTTGGTTTTTTCCTTGATCATCCACGAACATCCTCCAATAGCAGGGCTTTGGTCTCGCTCTTCTTCATTCACACGGGCATGGTAATAGAGCAATTCTCCAGAAAAGTAACGGAATTACAACAGCCAAGATAGTCTGCCTTCGTACTCAGCCTTTTTCTGAAAACCTTTCTGCTCAAAAACATCAGCAGATTTGCGGAGAATGTGGTCACCAAGGCCAACATGAGAGGAAACCATCAGCAAATAACTGAAATTACATGTATGGTAACAGAATTACTTCTGTTGGAGAATTGCCCAATAATGTGAAATTAGTGAGTTTGGCGTCTTGCTTGATTGTCTGTATCCAAGTGATAATTAAAAGCATAAAGCCAAGACAAGACCAGATATATATACCTCCAAACTTGATTTTTATTTTGTTCCTTGAGTCTTGCATACATTTTTGATACGCAACGGAACGTTAGCCCAATATTCTTGCTGGTGTCATGCTTTCATCCATTACAAGATTGTCAGTTTCACCTGGACACACATAACCCTCGGTTAAGACAGTGGAACGGACCTCTCTTAGTGGACAGCTCTGCCAGGACACCTCTCTATTAACGACACCAGTTTCAGTCCAAAAAACTGGCCATTACTTGAAATATCCAGGCCAAAACTATTCATTTTGGCCATTTTACATTACTATTCATTTTCACCAGCTGAAATCAGGACACCTCTCAATAAAGACAGTATCTGTCAGTCCCGAAGGTGTCCTTACTAGAGAGGCTCCACTGTAATCAACACTGGAATGTGTTCAACAATACATGTATCACCATTTTATTTTATCCAGGTTATTTCTTGCACTCATGCTCGTCAGAACGAGCACAATACTAGGTGCAGTGGTTGGCTTCTCCTGAGAATGTTTTGGAGACACCTCCTAAAAGAACATACGAATTTCAACATTATGCATCAATCATTTTGCATAATCTCCTAAAATCAAGCTTGTTCGCTCAGCCACAAGTACCGGTGGCACTTAAATGGATTCTCATACCGATACACTATAGCAATGGCAGATGGCCGAAGGCAGTACTTGTATTTGTATTTGATTTTCCCGTCAGCATTATTGCTTTTTTGACCCGCTGCTAAGTACGGATGAGGCCATCTCAAGTTACAGGATTCTATTCTTAACATCTTCGATATCTACTAAAATACCTCTCTATTTTCGATGAATCAAATACAAATATAGTACGTGTTTTGATGCACGTCTATTGTTCATTCCGTCTTGCCACTTGCATTTGTGTTGTCGTAGGTCTGGTCAATGTGATCAAGGAATGTGTTTAAATCTTAAACTTGGAAACATGAGATACCCGCTGGCGCATTAGCTTTAAAAACGGACACCGGCATGTGTGGGTTTGCCAGTGGAATGTTGGTATAACATCGAATTATTCTCCTGAGGTTGAAGTCCGCCAACAAATAGGTAATTAAGGGCTCCAACAGTTACATGTATCTGTCTGTGATCGTATTCAAAGCGGCTGTTTTGACTGTGGAACATTGCCTTCTCATTCTTTCATACTTGGACAACTATGGCCAATCTCGTATCGCCAAAAACGACTGCAGACAAAATTTACTATCCTCTGAGACGACTGCTAGAACAGGGATCTGGGAAGCCAATGTTACATGGTTTGTTGTGGCGTACGTTTGCCCTGTAATAATTGCATTTGGTACAGTTTTTAACTTGATGACAATGTTTGTGGTGTCCAGTGGAAAAATGGGTAGCATCTCCACCCGTATCCTCCTGATGACTCTCTCTATCACTGATCTAGCCGTCCTCTACGTTGGCTGCCTTGATACGGTCCTATTCAATGCCTACGGAATCCAAATACGAATGCAATCGAATTTCCTGTGTAAGACGCATGGCTTTCTGACTGGGTTCACACTGATGTTCTCGTCATGGTGCGTCTTGATATGCGTATTGTTTCCTTTAAAGGCCCGAGTTCTTTTCTCTAAGACGTGCGTATATTTCATACTTGCTGGTGTGATCACTGTTCTCCTTTCTTTGAATTCTCATTGCCTTATATACTTCGAAATTAATTTAGATTTGGGTTATTGTGCTGCTGGCGCAGTCAATTCACCGTATGAGGCATTTTACTTCAACGAATGGGCCATTATAAGTCTTGCAATGTACGCTGGTATACCCTTCATCGGAATCGCCGTATGCAATATTGTCATTATGTCAGCGCTGCTTGTCAACAAAAGGAAAAGGCAGACGATGTTGGATAAACAAGCTTCGAAAGATTCTAATCTCGGAAGTGTGACAACAATGTTGTTCGTTGTAAGCATTTCTTTTATCATTCTTGCATTGCCGAACCAAATTTACTTCGTGATTCTATCTATCTTCCCAGAGCTGGATTTCGAGATAGTTGACTTCCGGTACGAAACTTTAAAACGTTTGGCCTTTAGTTACCTGCTTCGTTGTTCAACCCGCGCCATGACATGTCTGAATCACGCTATCAATTTCCTACTCTATTGTGTTAGCGGGGCAAAATTTCGAGCAGTATTTGTGAAACAAATGAAGCAATTAATCGGAAGAAAAGGTTGAAGTTGCCAGCAGCGTCACGCAGGCCCTCATGATTCCTTGCTTATCCATCCACTAACGCGAGGCATTTATGATTGCACATGACATTGTATTTGCTGTAGCTAATCACAACCCAAGTAGATGATGTATAGATGTCCGTCCGTATATCATCCATCCGAATTGCGACATGTAATGTCATGACTGTCTTGGCGCTGCTTGGGAAATACAGGGAAATTTGCAGGGAAATACGTTGGATCGATTTTTTCCGCCCGCGCTTGCACCCACCTCCGCGCCCGCACACGCCCCGTGGAAAAGCAGCTTTCTCGTGGCCTCATACTATTTCGGCAAAACGCAGAGTGGTTGTAGTGTCAATAAACAAGAAGTAAAAAGCCTACATGTTAGAAAGACTGATAAACAAGAAGTAACTACAAAGACTGATGGCCTCTCTCAGTTGGAAACCATGATTGAAATAGTGTTGATGAAAAGACAAATATTTGGTATAATTCTGATTTGAAGCCAGTTCAACACAAGGCGATGCTTTATTTTGAACCTTATTTCATGTTTCACCGTACATGTATTTCAGTGAAGGATGATTTTATTTGCCAATCGAGTTTCTGCTTGCTTCCCTGACAAAAATTTTCGGGAATGTTTTCCAAACAAAGATCCATTTCTCAAAACGTTGGTGATGGAATTTTTTAAAACATTGATGTATCATTCTTTTCTAAATATCTATATGAAAATTTACATTTACATCCCTTATGGGTTGGCTGCACCAACCGATTGGACCCCGTAAAATCAGAAATACGTGACGTGTACAGCGGTCGAGATAAGAGTGTTGAGATGGATATTGGGCATACATACATGTAGTCCTTCTCTGCCTCTCAACCAGCCTCTCAACACTGCATCGGATCGTCAACAACGGCCTCATCACCGTGGTCGGCTCTACCTTCACGCGTATATACACCCACTTTGCACTCCTTCTCCGTTGTCACAGAACCACGGAAATACGACAACGAATTTAAGCAAGACGCACGCTGGGCGTGGCAAATAGCCAAGTTTTCGAGGCGGACTAGTGAATAAAATGAGGTAGAGGCAGCAGAGATCCTTCCATGGAAATCATCAAGGAAGTTTATTGTTGGAAAAAGTCCCCAAGAAAAATAGGTCTTAAGGCGGGGGGTACCTATAGCTGAGCTCATTCCCTAGTGGCGACCCACGGAACTGGCCTTTGTGCGACCAGTCATTCACATTCAGATTAAATCCGAGCACCCTGGTATACTGTTTTCGAAAACCAATCTTCAGTGTACGTGCCGACCCTAAATCTTTTGTGTCCACTGCGGGTATCAGTCGACCCGCAAAGGTATGAACAGCGCCACGACGTGTCAGCCGCGGTATTTGGCGGTACTAACTGCTAAATCACTGAACGAAAGCGAGGCAGTGACGTAGGCGTAGCAGACGCTATAAAACAATCACTAATTACGCACGATTAGTAAGACGTTTGAAGGTGGCGTGATGTTTACATGTTGATGGATGTTTCTCTACGAAAGTTGCCGAAAATTTCATCGAAATCGGTTCAGTTTTGGCCGAGTTATCGATCGAAAGGTAACCTTGTGTTTTCGAAAACAGGCGTTCTTCAAAGTGCGTACACTTTCTTGGAATAGTATTTTGAAACTTCTGCTTAGGTCATTCGGGTTGTTATAACATAGAAGAATCCACATGCGAAGCGTGGTTTTATGCACACATGTCTGAGGGGTTGAAAATCACCCCGAAACACAACCACATTTTCAAGAAATCTTCTTCGTTTTACCCATTGTCTACTGGTTCCATGGGCTCCGACGGTGGCGCTGACTGGTCGAATCGTCAGTCAGCGCCACGTCGACCGCCAAGGAACCAGGTTTATGGCTGCGAGAATCGTTACCTACTGTTGTTCAAACTGCGTACAATAACTTGGAATACCATGCCGATGTATGAAATTAACACAGATTGGAGATTGATAGTTTCTCCATCCATTCAGTTTTGCTGGTTTTATGCAGGCAAGTATTTATGGAGTTATGGCGATGTTTTTAACAACGCTCTACTCCAAGTGACCTCCAATTCTGTGCGGAGGGCGAAATTTCGTAAAAAAACGGATCGTTAGGCCCTGCAGGCATCAGGCCTGTATGTTACAGACTACATGTATGTGGGAAACTGATGTGTCGCATCCCAAGTCTGCAAAATTGTTTGCGAACTCAAATTTTGACAACTTTTTATAACTTAATTAACTCCATCGTAATTGGTCAAAATGAACAATTCTTTCACAGAATGGGAGCATAAAGGTTGTAGCTAAAACATTTTGTTGACATCAATTAGTTACTTTTTGTCATGAATATGTTAGGACGCTTGTTTTCAAAGAGCGTCAATGAAGTCGGCATAGGTAGCCCCCCACCTAAAGCGGCGAAAAAGTTCTCTGTCGCAAAATTACTGTTGATTGATTGATTTGTATTTATTATCACGAAAAAGATTTACAATGAATTTTAAAGTGGGCCAAGGCCGGAGCATTAGTGGCCCTTTTAGACAAAATTAAACATAGGATATAAGGCGGTGAATAACAGCGTAGGAATAATGTACATGAATATCAAACTAAGGGAAAGTGAAGTCACGTGGTGAACACAAGCCACGGACAAACATAATACAGACAGGATAAAACAAAACGATAGCTATCGCGAGATAAGAACGGTCAACGGTAGACACCCAGAGGAACTGGTAAACACCTATTCAACAATGAGTATCCACCGTCGCCGCACCAAACAAGGCAATAACAAATAAATGACATACAAAACAGAAATACAATGTAGGGTTCGTGGCAGCTACCCCAGAGATAAGAGCGGGAATGCATGGAGAGGGCGTCAGAGTCGGTGTTGACGTGTAAGAAGGAGATAAAAGAGAATAATCATTGTGTGGCATTGGTGAGTATGGTCTTCGCTGTATCAAGAAAAGTAGCAGTTTTAGATATAATAAGCTTATTCATCTGATCTGGGAAGGGAGGGCCACCNAGCTGTGATCACTTTCCTGGGAGGAATCCTGCCATTTGGATCCATATTCATTGAAATGTAAGTAAATTCTGTTCATCCAAAATTCTTGTTGGCATATGATTCCTCAAAAATAAGGTACTGCTCTACTTGCAGTGATTGCCATCAACATTTTTGAGAGAGAAAAATTCATTTTCCACATAATTCAAATCAAGAAGGAGTTATCTGAACAGCTGTTGCACTTGAACTTTTATAATATTCCTTCTAAAACTTTTGGAATACATTCATTTTTGTCCGCATCAGCAGTGAAAATCAGACATGAGATTTCTCCGCGGAAACGTGGATCTCCGTGGTTTGAGAGGCGAAATATTGGGTCTTGAGATTCATGTAAATCTGTAATAAAAATTGGGAGGGGTGTGACGTGGTGCTCCGCTGGGCATCAAGTCACACAGAATTGAATTGACAAAGCCAGACATGTGCTGGACGATAAATCAGTTCCGACTCTCCATCCGAACCTCCTCTCTCTCATCAGTCTCGACTGGTACCACGATATCCACCTCCGCTAGCTGGATATCCATCTGGTGGAGGATTGTGGTACTCAGTCTATCATCAGTCGTACTGGCATCCACCAATTCGTAAACCTGCTGAAACGAAGAACCGGTCTATAGTCTGTTTAAATCATCTGGAGCTCGATGGGCGTATGTCAATCAAACTCCTAGTAACCGGACAACAATGGACTTAGGGTTTACTCTAAACGGTCCAACACACATTGTTTTCTAACCAGCTGAACCTTGGTTCGAAATAGAACGTGCAACTAGGCCTTGATTCGAAATTGAACACAGGCAAAGGCATTGGATTGGCTGGAAGCGTCACGTCAATAAAACGCATTTCAATAGCCAAACTTCACTAACAATACCAAGGTCTGCCCGACAACCAAAGGTCCTCCCATCGAGCTCCAGATGATTTAAACGTACGTGTACTATAGTTTCAACCTCTGTTGCAAATCTCCTCTTGATTCTCTGGTCTGGTTTGTGGAATCGGGCGACATCGTAGCCTAGGATTATTCAGCTGAATTGCCTGGAAATGGCGTCTACGTTGTTCCAAAGCATTATTGCTGTATGACAGCAATATTGCTGTCATTCAGTCACTAGCTGAACAACTTCCACGGGATAGTCTTTGGACAGTTACTATCTGACAGAAAACTTTCGACAGAAAACTGTCATGTGGAGCAGCGCCTTTACTGTTCCTTGTGACGGACTGAAGAGCCAGGGATGATTAATCCCATATGGCCCCGGGATTCGAACCTGGGAACAGGCAGACGTGATAACCAGTAGGCTATCAAGGCTACTGTAAAGCAGGAAAATTTCGCCTGCAGGAAATTTTCGGGAATTTCGCGAGAGTGTGTGAGTCGCGAAAATTTCCTGTCGCTAATATAAATACACGCAAGTGATAGATATGGTCCGTGAAAAAAAAACTGAAAAAATGGCAGAGACGCGCGAAAATATCCTGCCGCGAATATGTCTATAATTCTTGATTCGCGAACATTTCCAGCCGCGAAATTATCTTGCTTTACAGTATTCCATTCTGCATTGTCACAGCTATTTGATTTGACTCTTGTCCTCTTCATTGCAGGTATTTCATCTTCACCTCGTTCTGGGCATACAAGATCTACTATGTATATGGTTTCATGCTGCTTGTTTTAGTCATTCTCATCATCGTAACTGTCTGTGTGACAATTGTCTGCACATATTTTCTACTCAATGCAGAAGATTATCGATGGTGAGTGGTCTTCCATTTTATATTTGTGACCTGCTCTGGCGAAAAGAGTCGCATGTCGCTCAGAAGGTGAGCCTAAATGAACCGAGATGACACCAGGAGAGAATGGAAGAAGTAGATTCTTTCAGATTTCATAATAGGCAGACAATAATGAAACTGACAAACATTTGGTCTCAACCTGCCAAGGTAAGAGCGACATGCGTCTGGCTTTGCCAGAGCTGGTCACATTTGTCAGTCATGACTTGTTTGATGTGATGAACTTATAAAGGATGAGGCATTAGATTGCTGGTCTGAATTCAGTGCTTTTTTTGGCGTCTTGATCATCGAAATGAATGATTCTGTGGACTTACCGGAATTAAGTTATGCATTCGACATCTCAAATCAAGTTTGCAAAAAAATTTGACCTCCCTTAGCCTTTATGACTGGTATTGCATATAGGCCTACTGATTTAGGGCCGTATGCACCAAAAAAGATTATCTTGAACTCAGGTTGAGCCACAGGTTTTCAATAGGAGCTGTCAGTGAGTTGACCAATAGGTGTCATTACAGCCCAATTCAATGTGTATAGCGGACCCAATCGTTCTTAATCGAGCACAATCACATGGATTTTCCTGTGTATTGGTCCGCTAGAACTTTGCTGCCATCTTTTGGAAATATGCGTATAGCTGACTGCTCCTATTGTTCAGGCTTGCCAGGGAATGATGTGACAATGGAAAAGTTGTGGCTCTGGAAAAGTTGTGGCTCAGCCTGAGTTCAAGATAATCTTCCGTTGGTGCAATGGCCCTATATTGTTTGATTACCGTGTGTGCTGTTTCCTTTTCAGGCAATGGACCAGCTTCCTTGCTGCTGCATCAACTGCAGGATATGTGTACCTATATTCCTTTTACTATTTCTTCTTTAAAACTAAGTAAGTATAAAAATATAGTTCTCTTTTTCTGGGGTCGTTGACGGACAGATGCCGATCTCAGGCCTTGTGTTTTAAGGTGTGTTAAAAAGTGCATGTGCCTCGCAAACAATAGAAATTCTATTGTTTGCGAGGCGCATGCACTTTTTAGCTCACCTTAAAAGACAAGGCCTGCGATCTTATCACATTCATAAGTTTGTGATTGTGTAATTGCCATATCTGGAACTGCACTCCATGTTCGTTGGTTCTGACTCAGACCACAATTCAGAAATTTTTTGCTGAAATTTTTTCTCGCGATTTCAGGATGTATGGGTTTTTCCAGACAACATTCTACTTTGGTTACATGGCATTGTTTAGTGGGGCTTTGGGGATCATGTGTGGTAAGTATAAGTTCGACGTCAAAGACATCAGTATAGTCCGACACAACCTAAAGGCAGACCATTGGAATGCGGATTGCGGGTAGAGTGAGGTAACTGCAGTTACACGTTATGCCGTAGTGAATCAGATGGGGTTGATACATCTTCGATAATCGAAGGCCGATCTGCTCACCACTGCACATCACCCTTCGAGAAATAGACCAGTCCGCGGCATATCTTGGCACGATGCCAACTTGACCAGTCGACCAATCATATTGCACTTTATATCGGGTCTTTGGCTACCACTGAGCTGCCCACCCGTACGTAATTTACGTATTTGTTACGCATAACTGTGTTAAAATACGCAAGTACGTAATAATCCCCATTCAATACGCAATATTTCCAACCAAAAATACACAAGAATTTTGTTAAAATACGCATTGCCAGGTGAATAAAATGTACGCATTTCGTGTTTCTCGTACGGTTTTTCTCAATTACATAACTTCCCTTCACTAATCATGCCCTCCCCGGTCGAGCATCACCTCGTGCGCTTCCCAAAAAATGCGCCCTCAACATGTGCCGGTCGGGTTAGGTCGCATGTTTCCCGCCAGACGGACCCCTATCAGCAGACACTGTAACTAAATAATTGATTTTTCATAGTCTCGCGCGCGGTCACTGGGAGCACAGTGTCGAGTGCATGGAGTCAGAGGATTACGTTTGAGGGATGCGAGCGCGCTGACGCTCCTTCGCGCTCCCAAAATCACGACCAGAAGCGTTATCAATCGCGCCCCTCGCCAAAGGACAAGCGTTACTGCACTCCCCGTATCATCAAAACAGCTCAGATACACTTTATACGCCAGTCGAAGATCGTCAAATGCTGCAAGTGAGCGACTTCAACATTCAGTCTGACAGAGCTTGTCATATTTCCAACTCCATTTCTCTCAAACCCCTGACTGAATTCCTGTATAATCTATTTGGTTGTAATGCAGAACGAATGCACTTTCCAGTCATATCAAATTTGTTTGCTAGGTTTCTTCCAGTAAGGAGGTATTTACTTAAATAACCAATCTCACTTCAGNTTTTTGATTTGACCTACTTTTCAAGGTCACAGAGGTCAAAGTTCAAAATTCACTGTTTGGTGGCACATTTCATTGTTATTTGACATACAGTGTTGTGATTTGGTGTGAAGATATATCTAGGTACCCTGCACGAATACACCAAATTTCAACCCGATCGGACTTCAAATATGGCCGCCAGGAAGCCATCTTGAAAAATGGACTTTGACCCACATTTTATAAATAGGAGTAGGTAGGATGTTTTAACGTTGTCAAAATATGTATCTAGGTACCATATAAATATATGGTAAATTTCAGTCAGATTCGACATCAAATATGGCCGCCGCGGAGCCATCTTGTAAAATGGACTTCGACCCACACCTCATAAATAGTGGGAACTAGGATGCTTTAACCGTGCCTAAATATGTGTCTTGGTACCGTCTACTTATATGCCAAATTTCGGTTCCATTGGACTTCAACATGGCTGCCAGGCGGCCATCTTGAAAAATTGACTTTGGCCATATCTCATCGATAGTAAATGTTACGATGTTTCTGCACTAATCCTTCACCATTCAGTGTATCACCAGGCTACTCACACTTCATACTCTGTCACAGAGGTGAGCACAATGGCCCTGGCCATTTCATATAAAGGTGAAACGGAAATAAAATTTTGTGGTCAAAATTGAGTGTTCCATTTCCTCACTTTCCCATTCCAATGGTCCGTCTTTAGGTTGTGTCGGACTGTATCTGGCTAAGTCCAGAAAAACATTACTGAAAATATTCTATAACTTTGATATCAGGATTACAAACTCACCATCCTGAGAGATGGAATGTGCATTTACTTTACTGTCATTTCAAAATCAAATGGAACCTTCCCTAGCGGACACCTCTCTGTTAAAACACCAATGTTCCGTCCCAGACAGATCATTCCTATTCATTTTGACCTCCGTAATCAGGTCACGTTTTGATTGAGGACACAATTTTTCAGTCCAAAAAGTGTCCTTAACAGAGAGGTTCCACTGTAATTGATTGCATTTACTGCTTAAAACGAATCCATTGTCATTTCTTCTTCACAGGTACTGTAGGTTACATAGGAACAAATGTCTTCGTCAGAAAGATTTATTCAACGGTGAAAATTGACTAAAGTGCGGCTGGTTGAACAAAGCAACGAGGAGGGTGGGCCAGGACTGATTGGAGGTTTTGGAAAAATGAGACTGTGCGTGTACATTGCAAGAAATATGGCTGTGAAGTTTGATGGAAAAGAGGTGGACTATCCTTGTGTTTCTGCCGGTGGTACATTGGCAGTAACATACGAAATTCTCGAACTCACGATGTGGAAAAAAACGGAAGTTTGCTTTGGTGAAACTAACCAATTATTAGGAAGTGGATGGTATCGGGGCAGTGCCAAATTTCCCAAAGGGAAAAGTGACTGACCTCTTGAGTGCCCAGTCAAATAAACTGTTGCAACTTCTGAGTTCATTTATGGGAATCTGATATGGTGCCAGATCGAAGACGCTTATGAACAATTAAGATCCTTTGGAAGGAATTTAACGGACTAGAGATTTTCCCAGTTTATTCCTGTATTCCAGAAGTGTTTTTAGCTATGGATAGATTTAAGAGTATGGTGGAATGCTATGCTATTGTATTGGTTCTTGTCATGAGCAGTTCTTGCAGGATTTGAAGAGAGATTCGTAACAGAACTCTGAACTTCATGAGACAGTAACAGAAGTCTTATTTGTCGCACTGAGGGAGGTGCAACTCTGATGAGTTGGTTTTGTTTCAAGTTTGCAAGCCTTGATTATTAACTGGTTGATACTTTCTGTGAATTTGAAATTGAAGTGGGAGAGGTGTTCTAGAAAACCTTTTGTGGGTGAACTTTGATCTTGTCAACTTGATGAGATTGACGAAATTTTACTGGAAAATATATGTGATGTCAATTTTAGTCGTGTGCCGTCATTTCGAATGGCGCAATCTATGTTGTGCCAGGTATTTACAATGTCAATAATCACTGTAACTTTATTTATTATGGAAACTATGACAGGACAGAATGTCAAATTTTTTCTATCCAGCCGTTCAGCCTCAAGGACTTCGACATCTCCTTATGTTTTCACATTGACAGATAATATGGCCTGATTTTGCACTGTATTATAAATACGTACATTGTGCATTCCAACCCAGTGTTAAGAATGTCCAGATTGTCCAGAGGGATGATATATGCCAATGTGATGCCTTTATCATGGTGAGTGGTGTGTGGACTACACTTTATTCATGGACTGAGTAGATCCCTTGTGATCTTTAGAAAGAGGAGGAAAATCTCCACATTCCCAAACATCACTATAGCCGCGTTCACATCTAGACCGATCTGAGACCGAATTCCCCAGTTCGCATTCGGGAATGCGCATTGGCTAGGCCTGTCTAGCTTGAGGCGCGTTCACGTTACAAAGTTTTTAATGCGATCTCTGGCCGGTCTAGCGAGTCCACTTCTTGTAGCGATCTCAGGCCGATTCAGCTACCCTAGGCCAGTCTAGACATGTGTCTGAACAGTTTGGAGCGATCCAGTCGGCGTGGCGACACTACCCGCCAAACTGTAAACCGAATCGGATTGAGATCGCTACAAGAAGCGGACTCGCTAGACCGGCCTGAGATCGCATTAAAAACTTTGTAGTATGAACGGTTAATGCGCACTAACTGTTTAGGCCGGTCTCAGATCGCTTTAAAGTGCTAATGTGAACGCGCCTTATCTGACTTCAGTAGTGAGCCCAGACCCAAACGGGTCAAGAGGCTACAAGCGATGTTGATGATCTTCTGATACAAGCTGCAGAAATAAAACAAGGTGATCTGGCTATGCTACAAACACCGAGACGTGAAACAAAAAAATGTTGAACATAGCTTTGTTATGGTTGATGAGTGGGTTTTCTATATACCGTATTTTTCGGACTATAAGGCGCAGCCTTTTTCCTTGAAGAAGGGTCTAAAATTGGGGGTGCGCCTTATAGGGTGGTGCGCCTTATCTGCGGATCCAGTCTGACGATTTGATCAGAAGTGTCAAGACACTGACGAACCCAAGCATTCAAGCATGCATGGATGCATGCATGCAAGCCAAAGTCATTGTCACAGTGCTGGGTGACAGATGATGCAGTGAACTGTGAACTGATGAAGTTTCAGTTAGGCCTAATTTGTCACAACAAGCTAAGAAATCATACAACCAGATCCATCAGTACCAACAGCAGAATTGCAGATGTCAATGGGTTCAAACAAGGCAATCAGACCCTGTAATTGTCTTGGCTGTTGTTGGGTCAATGCACACTGAGCAGCCATGCATTGTATGTGTATAATATGCACTGACGCATTCACTGACAGGACTGCGCCTTATAGGGAGGTGCGCCTTATGTATGGATTTCATCAGAGATTTTGGGTGAAATTGGGGGTGCGCCTTATAGTCAGGTGCGCCCTATAGTCAGGAAAATACGGTATGTAAATTGTAAATAGATTATACTAATCAAGGACTGCGTACTTTGTCTAATTTTCACAGCTGACGAATTGCTGGAATCAGACGTAAATGTAGTCTCTTGATTCTCCTACTGGTACTAATGTGTTTGAATGAGGGTGTCTTGCTGACATTTGGCGTGTCTCTGTCTTTCTGTTTGGCTAGTTCTCATAGATTCTGAACGATGCACTCCGTAATTTGCATGCATCCACCATTTATTGTGTGATTTCTCTTGATATCAACCCGGTTTCTGTATTTGTGATTGCTTTGTATAGTATCTGGCAANAGAACTACAAAAAACTTCTATTGAAATAACACTTGCAGTGTATATTTACTAATCCCCAGTATTTTCAGAGTAAAACATGTAAAATAATAGGTGGGTAATAAACATCGTACTATTAATACATACATTTTTTGTAAATTTACAAAGAAATTTAATAATTGTTAATAATCCAAATGGCACTGTAAATTTAGGCCTAGTTTTGAAGTCAGAGGGTACCGGTAGCGGTATGGTATGTTTTTTTACTGCCATGTACATAGTATATTAGGGTACTAGTAATTCGGTTATTTTTTAATCTTGTTGGGGGCCACTCCCCCTTTTCAGGCAGTCCTGGAATGGCCCTGGAAAGTACAGATATATGTTCACTATCGCGCTGGTAGGCCTATTGTATATCTTTTGTTAGGGCAGCCCGGCAGCAGTAGCTGTGCCTCACGGCGAACATGGAATTGGTCCGTGGACGTTGTAATTTTACAGTACTCAGAAATATCTGCGGCGCGGGTTTCTGAAATTTTTGTGTTGTGGATGATCATTTCAACGGCGAATTCTACGGTATATGATCATAATCAATAAAAAATCATGACTAGTCTCTTATCTCAAGAAACTAAGCAATTTAACTGCACCATCCGTCAAGGCTGATGTTGCCCGAATTCTTTGATTTTTAGAGATTTAAAAATGGTGCGGTGTCATGCAGTGAGAAGCAGGCCAGTGCAGCACAGTGCATTGTCATAGGGTTAGGCAATGATGCATTTTGTACGCAGTATGATGCTGCAGCATTGGCTACTATGTATGTAGGCAGGGATGGCCACATGCACGACACACATGTACGTGAGCATTGTCAGCCCGGTGGGGATGTGCAGACAGCCATGACAGCACTGTCACGCTTTGTTATGAAATTTTTAAATTTCTTATTGGTTTTTATCAAGGTATTAAACCTCAGTTTTCACCCGGCCAATGCATTAGTTTTATTAATCAGTTGACTCAGTGTGTAGTGCCCTCCCTTCCAAGCTTGAAGGAATTCCTGGCAGTGTAGTTCCAGAAAATTGCTGTTTATTTACAGTCTGTAACTTCTGGCAGCAGAGTTGCCAGAAGTTTTATGTAAAATTACATTACAATGTGTGCTGTAATTTAATTTTACAACAAAGTTTCTGGCAGCAAAGTTGCCAGAAGTTTTATGTAAAATTACATGTAAATGCTGTAAATAAAGTCAACAGAGTTACCTGTAAAAATACCAGTCTGTTGTATTCAGTAATCATTACATTTACTATAATATTACATAACTATGTGGTGAAATTACACAACATCATAAAAGAACAGACAGTACTGTAAATATACAGAAACGTTCTGCCAACTCTGCTGCCAGAACTTTTCTGTAAAAAAACTGAAGAAATTTTTTACAGTGCGATGTGACCTCCTATTATCACAATCTGCTGCACATGATTGGCCAAGAACATTTGAGTGCATAATATATGTAGGATGAATGATGCAGCAGCTTAATGATAAATCCTAGATGCCCATGCAGCTTTCGGAGCCAATCAGTCTCGTTGTGGTCAAACGGGCCCAGCTGATATTCAGTCTACTTTTGTCTTGTTGCCAGCTCAAGTCATGCTCAACATCAAAAGATATACAATTGAGGTAGCCAACCACATCGTCTACGAGAATCTGAGCTGAGAAAGTCATCAATCAACTGATGCTTTTGGATCTTTGGGATGCAGTTTCTGAAAATGAATACCTGTATTGTGAATGGATTTGAAACAACACTTACGAATCCTTGATAATCTATGTAACAGACTAAACATACTCACCAGTCCTTGATGGCAGTAATCCAATGATTTCATGCAGAGAAGAGAACATTGAGTGTTAAGGAATCACGACCTTGAGCACGCCAAGGAGACTGCTGAAGAGGACCATGATTGTCATCAAGTCTCCACCATATGTCACTCTCATCCCTAACAAAACTTATCCAGTGACCAACATTTATGTCCTCACCAATGTGGCATAGTGCTGCTCTCAATGATTGGTTATTGTCCACTACCGGTAAACCACCTGGCTCTTTGATCACTGTTTGAATTTTCCTTGGCGAACAGGCATTTTATGTCAGGAATTATACCACGGCACATATCATGCATATTGCATGTAAATGCCATTGCACAACATGATTACAGCATGGAATGACCTGAGGATTTACAGCTAAAATATGGCTTTTTAGCTCTTTTAGCTCACCTGTGAGCTATAGTCATGACGCGGCGTACGTTGTCCGTCACTGTCTGTGGTCGTCGTCCATCTTCGCAGTCCCTTATCAGGGCACGTTTCTTAACCGCTCTGGGCCTATTGGCACCAAACTTCGTATTAGGTTTCAGTCTAATTTGATTCCTGGCTCGGCCATCAGGGGGTTAAGCAAAGGACATTTAAAGGAGCACGGTATTGCCACTTTTCCCCGACAGCCGGCGCCACCACGCTACTCTCCAACCCAGGGACTAACTATGCTGTCGGCGAATTGACCTGATTTAAGGCCCGTTTCCACTTGAGCGTTTTACGCCGCGTTTTGACGCTTCGCCCATTGTATGGAAGCAGAGCGGCGGAAAATAACAAAAGATTTGACGCATCACGCGGCGTAAAACGCTCTAGTGGAAACGGGCCTTTACGGCGTACATTTTGTAATGCATTTTTGTAGTTTGTCTTACTGCCGCTAGGTGGCTCCCTCTACGTCGGCAGTCAAATAACGCATTTGAAATCCAATACCGTGCTTTAAACATTGGTCTGATATTCACCGAATTTTTATCGTTGGTACATCTGATGAGGATACATGACACATCACCCGGGGTTTTGATGACCTAATTTTAAGGTTACTGGGTCAAAAGTTTGAAATTTCACCGTGAACCCCGTGTGAATTTATGTACATGTGGTAAAAATTGGGTGACGACCCGTCCAATAATAAGTTAGTTGTTGTACTTTCTGTACATTTCAAATGGAGCCATTATTGACTTTTTTAATGAATTTAACAGTTCATCCATCTAGTTTGTAGCCTCATGGTGAACCACTGAAGATACACTTCAAACTTCACACACATGTACCGCAGGGTCATCAGGTCTCTTCACGCCAATTTTCAATGAAATCCAATTGTGGCTGTCACCAGAGGGCTAAAACTGAAAACCGATTAAGTGTGATTTAACCTTATTAGACCGTTAGTCGGACGTTCACCAAATTTTTACCATAGTACGTGTAATACATGACATATAAACGGGTTTTGATTTAACCTCTTTTTGAAGGTCACAGAGGTCAAAATTTTGCCGTTAGGTGGCACGTTTCGTCGTTAATTGACCTGCAGTGTTCTAATGTTCTATGTATCTATGGTACCCTCTTATCTATGTGTACAACAAATTTGGTCCAAACGGACTTCACAAATAAGGCAGCAAGGCTGCATTCACACATGTAAACCTCAGTGTGCAGTATTCTGGAGTGTGCACGCATGCAATGTCTGAGGTATTGATGACTGAATATGCGGCTGGGTCAATGTTTACGCCTATGGCAAGCCGTTTGTCCAATAATTAAAGAAACCTAGTTTCTTTCAAAGAAACTTGGTTTATTGACCAAAAAACCTGGATTTTTGCAAAAAACCTGGTTTTTTGGTCAATAAACCTGGTTTTTTCAAAAAACCTGGTTTTTTGGTCAATAAACCTGGTTTTTTAAAGAAACTAGGTTTTTTGCTAAAGAAACCTGGTTTTTTTGCAAAAAACCTGGTTTTTTGGTCAATAAACCTAGTTTCTTTAAAGAAACTTGGTTTTTTGCAAACAACCAGGTTTCTTTAGCAAAAAACCTAGTTTCTTTAAAAAA
>NMRB01000162.1:198493-213822 GCA_002633025.1 Notospermus geniculatus
ACTCCCTCCGGTCACTAAGACTAAGCCACCCAAGACTTTTTAATACTTTTGCAGAGCTAGTTCCCCGCAGGCATCCACTGACAAACAGTGCTCCTCTGTAGTGGATACGGTCAAGTTTCGCAAGATGTTCCCCATTGGCTAGCAGAAACAACAAGGAGCCATATTCCAAATGAGGAAGAATAAAAGACATATACATTTGTTCAATATGTTTCGATTTCACACAGTGAACTAGGGATGCTAGTGGGTTCAGTTTATTATTACACTTGCGAATTATGTCGTCGATATGCTAGTGGAAGTTAAGGGACGAATCCAAAATGACCCCAAGATGTTTGTGAGAATTACCTTTAGGTATTAACTCGTTGTTGAGACGTAGATGAGGAGGAGGCATGTCTGGTGTGAGAGGCGATTTAAATAGGACTTCCTTGCTCTTGCTGCCCTTAAAGATAATATATCACGGATATTTTCGCGGGCCACGAAAATCATTGTTTATTTACATTTTGTTTGTTTATTTCTCGTTTTTCTTCGTCTTATGAGTAATTTGTTGGTGGCGTGCCCCTCTAGAAATTCTTTTGATACTGAAAACATTCAATTTGGTGGGTTGGCATGTCCCAAAAGTCCAAAATAACATAATGTAAACACCAATGTTTACAAACATTAAACGTAAACAATGAAGTCGTGATATATTATCTTTAAAGTTTAACTTTCACGTGTTTGACCAGGCATTCAAGCGATTCAGGTCACTCTGAAGGAGCTCATTTGAGGCATCCACATTTTGATTATTACGATCAACAGGTAAAAAGAGGGCACAATCATCAGCATACAAGTAAAGTGTACAGTTTAGAACTACGTCAGCCAGATCGTTCACATAGAGCAAGAAGAGAAGTGGCCCGAGTACCCCTGCGGAACCCCACTGTTAACTTCCCCTGGTTTTGACCAATCTGAAAAAGAATTGTTGACCTTTACTCTTAACTGCCTGTTGGAAAGATATGATGACAACAAGCTAACAATGGAATTTCCTAACCCATGGCTCTCTTGGCGCTGCTTCTCATCAAAGCAGTTATCGCCGTATTAAAGCAACGTTGTCGGGACTGCTGATCAACAAAAGGAAACGGCGAGCCATGTTGAGCTGTGTTAGCGGGGCAAAATTTCGAGCAGTAGCCTACATGTATATTTTGTAAAACACATGAGGCGGCTGATCGGAAGAAAAGCAGTCGACCAGCAAAGGTATGAACAGCGCCACGACGTGTCAGCTGCGGTATTTGGCGGTACTAACTGCTAAATCACTGAACGAAAGCGAGGCAGTGACGTACATGTAGGCGTAGCGGGCGCTATAAAACCATCACTTCTTTAGTGTAAACTGGAGCCAGACCACAACTTTTGAAGTGAGATTTTACGGGCTTCAACCCTGTCAAAATGAATTATAGTTTCACTGATCAGAACAAGCAGAACATAAGGTTTTATTTTCTGAAAACCCCGACTCCGAGATACAAATACTTTAGGAGATATTGCAAGTTGAACAGCAAAAACAGTGGTTCACAGGTGGAAAATACACTACGACTTTGTACAGCAATTGTCGCTCGCGGTTATGTAGGGCAAAATGCATACCGACTTTTCGATATGTTAAATCGGCTATGTTTTGAAACAATTTGTGTCGTCTTACAATGCGTACACTCGTTCAGACAGGCAGTCTTACAATGCGTACACCCAGTTTTGCAAATTCCCAATTTTTATAAGTGTTATCGCATATTACGGGTCAATTATTGGTCATATACCTGTATTACAATATCAGCTTCAACTATCTATGAGTTTAATTTGGGGTCGATGCCTATTTAGTAAGCTAAAATGTGTCGTCTGCTAGACAGGAAGCTCTTACAATGCGTATCCTCAGATTTGAGTCACCACACTGATGCACGTCAAATCTGACTTGCTCAGTCTAAAGATCTAATTGTTCTCTCGCGATGAAAAGATTCCTGTGCACTTTCATTCAATTTTGGCTGAGATAACGAACTTTTTCAGCTACAATGTAATTAAATAGGGATCTCCAATTCTGTAAATAGAATCGGAGTCTATAAATAAAACCGTGCGTGGTACGCGAGATCTATGCATGGCACGACGTCGTGCCTGCGTAGGCCTACATCCTAATCGATCGTTCGGCAGTTCGGCGTACTAGTATAATACAGCATTCGAACACCGCCATCTTACGTCAACATAACAAACCAGCTTCTGGCCAATTTGTGGTGTGGTCATAAATTCACTTTCAGTGAATTCTCAGTTCTAGTTGGTCATTATTATTCATTTTCACCAACTGAAATCAGGACACCTCTCAATAAGTACAGTATCTGTCAGTCCCGAAGGTGTCCTTAATAGGGAGGTTCCATTGTAATCAACACTGGATTGTGTTCACCAATAATGTATTTTTCATTTTATTTTATCCACGTTATTTCTTGCACTCATGATCGTCAAAACCAGCACAATACTAGGTGCAGTGGTTGGCTTTTCCTGAGAATGTTGTGGAGTCACCTCCTAAAAGAACATACGAATTTCAACATTATGCATCAATCATTTTGCATAAGCTCCAAAAATCAAGCTTGTCTGCTGAGGCACAAGTACCGGTATGGCACTTAAATGGATTCTCATACCGACACAAAAAACGATGATATACATGTACATGTATAGGAAGCCAACTTCCAAAATTTCGCAAATTTTTGACCCCAACCGGGGTCTTCCTCAGGCACTTTTCAGAAAACTCCAGAAACTCAGTATTTTCTGGAGCTCCATACTGAAAAGTGCCTGAGGAAGACCCCGCCTGGGGTCGAAAATTTGCGAAATTTTGGAAGTTGGCTTCCTATACATGTATATCATCGTTTTTTGTGTCGACTTTTGTGTTCTCCCTTTCTTTGGATGTGTAAGACACAGAAGTGTCTTTTTGAAAGTGAGACGTGACAAAACGTCGGTCGATTGATCGATCAATACTCCCACCTGATCACTTCCACACGCAATATTGACTCATTATATTTGTACTTCGTCTACGGCCAGTCTCTTCACTCAACACCGACACTCTCCTTGCATTTTATTCACCTTGTGCGTACTTTCTCATATCATATGGACGCAAGTGGCCATATACATCAAATTATCATCACGTCAAAAGTTCAAAGTTATGACAGTTATACTCCTGATACTAACTGTTTCCACGATTCTCCAGCCTGCGCAGTTCGTGTACGCTCACATCCGATTGCAGTGTACTCGCTGGACGCAAAGATGTTACTGTCATGTGCCCCTACATTTGGTTCACGTTTACAAAACTCGGGTGGAACTTGCCAGGAAGGTTTTCACTTAGAATAGTCACACAGTGACGTCGCTATTTCGAATTGTCACCCAAGTTTCCACGAGTATGGCCTAAGGTGGTGAAAAAACACCAAATATCGAACCAGGTGTGACAGGAATCAACGTCCCAGGAATGCAGATCCTCCAAACAATAGCCCGCTATTGTAAGGTTATATTCGAATGGTCATGGTCTCTCTAGCGATATATTCTAATCCCGCGCTGAACAATAAGACCGGACTTTGATTCCAGGGGGACATGGATTCCTTTCACACTTGCCGAAGTCTCTCATGCAGTCAGCCAATGCTCTAACCGTGACCTTTCGGCTTTCGAAATAAAGTCATGGGGAATACCTTTTTTTGCCAAATTGTGCTGACAGGTTGGATTTTACGGTCACCTTCTTTAGATCACGGTGAAGAAAGATCACTTCTTTCATGTTCTGCCCTCTGTCTCATGGTCAGGGAATGTACGACCTTCGCAACGATTCCGAAACATGGCAGTCTTGTCTGTCAGATGAGTGACCGGCGGGGGATATGCATGGAGAAGCACGAAGCTATGAGGTGTCCGCGAGCGAAGATGTTTCAGAAGAAGGTAATCAGCCCCTTCTGAACTTGATTCTATACGGGTTCCATGTTTTAACTAACTTCTTGAGAAATCGCCTATGGGTATATAAGTACATTATTCACCCGCCTATTCACCACGTATTTACTCCGAGCCAACTTGGCACGCGGTCTGGGCCGTAATTTGGTGTCTGACTCCGATTGGGCCGATATCATTTGGCGATTTCCTCTCAGACAAGTGTTGGAACGCCATCATGTCCAACCCGTTGTGAATCAGGAAGATCAATAGTAAAACAGAACTGCTTGCGGCTAATTACAGTATCCGGTGGATTCAAATTCTATAATTTCTCAAAAACTATATCTACCGTTGTTCAATAAAATTTAGCTTGACATTATTGCAAGATATTTTTCCTGCCATGTGAAATTTTTGACACATTACCATTGGTATTACGGCCGCACTGCTCGATATAAAAATCTAGTTAAAAAATGGGAATGCCGGCATCCCATAAAAAAAGTACATGTAGTGTTAACCATACACCCAAAAGTAGTGTTAACTGCCTGATAACACTAGAAATCAGTGTTAAAAAGACAGAATCTCGGCCTGCGTCACATAGGTGTCTGAGACTTGATGACGAATACCTGATGACGGACCTGACATTGGCAGATATTCATAAAAGCTAACAAATGCTATTACTTCAAGTTTTGTGGTACATTTACATTTGACCTCGCTGTGCAAATCTTACGTAAAAGCATTTGCTAACTTTCAACCGATCAATGGAATGAAACAAGAAAATTGAAAAATCGGTCATTTTTGACCGTGTGCAAGGGATGTTGTAACAAATTCATGACCAGCTTGTTCTTGTCACATCAGACGAGTGCAATCACCTTTTTGCACACGAGTTACCATATACTAGTAATTACCATGGGAGCCGGCTGCAACATTCTTCAAAATCGGCGATTCTGGTATGTTATTATTCTGGCTTTTCTGAATGATTCTTTAAGGATAGAGTGATGCTGAAGTATAAGCTTAGAAAGGTGATCCCATTCCGGCCACCACTGAGGTTACCCAAAGTTGATATTTGGTTCCGGGACCAAGCTTCAGAGAAAATAGTACAGATTCAACCGCCGATGGACACCCCGTTTAAGACTGTTGTTGTCTATGTTAACAAGGGGGGCTACTTTGGAATAGAGTGCAACACTTCGTTCTATAAAGCAACCATCGGGTGTGTAGCAACTATTTACATGGGTTACTTGGTGTTTTTTTCCCCAATCCGGCGGAAACTAACCTGCCAGCTGTATGACGTCAAAAGGGGGACATTTGAAGGGAACATTATCATACCTAGCACAAATAAATGCATTTCTGTACGGTATGGGATAAGATTATGCCTACATGTAGGTTATGGGGGGAAAGTCATCGTGTATTGCTTTGGAAATTTCTTCAGTGCCAACATTTATGATATAGAAATGTCCAATATAACCGGTCGAGTTCAATTTGTCCTTACAAATGAGACTCGCGTCCCTTTGACACGCCCGCCAGAAGTTGTCAACAGGGATGTTTACGTTTTTCATGGAATGTACGTCATTTGGTATAGTCTGATGGATAATTACCGGGCAACGAAATACCAGGTCAGGCATAGAGAATTCCTGAGACACTGTCATCTTGATGGTGGTGTCAAATTCACTTTGAGTAAATCTTCCAATACGTTGTTCCTGATTTGTGTACCGAGGCCGACAGCGATCGGATTTAGACATACGTGTATTTTTAATCCCAAGGATTGCCTCGTAAAATGGAGCTCTCGAAAAATAAAGTTTACTGAGAAAATTGCGACATTTTACCCGAGAATCAACGATTGGGTGGGGAAACATTACGACTTCAACCCCAAGGACGGCGCACTATTGCATCTTAAACGCTCCCCACGGATGGCTCCAGGGATGCAAGAGCATTTACATTCAGCTGAGGTTTACGATCTTGTGATATGAGACTGGAATGGTAAAACCATGCTATGCCTCTGCCGAAGATGAGTTGGTGTGTATCGGGTGATTAAAAAAAACGTTCCGATCTTTAAGGGTTAATAAATTTCTTTACAATCAACGCATGACATTGCCACTTGGCAGGGACCAAGAAACACGCAGTCTGAGGTAATTTGCAAAATCTCATTCATCTAGCTATAGAAAACTTCCAAAATTATGACAAAAAGTATCACACTCTAAAACATTTCTTGTCGTACTGACAAGCTGGAACTCGTTCTCAGCCATATGCTTACATTGACAGGGTCTATCTTGTCAATTGACAAGTTTTCAACTTGTCATGCTCGGAAAAGAGACATCTTATCATTGAAACAAATACATCTTGTCATTCAGGCTAAATATGAAAAATAAAGATAAAATTCAGCACCAAGAGACTGTTGTACGTTAGTTACAAGTACATGTACTAACAACAGCTACGTATGACAGAAAAACCCTACCTAATTTCTAAGCCTACGATGGGATTCGAACCTATGACCTGTGAAACTAACATACAAGCTACTAGACCTAACCCCTAAACCCACTCGGCAAGCAACGATGCTGACAGCATGCTTACTCGCGTCTGAAATTGAGCAAAGGATGTGAGGGGTGCGCATGCGCAATAATGTCCTGCCACATATCGTCATAACTAAGATATCTTGTCAACTGGGCAAACTGAACTCGTCACAGAGATGTGCGACTCACCATGACAAGTAAATCCTATCATGAATGACGTAACTCGTCAGACTGACTAAAGCACATTGTCAATATTCACAGACAAGTTGCGGTGACAAGAATTTTTTCAAGAGTGCACAATGTCTGAAAAATGCAATATCCAGCACAGTGCAAGTCACCTGCAAATGATACATGCCAATCAAATGTCGTCTGGGGGCACCCGTCTCTATACCTTGTTGCCGGTATAGCATGTTTTTCTGCTCCTCGTGATGCCTAGACACATCATTCCATTGCAAAACCAGAAATTTTGTTCAACTGAATTGGGTATATTGCTTGTTTAACAATAATAACATGGTTTTCAGCGCTGCAGACAAGAAGTTTTTCCGCAAAACACAATTTGATTAAGTTTAATCAAATCGTGTTTTGTATAAGGGTGTTCAGGGACGGGTACGTATCGTACGGGAGGGGCAGTGCAGGGCACGTATCGTACGGGAATTTAGAAAGGTATAGCACCATGGAAAAAGCGTTTTTCAACATTTTTGAAAAACCATTTTTCAACAAAATCTTAAAACTGAAGTGGTGAAATCAACACTTTCCAAGAGGGCTGTGAGTGACTCATCTTATGGTGCTGATGCAAAACTTTCTTACATGTAGGTGTTCACCAACGAAGTGTTGCATATCACTTGTGAAGTGACCCGTTCCACTGTGGAAGTGATCATGGTCACTTCTCAAGTGACCCATTCCACTGTGGGTCCCTACCTAACGCAAACCCAGAGAATCATTCAAGCCGTATAAGTAGGCCTAGTAGTGATCTCATTGGAAAGTGCTGGGCAGAACACTTTAAAAGTTATGGTAGTCTTCTTTTAGAAAGTGTTAGAACAACACTTTATTCCTATTCCAACACTTTCGGTGTATTACATCACTCATAAGTGGTGTAGCATAAGTGTTTCAGGTGTAAGGCAAATGTTTCAAGTGTAATGCACCACTTCGAAGTGTTGCAATCAACAACTCTTTAAAGTGTGAAGGTGACACTTCCCTCCACTTAAAGCCTCACTGTATTGAATTCATAAAGTGCTTACGTCCTCCGACGTTAGCGTAGTGTAAAATGTACTATAATCTATCTGAATACATTAGGGCTCTGTCTGCAGTTTTTTCAATGTGTGCTGAAAACTAGGGCTTGATTATTTGAAGTACGTATCAGGCAAGTATTCTGGGAACCTTTAAGAGGCTATGAGACATACACCTGCACTCTCCTAACACTTTGAAAATATCGTAAAATTCAATGCAGTGAAGCTTTAAGTGTTGGAACAATTCCAACACTTGTGTGAAGAACTAATACTTCAGTTTTAAGAGTGGTGGGCCAATCCATCGCCTCCTTAAATGACTTTTTTCAATTAACTTTGGATATTGCCTTTTCAGACAGTGTGGTTCTTTTTGTCATAATTCAGGAAGTTTGCCAGCTCTATAAATGAGATGGAACAATGGATTCGAAATAACCTCGACGTGGACGACTACCGACGGATTGACGCGGAGTATAGATGAGTTACGCTAGCAGCCATCTTGTCAAAATCAGGTCATCGTCATGGGGATTTCCCCCACTGGGGGATGGGAGAAGCAATCATCTGTCACTCTGGGGGAAAGTCTCATGGTGATGACATAATTTTTGCAATATGGCTGCAAGCGAAACTCAGGTGTACCCTTAATCATAAGTAAATGCACAGGTAATAAACTTAAATATTTCCCAAAATCTTCAGTGCATCAACCTTTGCTTTTTACGGCAATTATTTAGGACCTGAAGTCACATTTTGAGACCAAAAATATCATGAACTTGCATGAGTTGTATTTTTGACAAAAGTTAAAAACTTCTATTAAAAAGTGTGATTTTCAATCGCATATTTTTAAAAACTAAAACCAACGTCATTTTAAAGCTTTCCTGTTTCTATACACGAAGAAATTTTCAAATTTTCAATCGGAGATTCCATATCGTAGTTATGAAGAATTTATCCGAAAGTCTCAGTCGAAACTCCAGTCAACAGTCCAAGCCTTATTTTATAGTCAACCTTTCCTTATTGTCCCAAGATCAAGCTCACGAAATAATAGGGCCGTTTAGACGACAAGCCAAAAAAGATTCAATTCAGATTCAATCCGATTGGATCCGATCGACCCGCATCGGGTCTCATTTGCGTTCAGACGATATTTGAATGTGGTCGTATGTGGTCCAATACGGTCCAATGTGGATTCGGGACCATTTTAAATCCACATTGGGTAGCGTTACACGCAAGAGTTTTGAACCACAATCGGATTCGATCGGATCGCATGTGGATTTTTGCCTGTCGTCTAAACGGCCCTAAAGCGGGCGATCCACTGTCGCGATTTGGGCTTGCGACGGTGTTGCGGTCCCTTGCGATCACCTTATATGGCAATCGGAAGTCCTTATAAGGTAACCGCAAGGGAACGCAACCGCATCTCAAGCCAAAATCGTGACAGTGGATCACCCGCTTTAGTCCCATTCATCGTACATGTAGGTCAAGTTGGTAAATGGCGTCAATTCTGTAAGGGGTTACGTAGGTTCTCCTACCTTCATTGATAAGGAGGAATTACGAAAGGTGACACTGCCACTCATCCCACACAAAGGACCGCCTCGCCTTGGATTACTCGACGCAATGGTTCATGGGCTGGCGCATCCTCGCACCCAGGGTCTTCACAACCGGCTCCCCAACTCGCGCTTGGTTCAGGGAGGGTACGACCGTAAATGACCTTAGATTCTCAGGATGGGGCTGGCGTAGCCAGCAAAATGCTGTGTCGAACCAGTCAGTAGAATCGCCTCAGACCGGATTTTTCGAGAATATGCACTTTTGTCTCCCATCACGCGAACACGCCGTATTAGTTGTGGTTAGCGGTATTGTTTCCACGAAAGTACATACAATGGGTGATTTCAAAGTCGGTTTTTAGATTTGGTTTTAAAACTAAGTGAAAGACTAAAACCCATTGCTAAACCAAGATTGAAATCACGTTTGGTTTCAGTGTAAAACCAGGTATTGCCATCTCATCTCATTTCAAAGTCAGTTTTTGTTTGTTTTAGCATTAGGCTCGTTTCAAACTAAGACCAAGTTTTAGCTTCAGTTTTCAAACAAGTCTCAGGCTAATGCTGCCACTAAAACTAAAACTCCCCAACAAACCAAAAATGAAATCATGTCTGGTTCTAGTTTTGAAACCAGGATTTAGGCTTATCGGATTTCAAAGTAGGTTTTAGTTTCAGATTAATGCCAGCTGGAAAACCAAGGTGTGGTCTTAAAGAGGAACTGACCCCTTCAAATATAACGTCTATTTTTGCAGTACCAAAAGGGTTTGACACCACTGTATGGCTGGCAAAAATTTGGTGAAAAAATCTCAGCTCATTTTCAAACTACACACAAAAATGTATTTCTCAGAATTCAAATTTCCCGCTCAATTAGTGAAGTCATTCCTAGAACCATTTCTATATAGTCATCCATTGTAAAATGTACCAAATCTTTATCCTGGAGACCTGTCAAGCGCACTTTCTGACTCAAAGTGTTGATTTAGGAGGAAAAGTGTTTTTGAGCGTAAAATCATAAATATATTTCAGTTACAAGAATATTTATCAAGATAGATATAAAACTAGATAACATTAATGTTTTGGTATACATGGTGCTGCCACCTGTCTGAGGAAAAATAACTATTATAATCAACCATGTAAATAAACAAACCGTAATGTTTACAGTTCGAACTAGAGCACCTTTAAGCCCAGCTTGGTTTTATTTTTTGAAGACTTGTAGTGCATTTTCTATTACCAATAAGACTAATGCCTAAGTAAGACCGAGCAGATTTCAAAGTTGGTTTTAGTGTTAAAGTTTTATCAAGCATGTTATTTGTTCTAATTCTGATGTTTTTGGTGTTTGACCATGTTCATAACGAACTAAAATGATTGAAGTGCAAAATTTACGCTTTATAATCAAGAAATCTGCTCACATGTGTCGAACTCATGAAATTGTCGTCTGCTAATTCTGCTCCCGGCAAACCCGGAAATGACATAGACTTTAGAATAAAACAACGACAACAACATGGGTTTTATCTTGGTGTTAGTTTTACCCGATGTCTAAGACCTCCTCTTGGTTTCAGTCCAAGTTTTTGGGTAAAACCAATACCTAGTTTTATCTTTAAACCAAGTTAAACATAAAACTAAGACTAATGCCAAGTCATAGTTTTACACCAATACCTGGTTTTATACTTGGCATTAGTCTTAATCCAGACCCATGGATTTAGGGGTAGAAATTAAGACCAAAACTAATACTAAGACCCAAGACTAAAACCAAAACCAACTTTGAAATCACCCAGTGGGTGAGGTCAAATATTCAGCTTAGTCAGGTTTTAATGACAAGTCTTTAGAAAGCTTTAGACTAAAACCTAATACTAAGACCCAAGACTAAAACCAAAACCAACTTTGAAATCACCCAATGGGTGAGGTCAAATATTCAGCTTAGTCAGGTTTTAATGACAAGTCTTTAGAAAGCTTTAGACTAAAACCAGTATTTGACCTCCCTCCAAGTTTTATCTTAAAACCCGCCTAAAACTGTCTTAAGAAAGTTTTAAAACCTGAGTATTAAAACTTCTCTAGATAAAACTCCGTTAATCCCAGCAGGAAGCTGAAGTTTTAAAAATTTGAATGGAAAATGAATTGGGTGAGGTCTTAGTCCCTAGGGACTAAAACCAGACTAAAACCTGCAGAGGTCAAATGTTTGGATTAAGGTTGCAGCTATGTTTGCCATCCCAGTTACAAGCTGTAGCGCTCTGAAGAGCTGAAAACTCTGACCGTGCACGTGCCTGTACTGAAGAGCCAATACAGAGACATCTTCAACTAAATGAGGGCCAAGAACAGATTCCATGAATCTCGGGTTTTAATCAAGTTTTAGTCTGGGTTGTATCTAGGTTTTAACCAAGTTTTCATGAACTCTTAATCTGAGGCAGGTTTTTGGAGTTCAGATTACTATCCCACCGCCAGTTCACGTGTGCTTTTGTGACAAGTCTGTTAGGCTACCGATTGCCAGAAAAAGTGAATAGATTTCCATGAATATGTCTCTTTTAGTCCTGTGAATGACTTAGATTAGCCGACAGATAGTGATACATTTTTTATTGACGATATTTCAGTGCTGGTGTGGAATTTACTCCTCGGCCTTCACCAATAATGCCATAGCTATACGCGGGCCTAGCGGTAGCCGTTTATTTCGGAATGGATGGAATGCATCCCTCCATTCCGAAATAAACGTTTCATTGATAATTCTTTTAGCTGGTACTCTTCTGTCCTCCATTCCGAACCTCCCCCAAAACAGGCCAATAGTGGATCCACATTTCAGCTGAAGAAGGGGGCATGTTAACCTGATCTCCACTCCCAAATTCTCAATTGCATCCCTTGCCCATAAACCTCTGGATGGAGTGTCATCAACAGTAACTATTGTTGACCAGGCCATCAATAGGCCTACTAGTATTCACAATATTCAGCAGGTTGGGTAGATCTAAATGGGACGGGAGGAACAGCCCTGGACTGGAAAACCGAACGAAACTCATTTTGGAAAATGCTCTGTAACTTCTGTTCACCACCGAATTTTTTAAACCTGAAAAATAGTGCCAATGGCACAGTGCCCGCTTGGTGAAGTGGGAATCATAGTAACTAAATCTTCAGGCCATATATGTACATATTCAATATGAAAATATTCCTTTGAAAACTGAAGACGCTAGGAGTAGACAGAAAGGCAAAGCAAAAATATTGGCTCTTTTTTCGTTATTTGACCTATTTTCCCATCAAAATTAGGTTAAATCAAAAACCCATTAGATATATGATGTAACGCGATAAAGATGTATCTATGGTTCAAATTTGAGCATCCTAGCTCAGATCGTTAGCGTAAAAGAGCCATTTTTCATTTTTTCACAAAACGCTCCCTAGTGGCCATAGTGGGAATTGCAGCACGCCCAAAATCGAACTTGGCCTAGATCTTGGGGCCATATATACATGTACACATATGCATCCGTCGAAAACTGAAGATGCTAGAGTGCCGACAAGGCAAAGCCCAAATATCGGGCTATTTTTCATTATTTAACCTATTTTCCCATCAAAATTCGGTCAAATCAAAAACCTGTTACATATATGATGTAACATGATTAAATGTACCTACGGTTCAAATTTGAGCATCCTAGCTCAAATCGTTAGTGTAAAATAGCCATTTTTCATTTTTTCACAAAACGCCCCCTAGTAGCCATAGTAGGAATCGCAGCATGCCCAAAATCGAACTTGGCCTAGATCTTGGGGCCATATATACACATATGCAATATGAAATCGATCCGTCGAAAACTGAAGACGCTAGAGTGCAGACAAGGCAAAATGTTACCCACTACCGCACGCACGCACGCACGCACGCACGCACGCACGACAGACCACCACTAAGGCATCTAAGCACAGCATAAGCCCTTTGGCCTTCGGCCAAGCGGGCTAAAAAAGCATTTTGCTGGGAAACAAACAGGCTTTAAAGTGACGTTGGTTTCGTTCCGATGAAATGACCGATAAAAATCACGCTTTTTAATGGAAATTTCAAACCTTTGCCAGAAATGCATTTTATCAAAAATCAATTATCTGAAAATGTGTCTTGAGGCCCTCAAATATCTGCCGTACAAAGCAAAAGTTAATCCACTGAAGATTTTGGGAAATATTTAAGTTTATTAGCTGTGCATTCACTTTATGATTAAGGGTGTACATACATGTACTGTACATGTATATTGGAATATTGGATCTTTTGATATTTTTGATCCGGCGTTGTTAAAGTCCTTTTCATCATGTTCATAGCTAGGCAAAGTTTACAAATACAGATTAGGTCACCGAATGTCATTCATTCCATCAATCAGATCAACCGAAAGAAATGTTTTATTTCACCAGAACCAGCCATTTGTAATGGTAGAATACGTAGAAGACCCAGTGCCTTGGTCGAGGGTTCTGGTGTACACTCCACGTCGAAATAACCATTATGGGGTATTGTATAATTTTACTTACTATCATCGCCAACCTAAAGGTATCAAGGTCACGATCATCCCGCTTCTTGACTACCTGCTGTGTATTCTTGTCGAGAAGACCCGCAGAAAATCCGTCATCCACCAAATATGGGTGTATCAGTTATCACGTGGTAAATTGATTGCAAAGCTTCCTGTTCCACCAGAAGAAAAATGCAAGGCGATATATCAGACTGGTGCATTCTACTTCCCTATTCACACGGTGGATATGTTAAAATTTGTTTTCTACTGTTTCGACTCCGCGCGATTTGCAATGTCATTCACCTTTTACCACCTACACTGGAAATGTGAGAATGGTAAAATTGCATATGCTTTCTTGCTAAATAAAACGATGACATTTAGACTGCCGATCAACATCATATCATATCCTTTCTGTTTGCACTTCTTTTTGTTTCATGCGGCGAAATATCCCGTTCTCGTCATAAACGAAATCACCAATCGCCTGCAAGTTCTTGTTCTTCGGAGCTCAGATGGGCGACCAACATACATGTATAGGCGACAAGAGGTTCTTTCGCGAAAGACCTTACCAGGGTACTTTATTATCAACGAGGTGTTGGGGGTGTTCGCTGTACGTTTTAGGCCTACTGGGAAAACAAAATATGCGAATTACTGGGAGTATTCCGGGTTTGAAATGCATAAGCTTTGTTCATCGAGTTTGAATAAAAACTATGACATTATCAGCCAGCTGAGGCTCGAAATACAAGGACCAAGTAACGATGGTAGTCGACGCATGAGGCAGCGGCCCACTTTTGACCAGAACAGAAATGTCCGATTGATACATCGGACACAAAAGAGATATGATGCAGTGAATGTATTTTTGCCCATAAATTAGACCACACGGCAGTTTGAAGAGGATTTTATTCTCAATTTTAATGAGCTGTGAGGTCCCATGCGCTGCTCACACCAAGCGGTAACAACTGGAAATAAGGCGCTAGGCCCTTCCCCTTAAAACCTATTTAGCATGAACTTACAATAGGCCGCAAATCCATGTGTACGCCCACAACAAAGTTTCATGCCATTGTTTTTGGCTGTAAAGGACTATCTTAAAAAATCATTCTATAACTTAGTAGAGGGATCTCTTACTAAGCTAATGCCGATTGCTTCATGAAGATTCTCTTTGCCAACATTTCTAATGAACGCCTCCCGTTTCGAGTAGAGCTACACAATGAAATTTACAATACAACCTCCCATTCACACAAATTATAAAGGGCGAACAATGCCAAAAGTGGAATGAATTTGTATTGAAAACAGGTTAAAGTCAAAATTTCCGTTTATTCTCGATGGATCAAGAAAATGATTCTATAATTTATTACCGTCCCTTCGTACCTAATCAAGGTTGAATTTGCAGGGAGAATAGGCCTACTTATTTGTGTACTTCTAATTTAGTGCTCTCAGTTTTTGGCTGCAAACCGCAAACTAACCACAACGTTTGCCATATATGGTCATCATGTTTTACGAGGAAGAGTGCACACGAAGCACTATAGTTTCAAACGGCCGTGACCATGCAGTATCGAAAGTAGGGAAAACGGACCTCGCGCCTGTTTCATAAAGTGACTTTAAGCTAATGGTACCGTGAACTTCACTGCATTTTCTATTTGGTTAAAGGTACCATTAGCTTAATGTCATTTTATGAAACAGGCGCCTGCGGCGTCCGCCACGGTTAATTGAAGACATCAGTGATGATACCATTTTCAC
>NMRB01000162.1:266086-276890 GCA_002633025.1 Notospermus geniculatus
CGGTAAAGGTCCTTATATAAATTTTCTGCGGGGAAATATATTCGCGAGTGTCGCACTCTGAATAATGAAGAAGATCGACACCACACTTCTCAGGAAGCAGGAAGCTGTATATCCTGGCACGACCTGTACTATCAGCTGCATATCGCAATGCTTGTTATGTGTAAACACTCGTTCCGGGCATCTAGAATGACGTCAGGATGGGAATCCCCACGCTGCATTGGTCAACTGGTGCTAATGACTCATCAATATAGGATTTGGCGGGGAACAAAATTCGCGTTGCGTATGGCAGGTGTCGACGGTAATTTGCATTCACGGAGAAAAAATTTAGCAAGTGCCTCAGCAATTCGCGATTTTCGCGAGAATCTTTCCCCGCGAACATATTTCGCTTTACGGTATGTGTGATTTTCAGAAATTGCTCTGCACTTTTAGTGTGGGTATAGCTTGGCACTGAAGAGGTTAAAGCCATTGAAATGAGTAAAGAGATATTTTGAGGACATAATGCATCAATGTGCATTTTTGCAGTTTGCTTGCAAGGGAAGGCCAAGAGGCCTACCAGCTAGGCACTCAGCTGATATATCCCCGCATCCCTCAACATCAGGATGAAGGTCAAATACACAAAGGTGGCCCCGTCACAAAAAATAAATATCTGGGCTGGGTTGCACAAAACT
Source organism: Notospermus geniculatus (assembly GCA_002633025.1). Classification (NCBI taxonomy): domain Eukaryota; kingdom Metazoa; phylum Nemertea; class Pilidiophora; order Heteronemertea; family Lineidae; genus Notospermus; species Notospermus geniculatus. The sequence continues at coordinate 266,755 of NMRB01000162.1, forward strand.
AATGTTAGCGCTAACTTGGTGTTAGCGCTGACTTTATGTTAAATGACGTAAAAAGACAAGAGATTTTTACGTCATCTAACATAAAGTTAGAGCTAACACCAAGTTAGCGCTATCGTGAGTTTTGTGCAACCGGCCCCTGTCCCATGATACCAAATGCAACTGAACCAAATGGTTTCAGCGATGGTTCAAAATGGGCCCCCTGAAAAGGGAGGCAATGGTATGAAGCAATAGAACGAGTCCTCACCATCTCATCAGTGGGTGGTTCCGTCAGTAAGCTAATGATCACCATTGAGCCTCCAGAAAGCCAGAATAGGAACATAGCAAAATACATGTAATGGAAATGTTTGATTATCACTGGCCTATCATCTGGCAAGCCACACGCAGGCTCATGGTACACAAAATCCAATACCATTCGTATCAGTCCCGCTACTGCTCCAATCATCAAACCACCAAATGCACCCTGAAGAAGAAAACTTAGATTAAATCTGCAGATGTCAAAAGCCAATTTTGGTTGAGGCATTATTATCAGCAATCAACAATTTTTTCAGCCAGGCCTTTCCATTGCATAATTTGGGACACACCCTCTTTCTTATAATTTGGGCTATTTTCACCGGTGACACCTCTATTTTGTGTCTCAAAGTACACTTCGGAGACTACAAAACTCGCACAAGAGTCTGGATTAGTTTGACATTCTTTTTAATCCAGTTTCTTGTGTGATTCAAGTAATAATTGAATTAATAATAAATAATGTGAATTATTGTGAATTACCAAAATAAAATGACCCAATGCCCAATGCCAGTGCCAGTGCCAATGCCAATGCCATGCTTTGAACCAACCCCGTCCCAAAACTATCTGTCATCACTAGTGAAATTGTACTTTTTTATTCTGATACACCAGATATGGAAATAATAAATTTATAAGAAATATAATCAAGCTCAAAACAAATCTATTTTAGAGTAACGAATTATTTCATGAATCTTGCAAAGAGATACACATGCAGTAGTATTCGTAACTGTCCTTATATAAAACCAAAGAACGTAGTGAAAGCAAACATGCTAAACTCATGAAAAGCACATTCCAGGCAGAACTGGTCTACCCAGTAAGACGCTCAGATCATCAAATTTGAGAAACCATGTGTCGGCCGATCCAATGCAACTTTGGCACCTCCACATGGCAGGCTTGCTGCTTCATGCATTGACACGGTCACCAGACACTAAGAGAGCCAGGTAACGCAAACACGATATTGCAAAGGTGGAGTTTTATTTCATTTTGGGCGCATGTCCCCAAATTAATATGGGCGCGTACGACGTTTACCGTCGTATGATCCATGCAATGGAAAGGCCTGTCAGCAAAAAGACAAACTGTAATACATTTATGTCCAATTCAGCTTTCTCTCCTGTCAGTTTCTCCCTAAAATTCGGGCCTAGTCTTATCTCTGAGGTACCAGGAAATGTGATATTTGTGAACAGTGTCATGAAAATTATTTATTTCCATGTATTTCTAAATCAGTATTTGGGCACTCCGTGGCCTTCCATGACAGAGCTGGGACTTGGGCAAAATGCAAAGCATGGGGATATTAACTTATTCCTGATTTGTGGAATCTGCAAGTCGGATAATTGCTGTAAAACTTGACTGCGCTCCTAACACATTTTTAAATGGGGTGTGATTTTAGGGGGTGCAGTTCACTTTCCTAGCAAATTTAGGAGAGTGAAAAACAGCACCCCTTCTATTTTCTCCTGTGATGCACTGACTTTCAAAATCATTTTTTTCCAAATGTTACTTTCTTACCTTTTCATTTCCCCTTTTCCAGAGAATAGCCACAAGATAAACTGCTGCAATAGGTGGTGCCCAGTGGGCACTGAGCACTTGAATGTATATGAACAACTGACCTCCCTGGAATTTCTGAATCACAGGAATCCAAACAATACCAATTCCAACCATTATCAGCACGAATATCCTGAAAAGTAGATTAATCATACGCCCGTCACAATAGTATCAACAGTAAAGAGACTTTCACAAGTTACGATGTTGAAAAGCGTTTAATCAGGCAAATCTTCAAGAAAGTTAGTCCTGTAGACAAAGTGTATGCCTTAGGCCTACTCAGCATGTTCATCATGTCCCCACAGACGAATCATCACTATTACGAACTCCTTGTTTGTACGAACTGAACCCTTGGACCCCGAAGGGTTAGCGAGGGAGGACTGAGTTCAACATGTTGAAAATAGTTCAACACCAAAACAGTTCTGGCCACCACAAATCAAAAATCAGGCATGTGACATCAGGTGATATGTCATGTATCCTCATTCAGATATACCTACGATAAAAATTTGGTGAGGATCTGACCAACGGTTAAGCTGAAATAGCACTTTTAAAGTTTTCAGTTTAGCCCCCTGATGGCCAAGCCCGGAATCAAATTGGACCGAAACTTGATGTCTGAGGTCATCTGACCTATTGTACCCCTTTTTGGTGCCAACAGGCCCAGCAGTTACAAAACGTGTCCTGCTAACGGACTACGACGAATGGCAGACACTGCATCACGACTATATAGAACTGTTGAAGGAGTACCAAAAAAGAACATCCACTGCATCACAACTATACCTCACACGTGAGCTATGTGCTCACTGGGTTGGACATAACAGTCTAATGACAGAGGGAGGTACATATCAGTTATGAGCAATCTGGGTCAAGTCATTCCCAGAAAAGATTTGATGATTTTTGGGTTATGCCACCTGGCGGCCATATTGGATGTCCGATCGGGCCGAAACTTCACATGGATATAAAGGTCATCTGCAGGGGGCCACATAGCACATTGGAGCGCTTTGGGTTCCTGAGTTACAGCACTTTGATGATTTTTGGGTTACGCCACCTGGTGGCCGTCTTTGAAGTCAAATCAGGCCGAAATTTGATATGCATGTAAAGGTCATCTAGATCTAGATGGAGGTAAATATCAAATTTGAGCACTCTGCCTCAAGCCGTTCCTGAGTAATAGCACTTGCTTGATTTTCAGGTTACGGCACCTGGCGGCCATATTCGATGTCCAATCGGGCCGAAACTTGGTAATTTTTAAGGTACCCCTCCAATGCATGTTTATGCAAGATATGAAGTTGCTCGGTGAAATAATGAGAAATTGTGGGACCGAAACTTGGTGTCATGGGTCATCTGACCTAGGGGTATATATGTACCAAGTTTTAGATCAATAGCTCCAGCGGTTACGAAACGTGCCCTGCTAACGGACGACGCCGACGACGGACGCTGCACCATCGTAAAAGCTCACCCCAGTGAGCTAAAAATGTGCATTGGACTAGAACTATACCTTCCAACGATCATTAACTCTCTCGTCTTGGCTTTTTGTCGTATTTTTCGGTAGATGTCCATTGTGAACAGAGTGCTTGCGCTATTAAATATAGAGGTCAAGTCGCTCATCAAGGCAGCCAGCATGACAGCAAGCATCAATCCTCGCAAACCTGAAAGCATCACCAGAAGCAAAATCTGAGATACAATGGTTCACAGGACTAAATACAATAAACATAACAGGCCATATTCATAAAGAGTGTTTAGCCTAAGACGGCTCTAACGATAGAACCGCTAGGCTAGGGTCGTATTCGTAAAGCGGTTCTGTCGTAACCGTCTCAGGCCAGTTCAAACCGTCTCAGGCCGGTTCCACACTTAGAACAGGCCAAATCACTGACTTCATCACAAACAATTTTGTTTTGAAGTGAAGTGGCCCTGGACACATCAGGCAGGGCCCCCAAACCAATCAGCACAAGGCACAACAAATTCAGTGATTAATTCCTATAAATCTCGGATTTTGAAAGAAGTCAGTCAACACTGTTGATACACAATGAAAAGAAATCTGTTCAGAAACAGCAGTAAGAAAAAATAATTTGATTCCATTTATTGGTCAACTGATTTATAAATCAAGGAGTCATTTTATTTATACTGACCTTTCTCTCCATCACAAATCAATAAATAAATGAAAATAATTGAAAGATTCTAAATCATAAATTCACGGCCTTCTGGCCTAATTCTAAAGCATAAACTTCAGGCCTAATAGCCAACACAAGCACTCAAGTTTACTTACCGGGTGGCATGACACCAAGTACAAGCTTTGGATAGGCAATGTTGGAACACCCAGTTCGACTCTGGCAATAACGATAACACTCATCAGGATCAGCACAACCAACCTCATCTGAATAGACAGAAAAGAATGATAGCATGACCATTTTACAGGAAGTACATGTACATGTACAGAAGGGGCCACAACATGGAATACCTGTGCTTGTAACCCCTTAACAGTTTTTCAAAGTCTTTCAATGGGGAACCGGATGAACTAACGTCACGACGTGGCGCTGTGACCGAAGTTTCTTTTTTCTAATATACGTGATTTCCAGTCATTTCCATTAACTTCTTGTGTGAAATCAACCCTATTTTTTCGGTCGCAGATGAAAATTTCGGCAATTTCTTTGGTTTTTTCCTTAAAATAAAGAGGTAGGATGGCGATAATGGCAACGTCTTTATCTCATTTTTTCCTGTAGAAAATGTACAGCTGATTTTTTCATGACGCAACGTCAAGACATAAAACGCCAACCTGTTGGGATAAACGGCACATGGGTTCCTCATTAACACCAGACAGAATTCAGATACCTATTTAAATCTGAAAATCCCCCCAAATATCAACATGCAGGGCTTAAGATAAGAGGAGTATTTGCTTAAAATACTCCTTGAAATCTCAAAATACTCCTCCATTCTAGAAATGAAAGAGTGAAATATTCCTTGAGATTTATCAGTTTGCAATACTTTACTAATGGAATACTCCTTTGAACATGTTGAAGAGTGAAAATACTCTTCAAATTCTGAAGAGATGAGTGCAATACTCTTTGCCTGTAAAATTATCTAAAGCCCTGAACATGTCCATTCCAAATCCAATATCTACACATGTGGACCCTTTGCTACAAAACCAGTGTAAAGTCGCACGGAAAATGAGCCTAAACATACTGATATGAAATCAGGAGATAATGAAAGAAATACATTTGTACAAGCCTTTGTTACACTACATAAAATACATGCGTGTCTGACAAACACTGGTTTTTGAAACATGGCAAGCTCGCCGTGTTTTTCGAAGCCCAGGTGTGGCAAGGGGATATTCTTGTCATGTGACCTCGAAATCCCCGTGTTTTCGTTAGTTCTTAGCACGGCTACAGATGGTGCAGCCATTAAGTGACCTCGTTTTCGTGCCTCCAACAATGTGTGCCAATACAGAAATGACCGAAGAGTCAATGCATGCAACACACCTGTTGACGGGCTACTGAACTACAATGAATAAGTTGTGTGACCTCTCGCCGGGCTTTTCATACACACGGGTGTGGAAAAATTTTGAACAGGTGTTTTGAACCCACCGTTTAGCTACATTCACACAGACTTCACAACAGACAGACAATTCTAAATTGACAAATGTGACCCTCTACCACAAAACCAGGCATCAGTCACTCTGAGGTTGGCAAGTTGGGACCAACGTATTTGTCAATTTCAGTATTGTCTGTCTGTCTGTCTATTGTGAAGTCTGAGAGATTCTATTTCTGTCTTTATCTCCTGGTGTCATGTCAGTACGTTTTGCCTCATTTTCCGTGCGACTTAATGCTGATTTTGTTGCGGAGGGTCACATGTGTCTATTCAAATACGCCAATTTCTGTAAAGTCCCCATATTATCAGGAACCAAACTGCAGGAGCAATTCTCTTACAAACGATTTTAACATATAATGGCGGTTCTGGGTCAAACAGCAAAATCATCGGAATTATAAATTTGATTCGTGCATCCTCATAAGGGAAGCCACATGAAAAACAATAGCGTCATTCAATGAACCTATTAGAGTTGTTATCTATTCATGACTGTCAGGGGCCCAATATTGTTAGAAAAGGTGACATCACCCTTTAGCTAATAATGGCCCCCTTTATATATAGGCCTAAAACCAGGTCAATCCCGGATATTGTCTGATGGTCCATGTCTGTTTCAATAGAGTTCAATATCATGAATCGATGATCATCATCATCATCATCGTACACAGACCATTCTGGGTTATGCCCTCTGGCCAATGCACTGTTCTCGCCCCTCCCCCATTTATGCCCAAATTCTTGCATTACTTGCCAAACTGGTGTTCAGCTGTTGATACGCCTCAATTTCTTCATCAGTGACTGCATCGGGCCACAACCTTCTTGCTCTAACTGTCCTAACCATCGTAATATTAACCTTCTAGCACTCCAAACGCCCGTGGACGCCAGCTACAGATTTCCTGAAAACGCCCGTGGATGCCCAGAGACCTGTGCTGCCATCTGAGGGGAAAATAATGAACTAAAATATTTTTCTACCTGGGCTGATTTTCTGAGCCGAACTGCAGCTCTTGACATGGTTTTGCCCGTTTACTGATGTTTAGTACATTTTTTTCTTGTTGAAAACGCTCATTTTTCCAAACCCTCTCGAGGAACAGATGGATAAAAAATTATGTAAGCGCGAGTGCTAAAGGGTTAATGTAACACAGTCACCCAACTGATCTTTAGACTGATCTTCTGATGGTCAATTCATGACATTCATTAGGGCAATACAATGGCCACATCAGTTCATTTCATTTTCCTCAGGAGTGGCATAAAAGCATTGGGAAAAGCCATCTATAGGCCTATTATTACTGCGTCAACCATCAATCCGCCTCAGTTGTGGTTATTGTTGGGTAACCATCTATGGTTACAATATTAATAGGGCAATTTGTAGGGTCAATTATTACACTGCCTGTCAAAACATGGAATATGGTGGTCAGGCTTAGGTCAGCCTTTCCTGACAGCACTGGGGAACCTGACAGTCATCAACAGATAACAACTGACACAATGTAAACAACTGTCATGTCTCAATTGTTATCTGGAAAGTTGGTGAAAGAACGAAATGTCCGAATGAGGGAATGATTACTCCGGTGTGCACTTTGGACAAGGTCATCTCATCTTTAATCCACAGATATCAACAATGTATAGTGTTTTTCATACTGTTCTGCCCAAAGGTACTCAGTTGAACTCAGGAATGTGATCAGCTCACTTTACCAAAAGATAGAGGCGTTGCACAACACCAGATTATCTGTAGGGTTGGCATAATCAGTAGCCGTGGTTAAGCCTCGTCTACACTAGCAAACAAATGTTTGCAAACATTAGCAAACTCGGTGTTTGGCTTAGTTTGGCAAGAAAAGTTTCCAAGTGTTTGCTAGTGTACACCAGTCACCAAACAAGGACAAACACGACAAAAACATCAGCAAACTTGTTTGGAGATGTTAGTGCATGCACCTTCTTGAAAACATGTTTGCTTGTGTTTGGCAAATCAAGATTATTTCAGGATCATGTGATCATCTTGTTGTTGGACAAATTGCAGCCTCCAGAATGAGAAGGAATGGACCTTCTGCCTTGACGGAGACAGTGATAAGCCCCATTCTTGCTCCTTTTTAGAAACTTGAACCTGGCCAACAACTGTGGCTTTTTGGTTTTTGCAATATATTGCTGCTGAACAACTTCATTTCTGTGTTTCCACACTGTTTTTGTCTAACCCAGGGAAATAACATCGGTTTTCCCTAAAATTTCTGCCAATATTTTGCAAACAAAGCCAAACATGTTTCATGGTGTGGACGTGTACCCCAAACATCAGCAAACATTGTATTTGGTGATGTTTGCAAACAATTGTTTTTGAATGTTTGCCAGTGTAGACTAGGCTTTACACTACATAAAATCCCCGGGTTTTTTGCAGTCACACCTATGAATTGCCGGGCTTCAAGAAACCCATGTCTGAAAAACACGGGTTTTTCAAACACAGCAAGCTCGCCGTGCTTTTCGAAATCCCCGTGTTTTCATTAGTTCTTAGCACGGCAACAGATGGCGCAGCCATTAAGTGATGTCGTTTTCGCACCTCCAATAATGTGTGCCAATACAGAAATGACTGAAGAGTTAATGCATGCAGCGCAACTGCCGCCGGGCTACTTAATTACAATGTGGTAGTGTGACCTCTTGCCGGGCTTTTCATACACACGGGTTTGACACGGGTCTGGAAAAACACGGGTATTTTCAACAGGTGTAACCTTAGCTAGTAGCTCTTTCACGATGTCAGCTAAAGCCAGTCAGCCATGACACTGGCTGCCGAGGGTTGTGCAACATTCTTTATTTTTTGTGATCACACCATTACAGTTTAGTGACAAGAGGTCAGCCAAGTACTTTTGGCCAGATCTCTGTCTGAAAAACACTATGTATCCTTGCCCAACAGTTCAACAGTTTCTCCCAGCCCCCAACCCACAAGACAGTATCGGCCTTTATTCCTCAATTTTTCCCACCACCTCCAACATGCTTGGAAGTCATGCATAGAAACTAGCACATAACATTCATATGTCTCTAGAAACATGCACCCAGAAATGAATGAGGAACCGGCGGAACTAATCCATGACGTGGCGCTGACGAACAACTCAGTTAAAACTTTGACGTCGAAAGCCATTTAATTTGCCATTTGCCATTTAATTCTGAAACTACACCCAACATTTAGCCCTAATATACCTGAAGTAGTCCACTGAATTTCAAATTTTACACGATCATCATCAAGTATAGGACTGACTCAATGTATCTGAATCTTTTCAAACGAAAATTGAATTTCATCAATAAATTTGACTATTTTGGTGTAAACAACAGACTGAAGAGCAACATCACTGATTCTGAATGATGCATCGCACATAACGTCACGAACGATGTGCAACGTCAATGACGTTTTCAACATCGCGACGCATGGTTTTTTTGTTAAAACTGAGTTGTTGCCCAGCACCTTTGGGCACACTGGTTCCCTACTGGCATTGAGATTTGACTCTACTATCCTAATTCTTACTTGGATACAAGACACGGCTAATCATTCCTGGCATGATGATGACAAACAGTGGTAAAAGCTTTAAGAATCCCGTTAATATTGTTCCACCCTGAGCATGGGAGAGACTTTTTGCCGCCAAAGCCCGTTGGACCATCATCTGAAAACACAAGTTTGAAATGCCGCAATGGTTGAGCCAGCATGCTGTTCTAACTTGGTGTTACCATGGTTACTGTGAGAATGAGACAGCATTGATGGTTGAGCATGCATGAGGTGCTGCCACATTCTGTTGCTGTGAAGCCTGCGGCTGACGTCACCACTTTCATTGCTCATACAGGCATTTTTCGTGGTCACCACAAAAATGGCCAAGTGTGCTGTGGCCAGCAACAACCACTCACCATGAAAATTGTGTGGTGACCACAAGTTGTCGAAAATCAAACCGGTTTGATTTTCTCACCATGAAAATTGCTCGTAGACGTAGTTGCCAGTTGTGGTGATGCGTGGCCATCAGCAGCAGACGAGATCACTGAGTGGTGACGTCTGCTGTAAACAGGCAACTGCCACAAAAATTGCCGACCACGAAAATTGTCTGTACGAGCAACAAACGTGGTGATGTGTGCTGCTAGCTTGAGAGACAGCGTAGATGATTGAGCATGCATGTCATCCTTTCTTGGTGTTACCGTGAGAATGAGACAGCACTGACGGTTGAGCATGCATGAGGCATTACTGTGAGAGACAGTGTTGGTAGTTGAGCCTGCAGTCATCATTCTAATATGGTGGTACCATGAGAATGAGACAGCTTGATGGTTCAGCATGCATGAGGTGTTACTGCGAGAATGAAAGACAGTATCAGTGAAGTTCGTCAAGGGTTTGTGCGAGTGATGTCGCAACCCTTGATAGTCAAGATGATCAATTTTTATTCATTTAAAAACAAACTCAACTTACTTGATCTGCACACCAGTACCAGATTGATGCCGGCGTCTGTCCCAGCAAAAATCCAGGCCATGGCATATCTTTATCCAGAGGACCACGCAGCATCTGGAAAGCTTGTGGATTTGGTTGACCGCAGGTGGAATTGCTGTAACGAGTTTTGTTCGCTATGGCATTTGGGTACTGCTCTTTTAATCCTTCGTATCCGCCAACTTTGATAAAACCTGGAACGTTCGAATGGGTTTTCTCGTTAAAAAGACAGCATATTATCTAAACAGTTGCCTTGACAAACACACCTGGTGCTGGAAAAGTTTCAGGCATAGGGTATTAATGCTAAATAAAA
>NMRB01000162.1:281871-294380 GCA_002633025.1 Notospermus geniculatus
CAAAAATTGCCGACCACGAAAATTGTCTGTACGAGCAACAAACGTGGTGATGTGTGCTGCTAGCTTGAGAGACAGCGTAGATGATTGAGCATGCATGTCATCCTTTCTTGGTGTTACCGTGAGAATGAGACAGCACTGACGGTTGAGCATGCATGAGGCTTTACTGTGAGAGACAGCGTTGGTAGTTGAGCCTGCAGTCATCCTAATATGGTGTTACCATGAGAATGAGACAGCTTGATGGTTGAGCATGCATGAGGTGTTACTGTGAGAATGAAAGACAGTATCAGCGAAGTTCGTCAAGGGTTTGTGCGAGTGATGTCGCAACCCTTGATAGTCAACAGTGGTCAAGATGATCAAGTTGGTGACACTCAATTTTTATTCATTTAAAAACAAACTCAACTTACTTGATCTGCACACCAGTACCAGATTGATGCCGGCGTCTGTCCCAGCAGAAATCCAGGCCATGGCATATCTTTATCCAGAGGACCACGCAGCATCTGGAAAGCTTGTGGATTTGGTTGACCGCAGGTGGAATTGCTGTAACGAGTTTTGTTCGCTATGGCATTTGGGTACTGCTCTTTTAATCCTTCGTATCCGCCAACTTTGATAAAACCTGGAACGTTCGAATGGGTTTTCTCGTTAAAAAGACAGCATATTATCTAAACAGTTGCCTTGACAAACACACCTGGTGCTGGAAAAGTTTCAGGCATAGGGTATTAATGCTAAATAAAATAAAGATACTTCATGGAATGATGTTCTATCACATCACCACAGGCAGAGTCAATTTCCTATGTAATTTATACCAGTAATAGATGAATCAAAAATTTAAAAATTCTTTTAATACAGAAAGGCAAAAATAATAAGGGTTTTGCAGTGGTTTAAATATACTGGTACTCAGGGAATGAGGGTTGTCCAGAAGGAAGAAATACCTACTCATGATAGCGAGGACAGAAGCACCAATCACCATAACAAAGGCTTGGAGAGTGTCTGTGTATATCACTGCAGCCAGGCCTCCTGAAAAACACATGGAGAGTAAAGGTATCAGGGGTGGATCCACGATTTGGGAAAAGAGGGGGCAGCCTGTGTTTGCTAGGAACATTAGAATTTGCACCAAATTCCAGAATTTCACGGTCGATTTTACAGATGTGTAGGCCAAAAGGGGAGGGGTGCGCCCGGGGAGCTCCCTCTAGGCCATCTCACGCTACTCTTGTTGCTCACATGGATGGTGTCTTTTCTTGCCCTTGCAAAGACACAAGGTACAAGGCACCATGGCATAAGGCCTTAAAATTATTATGGTACATGCAGTTGTAATGTGGACTCAGGAACACTTTGGAATTTGACCTTGGATGGCTGAGTTCAAGATGGAAATTTATCTGAAAATCAGCACCTCTCACATTACCGGTACCTGATTTAAAGCCTCACAGTATTAAATTTTACGGTATTTTCAAAGCGTTAGCGGACTGCAGGTAGAGGTCTCATAGCCTCGAGAAGGTCCCAAAATGCTTGCATGATACGTACTTCAAATGAAATGGCCAGGGCCATTGTGCTCACCTCTGTGACAAGTCTCCATGGTTAAGTGTGAAACTATGACTCTCATGGTGAATGTTGAAGGATCCCGGGGAGCTCCCTCTAGCCCATCTCACGCTACTCTTGTTGCTCACATGGATGGTGTCTTTTCTTGCCCTTGCAAAGACACAAGGGACAAGGCACCATGGCATAAGGCCTAAAAATTATTATGGTACATGCAGTTGTAATGTGGACTCAGGAACACTTTGGAATTTGACCTTGGATGGCTGAGTTCAAGATGGAAATTTATCTGAAAATCAGCACCTCTCACATTACCGGTACCTGATTTAAAGCCTCACAGTATTGAATTTTACGGTATTTTCAAAGCGTTAGCAGACTGCAGGTAGAGGTCTCATAGCCTCGAGAAGGTCCCAAAATGCTTGCATGATACGTACTTCAAAAAATCAATGCTTAGCTTTCAGCACGGCATCGAAAAAACAGCAGGCAGAGCTCTAATGCATCCACATAGAGCATAGTACATTTACACTGCACTAACATCGGAGCACGTAAGCACTTTCTGAATTCAATACAATGCAGCTTTAAGGAGTATCATAAACCATAGTTTAAGAAGGTGACATTGATTTGAAAGAAGGTGATGTGACATTCCTACTTTGTTTTTGTTCCATAGTCCATGAAGCATACTTTGTATCTGTCCAATATTTCTGTGTCACTGGGTGACTTCATTATCTTATGATAACTGGATTATTTACCCCTGCGAAGTCCACTTGGTGGACAGGATTTGATCCCAGTTGTTAAAGATAATGTTTCACAGGTATTTTTGCGGGCCACGAAATTCATTGTTTATTTACATTTTGTTTGTTTATGCCCAGCCTTTCTTTGTCTCATGAGTAATTTGTTGGTGACTTGCCCCTCTAGAAATTCTTTTGATTCCGAAAGTACTAAATTTGATGGGTTAGCATGTTCCAAAAGTCGAAAAATAACATAATGAAAACATCCATGTTGATAAAAAATGGATGTAAACAATGAAGTCGTGATACGTTATCTTTAAGCCTCCTCAAAGATTACGTGTTTTTACTCGCATCAAAGTTTTTCAGGTCACAATATTGTACATTCGGTACATGCTGTGTCAATCATCTAATTTACATTTCGGACTTTGGCTTGTTTATTGCACTTATTCAATATAGGTCTTGTTGTTGTGATAATCAGTGATAATTGTCCACCATATAAAATACTATCAAGGTGGCATCTCCACCGCAAATCCTTCCCCATGGCATCTCCACAGTAAATCTTATCTACCGTATTTTCCGGCATAAGACCCACCCGGCTTTTTTCCGCGAAAAGGCCCCCAAATTCGTGAGTGCGGGTGATACAACGGTGCGGTTCTTACGTGGATTAAGGCCTATAATCAGCCCTGTAACCATGCATAATTTCACGGAAGATATCTAAGATCCATGCTTTGTTGTTCCTTGCATCATGTCATAGGCCTATTTTCATGAATGTGCACAAAATTCTGACGTAAAACATGTCAAATCTAGGTAAACAGCGTGGGCATTTCCCAGCGAAGCTATTTTGTTTGATTGAAAACGAGGCTTGTTCTGGTTCAGTTCGTTCAAGTACCCGAGTTAGACTGATTCCTGGTTCTCAACATAGGTGTTGCATCAGCTATGTTGGGACCAGGAACCAATCTACCCGAGTTAGTCACTGACCTGATACTGGGTATATCTGTCGTGCTCCTCGCGATCTGACCTAGCAGCTTATTCAGCATTTGGCGAGGGCAGCTCAGCCAGACTTTTCGAGCACTGGGAGGTATGGTTACCTCTGTTTTTCAACTGTCGTTACCATAACCAACCATGCAGATGTGGAGATGATATAAATATCAAGAAGTCAACTTCCAGAACTTGCAAATTTTCGACCCCAACCGGGGTCTTCCTCAGGCACTTTTCAGTTGGAGAGACCAGAAAAAACTGAGCTGAATCCCTGAATGAATGAATCCCTGAGCTGAATGAATACATTTGGGATTCAGCTCAGTCTTCTCTGCTCTCTCCAACTGAAAAGTGCCTGAGGAAGACCCCGCTTGGGGTCGAAAATTCGCAAGTTCTGGAAGTTGACTTCTTGATATTTATCACCTTGTGTGTCAATTTTTGTGCTTTCTTCTTTGGATAAGCAGATGTGGAGGAGACAGAACTGTGTTCTTTATTTAATTATCTAACGACGACCTACGCATCTACAAACAGCGATCGCGTGTAGGAAATACCTGCCTGTAACAGTGCACACTGCAGTCATGGCCAGGAGAAGCAGAATAGATAAATAGATGTCCCATCCCAAAGACTGCTGGATGAATAAAGCACCAGAATACATGTTCACCTGGAAATAAAAGTCAGAATCTCATTATCAATCAAAAATTGCAGTTTAATGCCAACAGGTGGACAGTAATAAACTGTGATAAATCTGGAATTCACCTGGGATTAGGGAACCTTTAATGAAATCAGCTTGAATTTCAATCAACATCACTGATTCATCATTTAAAAGAGCACCGGCTTACATGTACCGGGTATAATGAAATCATCTAGACTTCACTCATAAACAAGCACCTTATGCCAATGGGGTACCGGTACCGGCAAACAAAAGGAGGCACTCAGGTTAAAATGCAAGTGCGCATGCCTTGCGACTGTTGAACGTCATCAGGCGTCGTGCATCATTCTGATGTCAATCCATGATGTCGATCATTGGCCTGTCGTTTACGCTAAAATGGTCAACTTAATCAATTAAATTCATCATGTTCCTGCAGGGATTTTTGCTCAAAAGCAATAAGATGATATTTTCGTAGTTCTGTACTTAATGACAGAAAAATAAAATTAGAAATTGAGTGCAATGATTTAGTTATATTTGGCCTAGAAACAGGGTGTGCTATTCAGAATTAATTGGAAAAAAAATGTTTGCCTCACTTTCAGTGACTGAGTTCTGACCTGGTTGATAGTCAGCGCTGCGTCGTGGATTAGTTTTACCGGTACCACATTGGCATATACAACATGTACAATAAACCGAACAATTTTTTAGGAGGTAAAGTCCACAGTAAATGAAGACAACCTCTCTTAAATCCTCTCTTATCTATTGTGATACCATCTACAACAAGCTGCATTCAAGTTGTGCAACACAGGTTGATCACCAAAAGTACAGTTTATAATTGCCCGACAGGCTGATTTGATAAAGAGTCAAGAACTACGGCAGAAAGAACCTTGGAGGTTGGCTATGGCCATCCCTGTTGGATCCTCCCCACATTCTTGGAGCATCCCAGAATGTGGGCGGAATCCAAAGAGGGATGCCCTTGGCAACCTCGGTTTGGCTTTCAAGTAAAGCAAATGTAACCACGGATTTTCACGTCAGATATTGGAAAAAAAATGTTTGCCTCACTTTCAGTGACTGAGTTCTGACCTGGTTGATAGTCAGCGCTGCGTCGTGGATTAGTTTTACCGGTACCTCATTGGCATATACAACATGTACAGTCTTGTTCGTATTAATATCAACACCAATAATCTCAAATATCTCATAAACCACCAAACCAATTTAAATGCGGTTTTCTGCATAAGGTCAGAAATCTTGTTGACTACAACTGGGCATCAATGTTTTTGCACAAGATTAACTTCTTCATTGCGTAATCTGTCATTGTAAAAAGGTCAAAAAAAAAACTTTTTAGTTCCTGGATTTTTCACCAAAATTCCTTGGCCAGAATGAAGTTATGCCAAAATAAAGGTGATTTAGCAAGTTACTGTCAAAATACGTCGTTTAGTTTTTGAGAAATTGACCTTTTTGTAAAGCTATATCAACATCACTTGTGTTCCACTACCAACAACTTATGAGACGGCCCCTACATACAGGTAATAATGCAAACCATACACCATGCATGGGTCACTGTATAGGGAGAGATAAATGTTGTGACCTGTACTGGTTATTCATGACATTGTATTGCAAAAAGTAACAGGCATTGAGAAAGAACTTAGTAGCCTTTGTCATCTTTGTTTGAAGTTAACCAGGATGAATTGGTGACTAAAGCCTCCACACACTTGAAAAATAATTATGTAACACTTTTGCCGCATAGGACTCAGCGCTGTTCTATAGATCTATGGATTTTGTATGCACTGACGGCCTACACAAGGGACATGAAGTATGGTTTGCATTATTATGTTCATAAGTTGTTGGCAGTGGAAGACAAGTGGTGTTGATATAGCTTTACAAAAACGTCAATTTTTCAAAAACTAAATGGCCGATTTTGACAGAAACTTGCTAAATCACCTTTATTTTGGCATAACTTCATTCTAGCAAAGGAACTTTGGTGAAAAATCTAGAAACAAAAAAAGTTTTTTTTGGACCTTTTTTCAACGACAGATTACGCAATGAAGAAGCGAATCTTGTGAAAAAACATTGATGCCCAGTTGTAGTCAACAAGATTTCTGACTTTATGCAGAAAACCGCATTTAAATTGGTTTGATGGTTTATGAGATATTTGAGATTATTGGTGTTGATATTAATACGAACAAGACTGTACAATAAACCGAACAATTTTTTAGGAGGTAAAGTCCACAGTAAATGAAGAAAACCTCTCTTAAATCCTCTCTTATCTATTGTGATACCATCTACAACAAGCTGCATTCAAGTTGTGCAACACAGATTGATCACCAAAAGTATAGTTTATAATTGCCCGACAGGCTGATTTGATAAATAGTCAAGAACTACAGCAGAAAGAACCTTGGAGGTTGGCTATGGCCATCCCTGTTGGATCCTCCCCACATTCTTGGAGCATCCTAGAATGTGGGCGGAATCCAAAGAGGGATGCCCTTGGCAACCTCGGTTTGGCTTTCAAGTAAAGCAAATGTAACCACGGATTTTCACGTCAGATTGCAACTAAATGAAGATACTTACTGAGATTTTTGTAAATATGTAAAGCATGAGTGAGAGGCAAGCTAAGTATATCTGTATTCTGCCTCTCCCAAATCTCTTTTTCATGTATTCAGGTAGTGTGCAAACCTGAAAAGACAAGCACAAACTACATCATTTTGATTTTTCCCCTCAGAACAGTTTTGGCCATTGCCTACATGCATATTACCGGCATGACTCAGGCCTTCACGTTTGACGAGCGCGAAAATGCATGCACCTTGCAAACAATAGAATTTCTATTGTTTGCGAGGCGCATGCTTTTTTGCGCCCGTCAAACATGAAGGCCTGATGACTCATGCGCTACCATGAATGTTTGTTATTTGATACGATGCTATAGAAAGCCAAAGGGGAATATACATTCAGGACATTGTGATCCTCCGCTACAAAATCTGTGTGAGGTCGCATGGAAAATGAGCCTAAATGGACCAACATGACACCAGGAGATGAAGACGGGAATAAAATCACTTAGACTTCACAACGGATATCTACAGTTGTATCCAAAATTGAGGAATTTTTTGTCAAAATTTTCTGACAAAAAATTCCTCAAGTTTTGAAACTGAATGAGATCAAGCACATGTCATTCAAATATCTAATACCGGTATTCATTAGATGCACATGAATAAAATAGGTTTGAAACCTAGGCGAAATGAGGTAGAGTAGGCCTAGGTGAAATGGAAAGTAGGCGAAATGGGGATTAGGCAAAATGGGAGTTGAATAGGTGAAACAAGTGCACGGCAAAAATGCGGGGACTGGGAGTACCGGTACATGTAGGTGAAATGGGCGTTGGCAAAAAGGGGAGGGGATAAACCACCAATTCTACCTTGTTGTTACTGGCACTTACTTACCCCACTTGCAATGTATGTTGGAAGAAACACCCATCCCAGGAGCTGGCACAGTAGACATGCCTGAAAATGAGTCGGAATATAGATGATATGTCGAGACATGGAGACATTTTGGGCATTTGATGGATTTGGCAAAGTCTGTTGAAGGTACATGACTCCTGAACATACTTACATTAAATTCAAATGCACCAACACCTATTCCTGCAGCAGCACCAGAACCAGCCAAACCAACAAAGTGTTCACTACCGATGTTGCTGGCAAAAAGGGAAGCACCGACCTGAAGGAAGAAGTGTGAACAGTGAAGAAAAAAAATTATATAAGTGGGCTAAAAACAGAATTTATATCTTCACTGAGTGGTTGTCCACTTCCCAAAGCTAACTGTCACCATTACTCAAAATTGCCAACGCTGCAGATGTGGGTTCAGAAGGATCAAAAAGATCATTTCATGGCAACTCAGGAACACCCTGGTTGGGATCGAAAATTTGCGAATATTGGAGACGACTTTACTTATACTGTCATTTTGTGTGTCGTTTTTTGTGCTCTATTTTGGATATCATTTCATGGTAACTGATAGAAACAGAATGATGAAAATTGTCCACACCACATATGCTCGGCAATTATATTTAGGACTTCTATCTCGGACATTCCGAGGCACATCATTTGAAACCTCAGTTGGGCTAGGGATACACCGAACATGAATTCGCGGGCAACAGGGCAACACGTGCAATTTATGCTTTGAAAGCCTTTGTTTGCGTGCAGTGCGGCGGTAAATAACAAAGACTTTGATGCACGCGTCAACGCATCGCGTTCGGTGTATCCTAGCCTTAGGCTTCCCTTACATAGATTAATATACGGTATACGAAAACGCCGGTGAACAATGGCTTCACGGTCGTGAATCCTCGGGAAGCCTAATGTTAATCGGTGTTTTCGTATATAATGAAATGGTCCATGGACCATGTGCTCACTGGGGGAATGTACCAGAAGAACAAGTGACAAAATTTGTCATTTGTTCACCATCGAAAGAGCTCACCACACGTGAGCTAAAAAAACAACAAAACTTTGCATATACGGTACATGTACTGCAATTTTGCGAAAGGCAAGGTCAGGCATGTCAGGGTTCATAGCACATGACCTGATTTTTTCAAGAACATTTCAGCAATTTTCAAGGACATTTTCAAATCAAACAACACACAGAAATGACAAAAATCCTCCAGCAGACGGTCACAGAAAGCACAAAAATTTCCAACAGCTTATCAGCGGACTTCACTAGCTGGGTCCTATCGACAGTTCTATGTGGCCTCCAGAATTACCCCGCTACGGTATTGGGCGACAAGGTCCCGTTCACCAGCGAGGTTTTTATGCGGCCCCCCTGGTGTCTAGGATTTCTTCAACGCCAACTCGAGCACCTAGTCCAAGCCTGAGAATAACGTTTTTATAGGCACCTAACAAAGTGGCAGACAGAGTTTGTTTTGTGCCGGACACTTGGGATTTACTGCCTGACATGTAATGGATTATCTATGTACAGACTTGGAATTGGTGCCTGACATTTTGTCAGGCAGCAACTGTCTGGTGCCTGACAAATTACAGTTTGGTGCCAGACAATGTCCTTGTCCTGCCACTTATTCTCAGGCTTGTAGTCCAAGTTGGGACATGAGCTGTATTTCCGCCTATCCCATTAACGCACCAAAACCCTGGGTTTCTTGCGCATACATGTACACATATTTTTTGCCGTGTCTAACAGACCCGTGTTTGAAAACACCAGAGTTATTAGAGACCCGGCCAGCTCGCCTTCATTAATTTAGTAACTAATGAAATGTACTGAAAATAGGTGTAAGCACGTGGCAGGTTTTTTTCAAGACCGGGGAAGACCCAGGTCTCAAAAAAGCTTGGGATAGGTGGAACTATTAAGGCTATAGCGTGCAGCCTGCTTTTGGCTGAAAGTGGGTCTTTCAAAGACTTCATTACACCAGTCGTGTGAAAAAATTCAGCAGGCTATTGTCATCAATCTCCTTGAGAAGTCATGTGTGACGGCACACAATGCAGACATGTAAATGAAGGCCGAGCATGGTTCGGTACAATTGTACCGTAGTAGAAAAGGAGCCTTATAGTGACCACGTATAGTCAAACATGTAACCACTCCGTTGATAGATGTATATTTATCATGGTGTGACTGACCTGATCAGCATGCTGACATTGTTGGCTGGAATTTCGTCCAGAACCTCAGCACATTTTTACCTGGATCGACATCATTTCAACATACATGTAGCCTGGGACTGCCCTGAGGACGGTCCACGGCCGTGCGCAGACCAAAGGATTCACCAAGTAGCCAACAACAGCAGTTGGCTAAATCTATTGGGGCCTACTCACTAAAGCTTTGTTCACACTGGCAGCGCAGTATGATGCGGTGAAGCCACCAACATGGCCAAGCTGTGTCACATTTGAGACTTTTAAGGTGCGGCATGATGCGGTGTTGGGGGGGGGGGCAGAAGACCTTTTTTAGGCCAAAATCCCCCCTAATGGCCCTGGATGGGTGCTTGCGCAGTGCATTTGCCATTCAATATACCGGGTACCATACACTGTAATGGAAACATGCAGGGTGTCATGAGCAAGACTACTACACAACTAGTACTATGGCCTGACCATGTGCCTTTGTTTTGACTGACAACTGACCACATGACTTCACATCCTGAGAACATCAGGGATTCTTTAGTGCTCCCTTCCTCACCAGTGATGAAGGGAGCGAGTGCTAAGAACCCCTGATGTTCTCAGGATATGGTTTCATGATTGTGTCTGGTTTGGGACCATTCCCATTTTATGTGTAAGGATTGCAGGAACCTGTTACATGCAGTTTTTGCATCATGTTCAGGGATATCAAAGGCAAGAGATGTGTTTGTTACCCCCAGGCCTACATTACAGTTCATCCTTATTTGGGGGGACATCTTTGACAGGATTTTTGGCGTCCTAAATTTGGGCATCCAATACGTCGCAAGCAACATGTATGTAATTAAAGGAGCACGGTATTGCCACTTTTTCTCGACAGCTGGCGCCACCGCGCCACTCTCCAACCCAAGGGTCTGACTACGTCTCGGCGAATGACCCGATTTACTGCATACATGCATTTTTGTAGTTCGTCTTACTGCCGCTAGGTGGCTCCCTCTACGTCGGCAGTCAAATAACGCATTTGAGATCCAATACCGTGCTCCTTTAAAAGGCCTGGCTTCACATTAGTGACGCTGAATCGGTTAATGTCGTCCTGGAGGAAGATGGCCCTATCCTTCATTTCAGTCCAACCTTGGAGGAATTTAATTCCTCCAAGGTCCAACATTGTCCAAAGTCACATACTGAAATGACTGACTGAAATGAAGGATAGGGCCATCTTCCTCCAGGCACGGGCATCTGGAGAGTAAATAGTAAAAGTAGGGCCCAGTCTCCAAGTTACACATGGAGTTTCCGAAGGAAACGACAGGGTATGCATGTTCTCAACAGTAAATTCAGGATTTTTTCACCAAAGTCTCGGATCAAGTTTTACACCAAAGATGAAGACAATCCGCTTGAACTTGGATTCAAACGAAGCTGCGGACATTTTCCCTTCACTAGAAACACAAATAATCAAAGTTTATTACCCACAACATGAATAATCCACAGTTATTTCATGCCTTCTTAGCGTGAAACCGGCCACTTTTCAACCTCGGCCATATAACATTCGTGCTCCGCAAAATGACAAGTACCACCAACTTCGTGGGAATGACGTCACGCATAACATTTTAACTGCGGAAAAATTACGCTCTTTGCTCTCTACTGTGTGTAATATTCGTAATGGGGTGATAATACAAATAAAATGTGAAAGAGACGCTTTATTCAACATTAAAAACATTTATCAAACGTTTATCACAACACATATCGGGAATTAATACTACTAGCAAAGTAGGGGAGACCGGGGCACCTTGAGCCACTTTTTAAATTTTGGCCCCTGGACTTTTTACTTGCATTGATTGAGCCATCCTAACACATCCATCATGCAGTTTGGTTTGTTGGCTAACTATTGCCATTGAATGTTTTTGGCTTTTGTAATAATAAAGCAATGGAACGGGCAAGTGAAAAAAAGAATTTTTCTGGCTCAACCTGCCCCGTTACATTGTTGACGTCAGCGTATTCGTCGTGCATGGATCAGTGCGTTACCGTGACGCTGCAAGGCAACGGCGGTGACGTGTTTCGACTGTGACGTTTCACGGTGAACACGTGCCTACTGTGAAATACGAAGGAAAGTCGTCGAGCCGTTTCGGAGGAGTTTGAGTTTATTACAGAAATCGCCTTAGATTAATATAATATAGATTATTGACCACAAACAACCGTTGTCATATTCGCCGCGGTGTAGTTCTTGGTACTTGTCATTTTGCGGAGCACGAATGTTATATGGCCGAGGTTGAAAAGTGGCCGGTTTCACGATAAGAAGGCCTGAAATAACTGTGGATTATTCAATGTTGCGGGTAATAAACTTTGCTTATTTGTGTTTCTAGTGAAGGGAAAATGTCCGCAGCTTCGTTTGAATCCAAGTTCAAGCGGATTGTCTTCATCTTTGGTGTAAAACTCGATCCGAGACTTTGGTGAAAAAATCCTGAATTTACTGTTGAGAACATGCATACCCTGTCGTTTCCTTCGGAAACTCCATGTGTAACTTGGAGACTGGGCCCTACTTTTACTATTTACTCTCCAGGGGTAGCGAGCATAAAGAGGTCGTAACCCTACGTCAGGCCTAAACTAGGCGTAGTGCAAGGGCCACAACGAGCACTACGCCTGGCTTAGGCCAGACGTAGGGTTACGACCCCTTTATGCTCGCTACCCCTGATGCCCGTGCTCCAGGCATTCATTTCCCCAACCTAGCCCCGGCCCCTCCTCCCCTACAAGGCCTACAGAGACGTCACAGGCCTATGAGATGCCTGTGATCAGACAGAGGATTGCAAGTTAGGCCCTACCTGAGAACAATCACGCTCAAGTCAAACACGTGCCCCGTAGCCTATCTGCCAGCCATGCATGCATGAGCATGAGCACACCATACCTCCATAAGTACACGTAGGCCTAAAACATTGTATACCGGTACCGGTGGGCTGGGCCGAATTTTCTGAATGAACTGCGAGATCTAGGGCAGGCTAGGCTAGCCTAACGTGTTTTATACTTACGTATAAACCCACACCTAAAACGGCAGCAAAA
>NMRB01000162.1:302542-320727 GCA_002633025.1 Notospermus geniculatus
CCACCACAACCACCGTTATTCAGAACAGGATGTAAAAAATGTTGCATAAAGCGCCAGGTGCTACAAAAATAATAACAGGTGGTTCTATTCTTGTTGTTTACACCGAATTACAAGCAGAACACTGTCAAAGCACCTCATCTTTCTATAGAATTTCAAGTTGAACTTAATGCGGAACGAAATACACTGAAACCAGCATAAATTACCTTTTAACCGCAGTTGAATTCATTTGGATGTTGTTGCCATATTTTCATTAAGTGTGTGTGTGCCAAACTGTTTCATTGAGCTTGTGCGAGAGACCAACATGGGGAACTTCGTTGGAGTTTGTAAAGCTATCCTTAAAACCTGCATCAAACGTTGTATTTGCAGGATGCCCGGATTCAACATGGTATCTAAAGTCCAACGCCTTCGCCGCAGTGGGAAGCTTGTCGCATTCTGCTTCTTCTTTGCTGTATATACAGAGTGTGCAACGATCGTCCTCGTCCAATCCTTGGCTCCAGGGGTGCTTAAGAGGTTCTACTACTCCACGGAGTGCAACTGTACGGACGTTTTCCCGATCAGAAATGATTCACTGGAACAGAGGTAGGCTAACGTCTAGTTCTTTTGTCATCTTTTCAGGCTCGATCATAAGAAAATCGCATGACATGGGCTAGTCTTAGGAAACATCATGGTTTTATTTGGGTTATCATGGTTATGCGGAGTCTTACCAGAAGAATTTCTTACTAACTTCCATCTAAAAGTGATTTTTTGCCTCGCGAGGCAGAAAGCTCGCATGTGCCCGTATTTTTCGGGGAGCTATCTGCTGAGCAAACGGCCTCGAATGACTTTTTGCTCAGCAGATACCTCCAGTGTGCGGCAGGCTTTAGAAATAACCGTATACTGCTTAATCTTGTATTTATCTTTCTTTCAGCATGTTCAGTACCATGACACCATCACTGCCGCCCACAGATTTGATAAGCGGACTTGACGTCCCATCTCCTTTTTGTAAAAGAACGCAGTTATTTGAGTGTATCACCGAACCAGAGATTATGAAGTCAAATGCTCTGATGGTGGGATCGCTCGCCTCGATTGGACCTTTCGTTGAACTGGCACTGACACCACTGGTGAAATTCCTGGTCAATGCATTTAGTTACCGGAAGTTTCTTCTGGTTGCTGGTGTCCTCCAATTTAGTGGTAGTTTCTTGTTCATGTTTGCTTGGAGGCACGGACACCTGATGATCGCCCGAGGAGGTTTTCAGGGGACCGTGTCTGCAATAGTTGCCATAGCTGGAGTCAGATTTGTGAGTGAGATAATTGGGGATAACGGAAAGAAAAAAGTGCTAGGCCTTACTTATGCGATAGCCCATCCGTTGGCTTCTTTGACGATATATCCTTCCGGCAGTGGTGGTTTTCAAGTTGCAGGACCGTATATACCGTTTGGGATAGCCGCAGTTTTGGGATTTCTGAGCCTGCTCTTGATTGTTTTCACCGTGCCTTGGGAGCGAAGGGATGGACACGATGCCTATCAGGTCTTAGAAGAAACTGCTGATGACATCGTGAGCGGGCCGGGCCACAGAAGACAACATGTGAAGGAAAACAATGATAAGTCGAATGTGAAGGTTAATAATCAAAGGAAAGTGATTTCAGGGAAAGATAACCTTGGTTTCTCACAAGATGGCGACGTGGGTAAACTGGGGGATGGAAAGGTGAATGAGATTAAGAAAGTGGACAATAAAGTTGACGGTATTTCAGAGAAACAGGGAATACGCGATGGAGCGTCATCCGTACTTAAGAGGGACTCATATGGTACAAATGACAACAGTGATGGTAGTAATGATAGGCATAATGATAACAATACATCAAGTTTGACTGATTCTGACTCAGGGTCGTCTTCGAGTGAAAACGGAGATTCATTTTTAAAGAAATTGGGTGCAGCTATCAAAGTTTATTCTGATGTTTTGGTGGATAAGGTTGTTGTGATATTGCTTCTGATCTCCTTCATTCAAAGCTACTGTGTTGGCTCCATAGCCGCTACCTCCACAAACTGGCTCATCAACCTCTTACTCGCTGAGCAGTACCAAGTAGGCGTGGTCTTTGGTATATCTGGAGGCTTACAACTACTATTGAACTTCACCATGGCCAAGTTCTTAACTAAATGCCGCCTGTGGTGCGTTCTCTTTCTGGGTGGTGTCGTCCTGGACATCGCCCTATTTGTCTATCCTTATTGTACTTCTATTTGGTGGGCCCTCATCCCAGAGATCTGCTACAGATCTGCAGCTACGGTCATGATTGGTATAACTCCCAAACTTCTCGTGATGTACCTGGAAAAGAAACACACAGGGAGCTTTGCTGTAGAAACCGGTTTGTCTGTGTTTGCTGCGACCACAAGAGCTGGCGCTGCGATCGGCGCAGTGGTGAGTGGTGCACTGATGTTCTACGAGATTTCTTTCATGAATGTTTTACTTCCCCTTGGAGTAGTGTCACTTCTGTGCACTGCTGCACCATTCTATCTTGTAGACAAAGTGCAAAGTTAACACGAATACAATTCTCTAGATATTATACGGACACGCCCGGTTAATAGTGGCTACACGGTCGCGCGCCCTTTGTGACGCCTTTGTTAACCACCCTTATGCGCATCTGAGTCCGCTAACTCGAAACAAAATGCGTGTTTGATCGTAGCTTTATAAGTGACCACACCAGACTTTCACCACCTCCGTGGAGGATGGATGAACGTATACAAGTATTATAATGGCAAAATAACACAGACATGAGGAGGGGCTAATTGATGCACATGTATCATCACCATTGTAATGTTGTAATTTGAGGGTGAATGTTCGGAGCCCATTGCACGGTTTCCCAATGATGTTATCAGTTTGGTGTGGCTTGCTTGGTTTGTTCCTTCTCGGGGGTACGATTCTAAAGCTGTACTTTGAAAAGAATGTGTGAATTGATATCAAAACTCTGTTTTCCACAGTTCGAGGTCAGTCCGACTTTGCCAAACTGCCAATCAGCGAAATCACACCTTCAAGAAATTATAATGGGTCAACCCTGTATAATCCATAACTGGAGGTCGATCTGCCTCAACCTGGCAGTGGTTGAGGCTGACCTCTGTATGTGGAAAAGAGAGAGTCTGCCTTCACTAATTATTCTTCAATACTAAGACACATGTACTCCTTGGACGGTCGCTGTGATAAGTATCCTTACAAGGAAGGAAACATTGACATTACTATTAATATCCTGTAAATGTACTTGTTGTGTTTATTTCTCGTATGATATNTAGAGAGGTTTTATGATGTGTGGGCAGAATCTAGCCTCCGCCTTCCCGTCCCCCTCTATTGTCTGTCACATGATAAAGCGTCTTGGTACATGTATCTCTACATAAAGTCCAATTCAATGTTGCCGCTTAATCCGTACGTGTACATTTGGGACATCCTTGGATACGATTACGGTTTGCGTACATGTAGTTCATTGGCGTTTGCTGCATGTATGTGTCGGGCCCAGGGTGGACCGCACAGAAATTCCGATAGTGCTTTCGGTGCCTATAGAGGTTCTTCACCGACGATTGTGACGTCACTGCCGCGGCGAGATGCCGCCATGTTGGACGTCACGTCCAACGCATTCGTAGCTTCAAATGACGTCCAACATGGCTGACGTGCGAATTATGACGTCAATGATGACGTCACGTGAAGTTAATGGGAAAATGCGTTATAACTAACTGCCGATAGGCACCGTAGCACTATCGGACTTTCTGTGCGGTCGGCCCAGATAACGGGCGTTCACAATCGTCGTACATGTAATGTAATTTGGTTCTTTCTCTCACCTCAGTCAGCGGCCAGCGGACTTCACCGTTCTTGTTGGAGAAACTGATCTGCACGCCATCAGGGCTGAGCAAAAGTTCCGAGTGAAAGCAGTAAGGCCTCACAAGGGATATAACTTCCGCCAAGGACCTAATTCTCGTGAGTAACGTTTGAAAATGCGAGATGTCTAATTGGGATAACATAACTCGCAGGTTAAAACGGAACGTAGCTCCGTATTCTTTATAAATTTGGCTATCGTGGTCAAGTGTTCGTATTTTTTCAGCCAATGACATCGCTATTTTAAAGTTAGCTCGACCAATCAAATTCAGCAAGGCGGTAAGACCTATTGCGCTTCCTGGTGGACGAAAAGATGCAGCCCCTATTGAGTCAACCTGCTACGCTGGAGGATGGGGAAGGACGCAGGCTAAAGGTAGGCAAAATGTTTTTTTCTTGCGAAAGAAAAAGATAAAATCTCAGCGTATAATGTGTTAAAAAGAATACACGTGAATGTACGTGCTGATGTATAGTGCAGCTTGTGTACATTTCAGAATGGGCCCTTCAGATGTTCCATGTGAGCATTAAGATCAGAGAGATGAAAATCTGTAGAAGAATGTATTCGAACAACCAGTTCCGGAGGCCTCATAGCCAAGTCTGTGCGGGAGGACACACGTTCAGCAATGTCTGCGTGGTAAGTCCCTTTACTGGAATAGTAAATGCAATCATTTGACCTGTCTTATTTTAGTCTATTGGCGTATTCTTGTACTTCCTCTGCTTTGTAATACAGAGAAGTGTTTCGACATGCTACTTACTATGTGAACAGGGCGCCGGCTATTCCACTAACCTTTTCCTCAAATATGATTACCAATCTATTTTCATTTACAGGGTGATTCTGGAGGTCCCTTGGCATGCAAGCGACGAGGCAAGCACATTCTAGAAGGTGTCGTCTCCTTCGGAGCACATTTCTGTGGGAAACTGCGGAGGAAATACCCTACAGTCTTCACACGTGTTGCTTCTTTCCTGGATTGGATCAAGGCAAATAGACACTAGGTGTCGCTGAAGATAATGGTGCATCCGTTGTTGATGATTCGTTATACAATGTAGCTTCATCCAACGGCCAGGATTCTGAAATACACATGTATCATCCTCCCGATCTTCAATCCACCTGACTCGAGTTGGTGACCGGTCATGTCAGTAATGTTGTAATAAAAGTATTAATGAAAGGAATATCCTGCGTGCTTGAATTTCTGTCAAATATAATATTCAGAATGTTCCCCTTTCGCCTGTCTAAAGAATCACTGGGAAGCTGTTGGTAAGTGACAAGTGGAGGCAAGTTAGTGAGGTAAAGCGAACGTCCACGAGAAGAAAAACTGACGTAAAGAAGTAAGAAGTGGATATAAATCGTGTTGTATTAAAGGGACCGTCCGTTTTGGCAGCTAGCTAGGTTCACATCATCACAGGTGGCGCTAGCGACTGACAACCTAACAGATTTTGGCTCAAATGTTGACAGTTTAGTGTATTACTTGCAATACATGTCAGAAGTAGATGTGCTCTTGCAAACCGATGGGTGTTATGAGGAGGCTGATAGTTATGTATAGGTAGGTCTATTCAATCACATCCGTTTGCCGTGCATTGACGTCAGCCAATCGGACACTGACTTTTATGTGGATCCACGTTCCTTTGTTTTCCTGGTTAGATTACATGTATCTACATCAACTGGGGAATCATCACTACAGATTCCGAGTCCTGCGTGATCCGAATTGGGTATGAACGAGCAGTAGTGGTAGCGTATTAGATGGAACGGTATACAGTGGCCATTAAGGGACATTTATTTTTCATTGTGTATTTTTATTTCTTTCGCACTTTTCTCCGTGGAATAAACTTACCGTAGAATCGCCTTTCTCCGGTCACTTCATTATAAACTTCAAAGTTCAATGGGAAACACCTTCGTCATGATTATGCATGAACGTAGGCCCGCATGACTGACCGCACAATGGTCTATTTGCATCGGCGTTCGCGTTGACCATTGTAGGCCTATGGTAATCTCTTCTTGGACGCAGATGAATTGATTTGGGATATTGACATGGGGTCAGGGATTGAGAATGTTGAGTGGGTTGTGGAATACAGGGTGGCTCATAAATTCTAAGGCTCATTTCAAACGTCGCTCAACTTCTGTGTGCCGAATTCGATTCGCGAGATAGAACTTGCACTACAAGAACTGAAATCGGCACATGATTAGAGCGACGCATGAAACGGGCATAAGACTGTTCACTTCAAGGGCGAAATGCGATGGGTATTCGGGATTTAACTCGTGTTTTAAAAAAAATTAAGTACATCATGCACCAGAGTTCAATCACAGTCACTTCACTCTGTTTCGCGCTCGTCGGCAGGTTTTCACATTTCTAATCAGTGTAACAATGCATTCCCCCTCCACCAGCACCGTCAAGGAGCAAAATTTTCATTTTGAAATTTCATTGTGAAGTAGCCTAGAGTGAACATCTGCAGGATTTTGAAACACCCTTTAAGGGTGATTCATACTCCGTCCGGATTTTGCGCCGACTATGATCAATTTCACTGCGTGTGCACATTCACGTCGTGGAAACCTGCGATCAGTTTCATGCGCTTGAGGGTCCGCAAGCGAGTATGAATCAGCCCTTATGTTCCGCCAACGTGTCCCAGACAACGATTCCCGCATGATCAATTCACGAACGTCCGAAGGTCAGTAACAATACGCTACCCTCAAACATGTCACACAGTCATTGAAATCGACACCGCGGAGTCATCGTCACAGTGTCATGACTGGGACTGCATGGCGAATTGTCATTGGCCGCTCACGGAAAGGGGCATGAACAGCCAATGAATATTTAGAGGCCTTGCATATCTGACAGTGACCGGAGAAAGGCGATTCTACGGTATCTCCACGTGGAGTAAACTTTTCTCCGCGGAAATAAACTTTTCTCCGCGGAAATAACTATTCAGTGGAATAAAGTTTTGTCGCATGGAGTAAACTTTTCTCCGCTGAATAAAGTTATTTCCGCAGAGAAAAGTTTACTCCACGTGGAGATAAGTTTATTCCCCGGAATAAAGTTTATTCCAGGGAGAAAAGTATGAAAAAAATAAAAATATAAATACTCTCGTCCCGCTAATGTCTACAATAGGTTAATACATGTATACTTCTTCCTATTCTTTAATGGTGTTGAAAGATACTTTGAACGTGTGGTTAGATAGACGACATACGAACATAGGCCTAACTGTATAAGGCTTCCAGTCCTTAACGTTCATGTGCTCAGGAAGACATGCCTATGCGCCACTTGATAAAAAGATCCGCCCCCAGTTCCTTCACGTGATTATGATATGGTTACAGTCACGATATATATAAGAACATGTCACTACATGCAGGAAGAATGAGTTAGTTCAGCTAAGTAAGACAACGAAAGTTAGTGTGCTTTCTGTAGGTCTGTGTAGTTTCAATGTCTCTCCCAAACAAGGGTAGGTCATCTCGGTCTCAGATTACCACACAAATAGTGACCTCTCGGGTTTTTTAAGAGAATGATATCGATGTTCTTCCTCAGCATTTACGTCATTTTGGAAACTGAGAAAGTTGATCTGTGACTTTTTCCTGTTGTGTTTTCCCAGGCTAACAATACGGATTTCATGGAGACGGACCAATTACTTCCACGTTCCAGAGGACAAGCGCATGTGGCAGGGCTTGCTTCAATTCTGATTATAGAGGGACTACAGGGTGTCGCATATTACACATTTTTGCCGATCATCGTGACATTTGGAGTTAAACAGCTCGGTTTCAGTGATCATCAGGCGATGGCCAGTTATTTATCCTATCTAGGTACCGCGGTATATAATTTACAAGTACATGTTGGGTTCTATCGGATGATAGTGAGCTAATACGAGTAATGTTTTGAACATAATACATACGTGACGACAACCTGGTCTGAGAAACGAACCCATTTTTTCGGTACATGGCTGCACTTACACCGCGATGTGGGTGGGTTCGTCTCTACCATGAGTTGTCCATCAAGTACCTTTTTCCATCAATTTAAGTCGATTAAACCGGATGGAATAATAAGTGTCACTTTCACATACATTTCAGGTGTATTGTACCTGTTACCAACGATAAGTGGTGCCATCGGGGACTCGATACTTGGTCGGTTTAAGTCTTACCTCATATCAATAGTCCTGTTCTTCATAGGTAAGGAAGTTAACTGCAGTGCGTACGAGAAATATCATTCTATCTACAATGTATGCCTACATTGATGTTTTCTTCATCGTCAAGTTCTTTTACATAACTCATTTTCTTCCAGGTTGCCTCTTTCTGTTGTGCCTTGCTTTGATCCTCTGGGCCGAGAGCAATATCAGTGTAAGTGAGATATTCCTTTAACGACACGGATGCGGCCGGTCGGTCGGCCGCCCAAAGTCCTTGTGCACTTTTGTGTTCCCTGCGAGAGAAGATCAGTTACATGTATTGGCCTACTCATACTAACATCCGTCATTTTGAAGGATGTATAATTTTGTGCATATACATGTAGTACATCCTGGTACACTTTCTTTCCAGCACCAACATAAGATCGTTCTCTACGTGTTCTCCCTGATATTCATTGGCCTTGGATTTGGATGCAATACCCCAACCGCCTATTCGTTTGGTGCCGATCAGATCGTGAATAAAACATCACAAAATTTATGGAGCTTTTTTATGTGGTACGTAGAATGTGTAAAATGGAGAATGCATGACATGACATTGATGAAACAAGTGGTTAATTAGTACCGTTGGTACTTAAATTATGATTATTCATTGACTTTAGAAAGAGAAAGGACAAAACTTATCTCTTCACTTGCTAGTTTTTGTCATGTTTAAATCAAACGTCTTTATTGTGTTTTCAGGAAACACTGGTGTTTCAGCGTTGGAAAGTTCATCAGCTACGTCCCCATTCCCTTCATACTGCGGGCAGTTAACCAGGAGGAAATTCTTCTACCCAAGGCACTGGTGATGGTCATTGCCACAGGACTGGCGACAGCAATATTTCTTAGTCTGAAATGCAAATATAGAATGGTGGAGCCAATGGGTATGTTAGGAAAATGTACCTACAGTTGCTTGGGTTCGATACGAGCTCCATTACGGCCTTACTCATACCCACGTGTACGTGGATCCGTTGTAGGAGTTTGTAGGAGTTTCGCTCGCAGCCATCTTGTCAAAATTAGGTCATCACCATTGGAAATCCCGGGAATTCTCTCCAGAGAGACAGATGATTGGTTCTTCCGTCCCCCAATGGGGGAAATCCCCATGACGATGACCTAATTTTGCCACTACGATGGCTGCTAGCGAAACTCATCTATGATACATTTACCCGGGACATTTACATGTACACGGATTCCAGATAAATTTGTAATGCAGACAACAAATCGAAGATATCATGGACCAACAGTTGAGATTTTCTTTGTCGTAGTTACCAGCGACGCGAGGCATTAGAGTTGACTAGAACATGCCCTAGATAATTAATTTTCTTCTATAAGGGAAAGTCACATTTGGTCGGTTGAAGAAAGGCCTCCCACAGTTGCTGCCATGTTTCTGTAAGAAGAGGGTCAATTACGAGTCAATAGTGAGCCCGGAAGAAGCCGAAAGGAGATCACATGAGCGGAAATACAATGGCTTCCTGTTGAAGAAAGTGATTCTTTTGTCAGCACTCACTTCAATGTTTGGGCTATATGAGGCTGTCTACGTGCAGGTATAAATTATCCCACCCTCATGATCATTGGGTAGCATGCTGCTTCAAAACACCCGATACGCTCGTTTGGAATATGAATACGCTGGTCGCAGTTCCCGTTGGACTTGCCTCAGTTTTTGACCATGTCCCACAGACTGCTGGCCATAGTTTGAGGTTTGTTATCTTTCATGTAAACTACGTATCTATATGGACTTAAGGCTACAACAGACGTGTCTAACGAACGAGTTCTACCTGAAGCTTTTCTGTGATCGTTTAAAGATTAATAGGCTACATTCAATCTCGTTTCAGATGAGCAGTACATATGTCATGCAAGCCAAGCGTCTCAAAGAAGTGGACAGCGTTCCGTCAATTGTAATGAGCATGTTTTGTCCCCTTGTTGTTATTTTATGCGTTCCCATGTTGGAAGTTTACAATCGTCGGAAGGGACACTGGAAGAACTTGGTCAATATGGATATAGAGCGTACGTGTAATTTGATGAAGTAGGCCTATGGATGTTTGTCACGAAGGGACGGTCAGAGTGAACCTAGTAGGCCTACCCAGCTTTATTATCTGACGACTAATCTAGCCTTTGTTCATCATGCCACTATTAACATTTAGCACGAAGTCCTGCTGCAAAATGAATTGGATCGTCGTCAGCTCCAGCATCACTGAATGAGGATGTTGGCCTAGTTAAGGTGTCGATCGAGGTGGCGTACCACTTTTTGCCCTCACTTTAGGCCAGAATTACCACGAAGAATGATTTTAGTGGCAGTATTTTATGAAGTGGTGACTCTTGGCTTAAATTTGTCGATCATCATACATGTAGCATTTGTTTTGAACCTCTTCCAGTCTTTGGTGCCATGCTCGTCATCTTCTCCTCGCTGTGTGCCGCCGTTCTTGAGACGTGCATCCGGGAAACAGTTAATGGGGCTGAAGTCAGTAACATCAGCATCTGGGCTCAGGCACCGCAGTATTTATTGGCTGGGTTTTCGGATATTCTGTGCTTTATACCAGGTATATACTCAGAGTGAAAAATAACTGTTCAGAGTTGTAGAGTAAAACACAAGGCCAGGATTCTGGTCATTGCCGTGACCAAGAGAAGCCCACAAATTCATTAAAATCTATTCACAAGTATGCGCCATTGTTTTATAACTACATGTACATGTAACACGTTAGCGACGGCATTAAAGCCCAGCCAATTCGTAACGGCATTTTATGCGGCGTCATCCCAATTTAGTTTCTTTTTGCACGGACATGGGGCCATTCATGAAACTGTTGCAGGACGGAAAGCTATTATCACCTCAGGGTCCATATTCATAAAACTGCATGTACGTATCCGAAAGATATTGCCCGGCGGGCACTAGTTGTTTTTGTTGTGATTAGCGCACAGCGCCGTCTGTTAATCAGCGGTGACACTTCGCTATGGCACAGGCCCCTGGAGAGCTATCAATGAGTTTAGAACACGTATCTACATGTAACCCAAAAAAAAACACTAGTTTGTAAAAAACACGCCCCGAGCTCACGAATGAACCTCCCGTGATGAACCATCCCTCCAACTTTCCGTCATCATCTCACTTCATGAGATTACCACAGAGCAAGTTGATGACGGTCAACTTGCAAGGCTCAAGTCTAAGCCAAGACAACACGCACACAGTTGAAAAGGCCACCAACTGACCAGTTATGACCAAAGAAAAGATGAATCATAACCATTGTAGTTTGTGGTTAGGTTCCATCCAATGAGTGCCCATATGACTGGAAATTCTAGAAAGCACTTTATCAGTTCCTTGCGGTCGTATTCAAATCGGAGTTGGCGGGTTGCAAAGCAAGTCGCAAAGCAGAATCGGGTTGAAAATCAGCAGTGGATTCCTGTAGCTTTGGCAGTGCCATAAGCATGTAGGCTAGTCTTCATTTTTTTGCGTAGATTGTTTTCGATTCTTCCAAAGTTTTCTTTGCAGCCAGAGAATTTGCCTACAAGGAAAGTCCTCGGCACATTGAGGGCTTCACCAGCGGGATGGTGTTTAGCGCTGCATCGTTTCTTGCTCTGATAATCTTTATTGTAGAGACGGGCCTCGTTCAAGCGTGTAAGTTGAAACTGTGTCTCAAATGGCGGGAAAATTAATGGTAGACCCACAACGAAATGGTTGGAAGGGTTGAGATATCTACAGGAGGGATCATTGCGTATCGAATACCAGTAGTCTTCACAACCGATTGCTTCGAAGGCGACCGAAGAGCCTCAGAATTACACATAGCTGTCACAGCACTTATAAGGCTGACTTCATATCGGATGACACGCGACACGAACACGCAGGCGAACAATGGCTTCACAAAGGATTCATCCCATGAAACCTTTGTTCGCCTGCGTGTTCGTGTCGCGTGTCATCCGATGTAAAGTCAGCCTCAGAGGTATATAACTTTACTTAGAAAATGTGTGCGACACATTGTTGATGATTATTTCAAAAAATAGATCAACACGGATTGCTTGTTTTGTGATTTCAGATGTTCCAGCAGTGAGAACACTTGAGCTGCATTTCTATATTATGATGGGGACTACAACATTTATATTGATTTTCTTTGCTATGCCGCTAGTCATCATCTATAGACGATATATACAGAACACCTTCGCACCGGCAGAAAAACAGCTCCTTTCTCCGGACGGAACTATGGATCGTTGCAGTTAATTTTTTTCAATCAGATTTGGCCGGTACGGTTGATAACGTATCGTACAGTGTGTAAATAGGCCTGCCTATTCTAGCTGGGGATACTTGCTCAAGGACAGATGAAAGATTTTCATGCATGTGTAGGCCTACTCCACGCAGGGCACAGTCTGCATGAGCCAACTAGAAATACTAAACAAGGGGCTCATGGGCATGGCGCTTAGCTGATATTCTAGGCCTAGGTTTGATGAGGCATGTAATGTACATTACATGATGTAAAATACCGCAGTGTTAGAGGATGGGTAGTGGGTGGTGTTGAATTTTATTCACCAAATGTGCATGGTTGGATAAGTTTTCTTATGAAGAGAGATTAAAGAGATAGACCTATACAATTTTGAATGAATTACATTTTACTTTGGTAAACAGGCGGTATGCATATATGAACACTCTTGTAGGAAAATAAAAGACACCAAGTTTTCCTAAATATCTTAAAAACCGTTGGAGCTACAGCAATGTTATTTGCAACCAATCTGTAGCAATATGTTGGGCATAGAACCATAGTGTTTGGCCAAAAATCAAGTGTAAAGAATTAAGACAAAAATAAAATTTTATAAAACCACTTTTTTCACAATTTTTGAAAAAATCTTCCAATTTCAAATTTTCTTTCTCCATTATATATTTAACTTGCCTGACCGACCAACATCTGCAACTTTTCCATTTTAAAATCTCAAGAGAAAATGCCTCTTTTGACATTTTGTAGCGAATCCCACTCATTCAGTCAAGTAGACAATACTTCTGAGCCAGCCCCTCTTCACAGATTTTGTGGTCATCTCATTTTTGTCACGTGAGAACTGAACTGGAACAGGCCTAGGCCTAGACTTCAGACAATATGTATCAAGTTTATGTGTCATGATGATATTGTGAGCCCTACATGCATTAGAAGATGATGCATGCTCGACAAAACTGTTCAAATCTACCCATCTGAATGATCTAAGTTTACTGTACCAATTAGGCATTGAGTCTGTTGTTACGGTACTCGTAAACGAATGAGTTGAAGCATGTTACCTTACCTGATAAAGGGTTAGTCACGCTACATGTATAACAGCTCGTTGAACTTATCAAGTGATGAAAAGCATGGTGGCCATTTTTGTCAGCTGAGTTTGACATCCTATCAGTTCAGTCTTGGTGTTACCACTGGCTATAGGCCTATATAGGATGGACAGGACACCAGTCTTGTCAAGGTGGGGAGGGATACTGACACCTCATGCATATTAAAAGTGCGGGAAATTCAAATACCACTGTTTTTTATTTTGTTGAATAGCGCCCCCTTCCCTTTGAACTGATGTAGAAAATCTCAATCTAATTATCCCATCACATTTTGTCGACATATTTTTCATAGAGGCTGAGATATTGCAATACATGTATTTCATATTTACGCAAAACGCCCCCTGGAGGACATAGTAGGCCTATAGGTCGGCTCGCGCTCATTTTTTGTTTCTGAGGAGAGTTCACCCAGGGCTACCTTCAGATGAAATTTGGAGTCTAACTATTACGGTTACAAAACGTCGGGCATAGTTGAACAGATGGAGTGATGGACTGACACCACAGAATCTAGTACTTTTTTTGACTAGCTCCGCTGACCTTTGGTTTAGGTCAGCCAATCAGACACTGCCTTTTGTGAGGTCCGACATGTAACGATATCTGTATTTTCTGCACAGTTTAATTTCCTGTTAGATTATCAACATCAACTGGCGAATCATCACAGATTCCGAGTCTGGGGTGATCCAGATTGAGTGTGAACGAGCAGTACAGAGATAGCGTATTCGATGGAACGGCAGGTTTGTTATGGTTATAGCATCTTTGTGTGGCCAAACCTTCGTTTACTCTCGTCCGTTTCTAACGTCTAGGGTTCTACTTCGTCCGATTCTTCTTTCAACATGTGGCAGATAAACGACGAACGAACATGACTCTGTAGGCCTAGGCTATCAGTCCTTATAGACGTTTCCCACTGACGTCACACGGCCGCCATACTGGCCGTCAAAATGAAGCCATGGTGGCTGCCATCTTGTTCCCGGTTGAAAAGTTTAGCAGCCTGTTCCGACCACCGGGAGTATACAGCTCAACAAATCACTTTACCTCTCACAGTTTCTGAACATAAGTAGTTGGTCTGGTGTGAAAACCGTGTTGAAAACAAAGCGAATCGTCCATACGGCTTGCTGTAGACAGTGGTGGAAGATGTCCGATGACTGCCGACAGCGTCCAAAGTGCGTTGAAAACGCTGTGTTGATGCTGTGACGTTGCATCATTTGACGGCCAATATGGCGGACATTTGGGGCTGTGACGTCACGTGGGAAACCTCTATACGTTCATGTACCCTTCGACCAGGAAGACATGCTTATACTCCACTTCACGTTCATGACAAAAATATCAGTTCCTTCACGTGATTATGACACTGTGTTACAGTCACGACATGTAATTAGTACATGCATGCAGGAAGAATAGGTTACATGTAGTTCACCTAACACTGACAGAGAAAATGTGCTTTCTGTAGGTCTGTGAGACTGTGTACTTTAATGTCCCTCCCAAACTCTGCACAGAGAACAAGGGTAAGTCATCTCCGATTAGCAAAGAGTGCCCTCTCTCTTGTAGACTTGCTTTTTGAAGAGAATGACATCGATGTTTTTCCTCGTCATTTCCAACAACTTGGAAACTGAGAGAAGGTTGTATGACTGGTTTCGTGTTGTGTTTTCCAGGCTAACAGTGCCGATTCCATGGAGACGGACCACTTACTTTCACGTTCCAGGGGACAAGCGCATGTGGCAGGGCTTGCTTCAGTTCTGATAATAGAGGGACTACAGGGTGTCGCGTATTACACATTTTTGCCGATCATCGTGTCTTTTGGAGTTAAACAGCTCGGTTTCAGTGATCAGCAGGCGATGGCCAGTTATTTATCCTATCTAGGTATGCTGATGTACATGTATTTCTTAACTTACTTCTTTCCATCAATTTAAGTCGATTGTCCGGTGGAATAATTTGTGTCACTTTCAAATACATTTCAGGTGTATTGTACCTGTTACCAACATTAAGTGGTGCCATCGGGGACTCGATACTTGGTCGGTTTAAATCTTACCTCATATCAATAGTCCTGTTCTTCATAGGTAAGGAAGTAGTTACGATGTATACGAGAAATATCATTCTCCAGTAGGCTACATATTTTGCTCATCGTCAACTTTTTAAAGAGCTGATTTTCTTCCAGGTTGCCTCTTTCTATTGACCCTTTCATTGATCCTCTGGGCCGAGAGCAACGTCAGTGTAAGTGAGATTTCCTCTACGATATAGATGCGGTCGGTCGGCCGCCCAAAGTCACTGTGCATTCTTGTGTTCACTTTGAGAGAAGAATGATATTATACCAACATCCTTCACTTTGAGGGCTTAATTTTGTGCATGCAGTTGTACATCGTGGTACACTTTCTTTCCAGCACAAAAACAAGATCATTCTCTACGTGTTCTCCCTGATATTCATTGGCCTTGGATATGGATGCAATACCCCTACCGCCTATTCATTTGGTGCCGATCAGATCGTGAATAAAACATCACAGAATTTATGGAGCTTTTTTCTGTGGTATGTAGGAAGTGTGAAATGGAGAATGCACGACATGACATTGATGAAAACCACTAGGTTTGTTTCTGTCGTTAGTACTGTACATACATTGTGATTATTCATTGACTTTTGAAAGAGAAGACAAAACTCTAACCCCTTCGCTTTGTCATCTTTTAACCAAACGTTTTTATTTTGTTTCCAGGAAACACTGGTGTTTCAGCGTTGGGAAGTTCATCAGCTACGTCCCCATTGCCTTCATACTGCGGGCAGTTAACCAGGAGGAAATCCTTCTACCCAAGGCAGCGGTGATGGTCATTGCCACAGGACTGGCGACAGTAATATTTCTATTTCTGAAATGCAAATATAGAATGGTGGAGCCAATGGGTATGTTAGGAAAATGTACATACAGTTTGGGTTCGATAGAAGCTCCATCCGTGTGAGGATCCCTATAAATGAGTTTCGCTAGCAGCCATCTAGCAAAAATTCGGTCATCACCATGGGAATTCTCTTCCAGAGTGGCAGATGATTGGTTCTCATTCCCAGTGGGGGAAATCACCATGACGATGACCTAATTTTGCCACTAAGATGGCTGCCAGCGAATCTCATCTATGATACATATTCATGTAGACGGATTGCAGACAAATCTGTGATGCAGACAACAAATCGAAGATATCATGGACCAAAGGAACAGTTGAGATCATCTTTGTCGTAGTTACCAACGACGAAAGGCATTAGTGTTGGCTAGAAAATGCCCTAGATAATTTATTTTTCTTCTAAGGGAAAATCACATTTGGCCGGTTGAAGAAAGGCCTCCCACAGTTGCTGCCATGTTTCTGTAAGGAGAGGGTCAATTACGAGTCAATAGTCAGCCCGGAAGAAGCCGAAAGGAGATCACATGAGCGGAAATACAATGGCTTCCTGTTGAAGAAAGTGATTCTTCTGTCAGCACTCACCTCAACGTTTGGGCTACATGAGGCTATCTACATGCAGGTAGAAATTATCCCGCACTCATGATCATTGGATGGCATGCTATTTCAAACGTTTCTCTATGCTAGAATAGCATTCGATAAGCTCCTAATTTTTGACTATATCCCTAAATTTTTGACCATGTCCGTCAGACTGTTTGCCATAGTCTGAGTTTTGTTATCTTTCATGAAAAACGCCTATCTATGGACTACATAAGGAAAGGTGACAGATGTGTCTGACGAGACCAACCACTTCGACGTGTAGCTTTTCTGTGATCGTTTTTACAGATTTAAGCACCGTTTCCACTACGGCCGAATGCGCCGTGGTTTGCGGCGAGCGAATTTCGCTTGTGGCGAGCTGTACGTTTTTCACAGGGTTTTGGACAATCCTTCGATGGCTTAACTGTACACGGCCTGTTGATTATCCCAATGCCTGTGAAAACCGCTCCTGCACTCACCGCAAGCCAAGGCGGAGTCTGCTGGAGAAGAAACGGGCCTTACAATCTCATTTCAGATGAGCAGTACATATGTCATACAAGCCAAGCGTCTCAAAGACGTGGGCAATGTTCCATCACTTGTAATGAGCATGTTTTGCCCCCTTGTTGTTATTTTATGTGTTCCCTTGTTGGAAGTTTACAATCGTCGGAAGGGACACTGGAAGAACTTGGCCAATCTGGATATACAGCGTACGTGTATTTTGATTAGTAGGCTGATACGGATGCTTGTAGAAACGGACGATCACAGTAAATTCAGTACCCTGTTGCACTTAAATCTAACGACTGATTTAGCCTTCCTTCATCATGCAGTGACATTTAGCACGACACCTCTTGCTGCAAATGAATAAACCAGTGAAAAGGTCGTTCGTTGAAAAGGGTCTGTCAGTCAGCTGACCAATAGGTGTCACTACGGCCCAATTCAATGCCTAGCGGCCCCATTCATGCTTGACGGAGCAATGATCAAGAGAATTTTCTTTTATATTGGTTCGCTATAACGTTGCTGCCATCTTTTGTCAATAAGCGCGGCTGACTGCTCCTATTAGATATGGTCTTCGTCAGCTCCAGCTTCACTAAGGATGTAGTAAGTACCGATATTGATCGAGCTGGATTACCGCCGTTTGCCCTCACTTTAGATCAGAATTACCATGAAGAATGCTTTTAGTGGCAAATATTTTATGAAGTGTTGGTTACATGTATTTGGCTTACATTTGTCTATCATCATACATGTAGCATGTGTTGACCTTCTTCCAGTCATTGGTGCCATGCTCATCATCCTCTCCTCGCTGTGTGCCGCCGTTCTTGAGACGTACATCCGGGAAACACTTAATGGGGCTGAAGTCAGTAACATCAGCATCTGGGCTCAGGCACCGCAGTATTTATTGGCTGGGTTTTCGGATATTCTGTGCTTTATACCAGGTAGGTACGTACAACAGAGGGCCCGCTTCTGGTCAGTGTAGTGCGATAGATAATAAAAGCACTTCA
>NMRB01000162.1:323762-356948 GCA_002633025.1 Notospermus geniculatus
GTACACTTTCTTTCCAGCACAAAAACAAGATCATTCTCTACGTGTTCTCCCTGATGTTCATTGGCCTTGGATATGGATGCAATACCCCTACCGCCTATTCATTTGGTGCCGATCAGATCGTGAATAAAACATCACAGAATTTATGGAGCTTTTTTCTGTGGTATGTAGGAAGTGTGAAATGGAGAATGCACGACATGACATTGATGAAAACAACTAGGTTTGTTTCTGTTGTTAGTACTGTACATACATTATGATTACTCATTGACTTTTGAAAGAGAAAAGGCAAAACTGTAACCCCTTCGCTTTATCATCTTTAAACCAAACGTTTTTATTTTGTTTCCAGGAAACACTGGTGTTTCAGCGTTGGAAAGTTCATCAGCTACGTCCCCATTGCCTTCATACTGCGGGCAGTTAACCAGGAGGAAATCCTTCTACCAAAGGCAGTGGTGATGGTGATTGCCACAGGACTGGCAACAGCTATATTTCTATTTCTGAAATGCAAATATAGAATGGTGGAGCCAATGGGTATGTTAGGAAAATGTACATACAGTTTGGGTTCGATAGAAGCTCCATCCGTGTGAGGATCCCTATAGATGAGTTTCGCTACACTGCAAAAAATATTTTATTTTCTTATTTTTTCTTACTTTCTTGGGAGTGAGACAAGAAAATCTGTAATTTTTCTTGTGATTTTCTTGTCTCACTCCCAAGAAAGTAAGAGTAAGAAAATAAGAAAATATTTTTTCCAGTGTAGCAGCCATCTAGCAAAAATTCGGTCATCACCATGGGAATTCTCTTCCAGAGTGGCAGATGATTGGTTCTCATTCCCAGTGGGGGAAATCACCATGACGATGACCTAATTTTGCCACTAAGATGGCTACCAGCGAACCTCGTCTATGATACATGCAGACGGATTGCAGACAAATCTGTGATGCAGACAACAAATCGAAGATACATGTACATGTATCATGGACCAAAGCAACAGTTGAGGTCATCTTTGTCGTAGTTACCAACGACGAAAGGCATAGTGTTGGCTAGAAAATGCCCTAGATAATTTATTTTTCTTCTAAGGGAAAGTCACATTTGGTCGGTTGAAGAGAGGCCTCCCACAGCTGCTGCCATGTTTCTGTAAGGAGAGGGTCAATTACGAGTCAATAGTCAGCCCGGAAGAAGCCGAAAGGAGATCACATGAGCGGAAATACAATGGCTTTCTGTTGAAGAAAGTGATTCTTCTGTCAGCACTCACCTCAACGTTTGGGCTACATGAGGCTATCTACATGCAGGTAGAAATTATCCCGCACTCATGATCATTGGATAGCACAGTGGTAGCGTTAAGGATTTTTTTCATGAGTCCATTTTTTTTCAAGTGGACTCTTTTTGCCTCAGCATGCTACTTCAAACGTTTCTCTAGGCTATAATAGCATCCGATAAGCTCGGAATTTTTGGCCATGTCCCTCAATTTTGTTTGCCATAGCCTGAGTTTTGTTATCTTTCATGAAAAACACCTATCTATGGACTACATAAGGAAAGGTGACAGATGTGTCTGACGAGACCAACCACTTCGACGCGTAGCTTTTCTGTGATCGTTTTTACAGATTAAAGCACCGTTTCCACTACAGCCGAATGCGCCGTGGTTTGCGGAGAGCAAATTTCGCTTGTGGCGAGCTGTACGATTTTCACAGGATCAGGATTTTGGACAATCCTTCGATGGCTTAACGGTACACGGCCTGTTGATTACCGCAATGCCTGTGAAAACCGCTCCTGCACTCGCCGCAAGCCGAGGCAGAATCCGCTGGAGAAGAAACGGGCCTTACAATCTCATTTCAGATGAGCAGTACATATGTCATGCAAGCCAAGCGTCTCAAAGACGTGGACAATGTTCCATCACTAGTAATGAGCATGTTTTGCCCCCTTGTTGTTATTTTATGTGTTCCCTTATTGGAAGTTTACAATCGTCGGAAGGGACACTGGAAGAACTTGGCCAATCTGGATATACAGCGTACGTGTATTTTGATTAGTAGGCTGATACGGATGCTTGTAGAAACGGACGATCACAGTAAATTTAGTACCCTGTTGCACTTAAATCTAACGACTGATTTAGCCTTCCCGTTCCTTCATCATGCAGTGACATTTAGCACGACACCTCTTGCTGCAAATGAATAAACCAGTGAAAAGGTCGTTCGTTGAAAAGGGTCTGTCAGTCAGCTGACCAATAGGTGTCACTACGACCCAATTCAATGCCTAGCGGCCCCATTCATGCTTGTGACGGAGCAATGATCAAGAGAATTTTCTTTTATATTGGTTCGCTATAACGTTGCTGCCATCTTTTGTCAATAAGCGCGGCTGACTGCTCCTAATAGATATGGTCTTCGTCAGCTCCAGCTTCACTAAGGATGTAGTAATTACCGATATTGATCGAGCTGGATTACCACCGTTTGCCCTCACTTTAGATCAGACTTACCATGAAGAATGCTTTTAGTGGCAAATATTTTATGAAGTGTTGGTTATTTGGCTAACATTTGTCTATCATCATACAGTCATGTAGCATGTGTTTTCACCTTCTTCCAGTCTTTGGTGCGATGCTCATCATCCTCTCCTCGCTGTGTGCCGCCGTTCTTGAGACGTACATCCGGGAAACACTTAATGGGGCTGAAGTCAGTAACATCAGCATCTGGGCTCAGGCTCCACAGTATTTATTGGCTGGGTTTTCGGATATTCTGTGCTTTATACCAGGTAGGTACGTACAACAGAGGGCCCGCTTCTGGTCAGTGTAGTGCGATAGATAATAAAAGCACTTCATTTTTTGCTGACATTGTTTTCGATTATTCCAACGTCTTCTTTGCAGCTACAGAATTTGCCTACAAGGAAAGTCCTC
This sequence comes from Notospermus geniculatus, assembly GCA_002633025.1. Lineage (NCBI taxonomy): Eukaryota > Metazoa > Nemertea > Pilidiophora > Heteronemertea > Lineidae > Notospermus > Notospermus geniculatus. The sequence goes on from NMRB01000162.1 coordinate 326,635, forward strand.
GGCACATTGAGGGCTTCACCAGCGGGATGGTGTTTAGCGCTGCATCGTTTCTTGCTCTGATTATCTTTATCATAGAGACGGTACTCTTTCAAGCGTGTAAGTTGTTTCTTCAAATTTTTCTTCAAATTCTACTTTAGGAGAATATTAGAAACTGTCTCAAATGGCGGGAGAATTAACGGTATAACATCTGTAAGAGGGATCATTGCCTGTCGAATACTAGTAGAAGTATTCACAACCGATGGCTCCGAAGGCTAAGAATTACGCATGGCCGTTAGAACACTCTACGTAACTTTACATCAACTTTGTCATTTCAGATGCACCAAAGATTGATTCAGTGAGAAGAATTGAGCTTCATTGCTATTCTATGACGGGGACCACAGCATTTATATTAGTTTTCTTTGCTGTGCCATTCGTCATCGTCTATAGACGATATATAGAGAACACCTTCGCACCGGCAGAAAAACAGCTCCTATCTCCAGCAGCAACTGCTAACGGAACTGGCGAATCACTGACGTGATACATTCTATAGTATATGAGCAAAGGTTGACTTCGAATATGAGCTGAAGTTTGAAATTTCTCAGCAATTTTCTTGATACTACAGCATGCTGTGTTCCATGCTGGCCGCAAGTAAGAACTGGACTGTACGTATAACGTGCTAGGCGTGGCACCGGCGAGTGTTACCGGCGTGGTAGGCCTATAAACGGAGTAAATAAACACATTGTAGACAGAAGCTAATGCAGAATTTGATGCATATGAATGCCTTTATCACGAACAGGATGTAAATTATCGGTGAAGTTATATTACACATTTACTCAGGATATTTTGCCGTCATGTTCTTGGATGGCAATTTGCAATCAGATTTGGCCGGTACGACTGATAAACGTTGCACACAGTGTGTAAATAGGCCTGCCTATTCTAGCTGAGGACACTTGCTTTTCAAGGACAGATCAAATTCAGTGGGTCCACATGTTAAAAACATAAATGATCTGTTGCACATAGGTCTTTGGATGGCACTTAAAGGTTTAAAATAAAGTTTTAAAAAAGTTAATTGCCTCAAAGACATGACGTTCAAAGAATATTAAATAGTCTTTTATGACCTGACATTTTTTTCGCACCTTTTCGGTTTGTTCCGTTGATGTTTTTCATAGTATTATGTTTGCAGATGATACCACTTTAGTATCAGAATTATCAAAATTCGGATCTGAAACCAATCGGATTGAACTCAAAATAAATACAGAAATAGCAAAAATTGCCGATTGGCTGAAAGCAAATAAACTATCTTTAAACGTTACCAAAACAAACTTTATTATATTTGAACGCCCTTCCATGCCACAGTTACACCTTAATATCATAATTGATGACTCTCCTATCAATCGTGTTGAACACTTTAATTTCCTGGGTCTAATAATTCATAAATCGTTGAACTGGACATTTCATGCCGGCCATGTTTCTATTAAAATTTCTAGGGCCGCTGGGATCTTGAACCACTTGAAACACTATCTACCTCAAAATATTTGTTAACTCTATACCATGCGCTGATCACCTCTCACCTGAACTATCAACTCTTATCTTGGGGATACAACACCTCCACTGTCCACAAATTGCAAAAGAAAGCAGTCAGAATCATTACTAATAGTCACTTTTTAGCCCATTCGAAACCCCTCTTTAAAAACCTAAGAATACTTTCTATTGTCGACATGCATCATATGGTTTAGCTCAAACTACTTTACAATTTTTTTCACAACAGCCTACCACAATATTTTATGGATAACTTTTTTCGTATAAATTATCAACATCATCACCATAATACCCGGAGTAGATATAATCTTGTTATTCCATTGTGCAAGCACGAATTTGCTAAGTCAAGACACTCCTACAGTGCAGTACATCTTTTTAATTCCCTTCCAAATTTAGTATCTGAAAAACTTACCACCCATAGTCTTTTCGGCTGTCTTAATTACTATAAAAATTATATCCTTAATTCATATGACGTAAACTGCACTGTTCGTGATTGTTATGTATGTAACCTTTAATTACTTTTGTCTGTCTTTTACTTTCTTATGTATGTATATACTTTACTTTCGTCTGTCTAAGGTCCCTTCATTAAACACCAATTCATTATGTATGCACTGGCCAAGGTAAACGCCTTTCAATATGACTGGCTGGCACCATGGCCATTGGTCATTTTTGTTGAATAGAATAGACTTATCCTTTGTATAATTATTCCAGGAGGCTAGACCTCTACTGGCATGAATATGTGGAAGGGACTTTAGACAGACGAAAGTAAAGTATGTATGTTATGTATGTAACCTTTATGTATGTAACCTTTAATTACTTTGTCTGTCTTTTACTTGCTTTGTATGTATTTATTGTGTGTGACATCTTTAAATTTATTTCTGCTGTTCTCTTTTTTTCAGGGGGCACAGCGTAAGCGATCACTTAGTGATCTTGCTGTGCCCCCGACCATTATTCTTATATTTAATTTCTTGTACTTAATTCACTGTGTTGGTCAATAAATGAAATGAAATGAAATGACTTCAAGCCGGTGTAGTAGAATCTAATGTCCCCCGATATGTGATGTCCCCCAACAATACATTTACGGATCAAGCGGCACCATTGAATTGGACTCTGGAGAGACCAAGACCCATCCTGTGACAAACAATGCAGGGGGACATTAGGCGGGTGGGGACATTAGATTTTATCACACCTGGTTTACATAGAGCGTGTCGACAATATACGGAAGACACGACGCGGGTAGGCCTAGGCGTAGATAAACGACAAGTTTTATATATAGAACTTCCTCGTGTCTTGGTCATTTGACACATGCCTCTATTTTTGGCATTTCCATTAAGTCTCATGCACTTCCTGATGCAAATAAGAAAACGTGATATTTGATGAGAAAACATCCTCAACTAAAATGCCCAACTACATACTTCGAAACAACGCATCCCGCGAAGTCACGCCTGAAAGAACGAGCATGTTCGTTCTCCTCAAACTGTACCTGTTTACTCCACTATCCACATCTCTTCCTGACCTAACCTTAAACGGCATATTTGAAATCCATTGTCAGTTCATCAACACACGTGTGCATGTGTGTACATGTATGTCAACGTACCGTGTCGAGTAGGCCTAAGCGTGTTTCGTGTGGCTCTGTAAACCCGGCCAGGATTCGTACATGTTATTTTTGCCGAATATATGGCCCCCGCGCGCCACCTGACAGGAAAATTAGTAGACTGAGGCACTCAGTCTCTGTTATACGCATGCGCGAACTGCGCAGCATTACAAAGACTGAGACCAACGTCAACAATTTTTGTTACGAGAATACGGAAATCCTGGTATCAACGCTGATTGGTCGATTCTGAATTCAGATGTTACAGCCATGCCTATTGGCATATTATCCGGTGTCACATGATTGCAAAATAACGGTGCTCTATTGCAAGATCACGTGACTGACGCCAGCCGTGCGCAAAGCAGCATCACAAAAGTTTTAGTCGTTGTGACTAGACCCTCGGTCTGCCAACCGAGGGTCTGGCTGCGCGAGACTAGAAAATTAGCATATTAGACNGGGGGCGACTACCGATGCGACTACTGCGTCGCCTGCCATAATTACCTTTGCGGTCGATCAATGATGTCATCCACGACATCACTGATCTTCCAAAGAAGCATTTGTCGCAAACTAGTCAACAAAAACTAAAAAAACTGAAAAATGTTCAGTCGCTTCTGTGGTCGCAAGGCCGGTCGCCTACAAAATCGCTCGGAAAAATCGCTAGTGTGCGGTGCCCTTTAGGGCGCCGCACACTGGCGACTAAAATGGGGGCGACTACCGATGCGACTAACTAAACTAATCCAATTTTTTGGCTCGCCTACTCTTTTTAGATTTATTTAACACGGCGTTTATGTTCCCTGGTCGTTGTTAAGTGTACAACTGAATCTCAGTGAAGTTTCTTGCATGTCTAGCCTACATAGCAGTGTTTTTACAGAAATAAGTGAATTACGTCTTTGTATAAGTCACCACATAGGTAATTTCTTCTGTTACGTCGGTTGGCCGCAAGATAAGTAAGACATGTGGGCTGAACCAAGTCATGATATGATCTTCATGTGGGCTACGGGACAGTCCTACGTTCACGTGCTTCTTTCTCCAGGAAGATACATATATTCCTGCTTCACTTCGTGTCTTCATGACAAAAAGACCCATAAGGTCATCATGCCAGGGTTACAGAAACGTACCCATCGGCCCATCCGGCGTTTGTGATGCAATCAGGACGTTTTTTAGGATTTGTCGATTCAATTCATAACTTCTAAAACCTGTGACGAGCCACCGTACAGTTACATGTATCACGAACTGATAGTTATGAGATATGAGATGGAAAGCTGCTGTATTTATATTGCTACCAATTTCTAGGGCAAAATGGATGAGCAACGAAGAATAGCGGTAGGTCACACTTGCACAACAACTATATCTTCTCGTTTAGGCTTCAAATGTTTCTTAAGTCCTTTTAGAGACCCTACTTCAGGGCAAAATGTAGCGTCAATGAATGAATTGAGTTGGTCAGCATAGACTGGAAGAGAAAGTACTCCTCTTTGGTAGGTCCTTGTACTTGCAATATCTCTACCCAAACATGGTACGGTCTTCTTAGAATAGTATAGCACTCCCTCGTGTAGACTATAGTGTAGGAGACTATTATGAGAACGATATCGATGGTGTACGTACCTCATCATCCGGGCTCATCATTTACGACAACTTGAAAACTGAGAAGATGGTGACTGTTTTCTTGTTGTGTTTTTCCAGGCTAACAGTGCGGATTACATGGAGACGGACCCCCTACTTCCACGTTCCAGGGGACAAGCACATATGGCAGGGCTTGCTTCAATTCTGATTATAGAGGTGCTGAAGGGTGTCGCGTATTACACATTCTTACCGAGCGTCGTGAATTTTGGAGTTAATCAGCTCGGTCTTAGTGATCACCAGGCGGTGGTCAGTTATTTATCCTTTCTAGGTACGTAATTTTGTTGGTGGTATCGATTTGTGCATTTTAGTGACGATGATATGGAAGACATGAACCCACTTTTTCCACACAAAACTAAAAAAAAACATCTTTCTCATGCTTTTTTAGGCGTATTGTACTCGGTACCAACGATAACTGGTGCCATTGGAGACGCTTTAATCGGTCGGTTTAAATGTCTCCTCATATCGCTGGTCCTCTTTTTCATAGGTAAGGAGAAAGTTGTAATGTGGTCTGGAAATGTCATCCTTCAGTTGTAAATCAAAGCGAAACCACATGACCCACGCTGCATTGAGTATTTTTGGATGAGGAGGAGCCAATTATGAAATCACATCTTCGAGGACCAAGGTGGCAATGTAACGGAATTGTGTGTGAAAGCTTTCAAATCAGTTTGATGGCGACGCCGACAAGTAGAATCCCTTCCTGCATATCCCAATGTTTTCGACATTGCCTACCATCCTCGACAGAAGGACTACGCGTCCTTTACATAGTAGATACATGTATGGAACTGTACATGTATGACGTACCCGTATCCGTTCATCGTCCGGTGGATCTTTCTGCAGAACAGATTTTCTTCCAGGTGGTGTCTTTCTGCTGAGCCTTGCATTGATCTTCTCGGCCGAGAGCAACATCAGTGTAAGTGAGACTCTCTTCACAAGATACAAGTCATTTGGTCGATGAGCCAACGAAGTCATACACATTATTGTGTTCCATTTGACGAAGGACGATCAGTGTAAAGGCGGTGACAGACTGGCGCGTAAGCAACGCGTGTGGAAGCGTTCAACCAATCAGGGAGGCGGTAGCACGGACCGAAACACCTACCGAAGAATCTGATTGGTGGAACGCCCGCAGGACGCGCTGCGTACGCGCCAGTTTGTCACCCGCTTAAGATTACATCAATGTATACACCGCGGTCACCCATACATACAAGTACTCGCCGCGCTCTCTCAGCTGGGAGGCGAACGCGCCAACCACAAGGCCAGGAAGCGAGGAAATCCTCCACACCCGGCGGGTTAGGCCGAGCCGTGTAACTGGGGGTACAGTAGGCTACAGTCACCATCCTGAAAAGTATAATTTTCTGTACGCATTACATAGTGTACATCGTGTTGGTATAGGCTACACTTTCGTTCCAGCATAAATACAAGATCCTCCTCTTTGTGTTCTCCCTGATGTTCATTGGCCTTGGATATGGATCTAATATCTCCGCCGCCTATTCATTTGGTGCCGATCAGATTGTGAATAAAACATCACAAAATCTATGGAGCTTTTTTATGTGGTACGTAGAAGGTACACATTGAGGATTATCCGGATTAAAGGTAAAACGCCGACTCCTTGCAAAACAAGAACAAACAACTGAGCATCAAGGTTCCGTCGTTGATGCTGTTCTGAATAGAAATCGTACTGAATTTGATTAGAGAGGCCATTTGCTTCGTCTTGTTATGTTATTTCAATCAAACATCTTATTATTGCAGGAAACACTGGTGTTTCAGCGTTGGAAAGTTCATCAGCTACGTCCCCATTCCCTTCATACTGCGGGCATATAACCAGGAGGAAATTCTTCTACCCAAGGCAGTGGTGATGGTCATTGCCACAGGACTGGCGACAGCAATATTTCTTAGTCTGAAATGCAAATACAGAATGGTAGAGCCAATGGGTATGTACACCCCCACGTACACTGGTGTACATGCAGACGAGATCGTCATCGTAGCTACGAAGACAGGCATCATAGTTCACTAACTTCTTGATTATTCCTTTATTCTTCTTAGGGAAAGTCACATTTGGCCGGTTGAGGAATGGTTTCCCACAGTTGCTGCCATGTTGTTGTAAGGAGAGGGTCAATTATGAGTCAATAGTGAGCCCGGAAGAAGCAGAAAGGAGATCACAAGAGCGCAAATACAATGGCTTCCTGTTGAAGAAAATCATACTCTTGTCGGTTCTGTCCTCGACGTTTGGCTTTCATGAAGTTATTTACATTCAGGTAAGAATTATCCCTCTCTCATGTTTTTCAATGCTACTTCAAATGATCCAGAATTTGCAATGGTTCCCAAAGGACTTGCCTCATCTTTTGACCGTATATCCTAACGACTGGTGGACTTCAGCCTTGGTTTTGTTAAGAGAAACTCTCGTAGTGTCTCTATATGGCCTATTTGTACACTTAAGGAAAGATATACAGACGTTAAAAGGCCCTGTCACACTTCTGCGTATCCTAATTCCTTATAAGTTGCGCATTGAATTTTTTTCATACGCAGTCGTACGCACAATATGCACGTCAATCGTTTTGTGTAAGTTTTATCTACGCAGGCATGCGCACAGTACAGCCCAGTACGCCCGAAAGTTTTGGGCATGCACAAAAACTACGCCGCCTACGCTGTTCCGCAGGTCATAAGTTATAAATACGCAGCGTACGGCTGCGTGTTGGAAAATTTTAATAAGGAACTCATATAAGGACTTGATATACGCAAAAGTGTGACAGGGCCATAAGATCAACCACTTCCACCTGTGTAGCTCTTCTATATCGTTTTCAGCTGAGCAGTACATATGTCATGCAATCCAAGCATCTCAGAGACGTGGACAGCATTCCTTCAGTTGTAATGAGTATGTTTGGTCCACTTGTCGTGATGGTATGTGTTCCCTTCTTTGAAGTTTACAATCGTTGGAAGGGACACTGGAAGAACTTGGCCAATCTGGATATAGCGCGTATGTTATGTAATTCTGTACAGTAGATCAATGAACGTTTGTGGAAACACCCCTTAGTAGCCTACCAGTGTCAGTCCAAAAGTGGCAGGCTGCCTACCACTGGATATTTGAATAGGCCTATATCTGGCCAGTCTGGGCACTTGTACTGAGCGGTGGAAAGGACACAGAATGCCCACCCCTAGGCTGCGTATCCATAGGCTGTTCGCTTGTGCAGTTTTGCCCCTGTTCCGTCACGTGTTCGCTTGTGGCCTGTCACATGGACAATAAACCTTTGTTTGTTTGTTTGTTTGTTTGTTTGTTTGTTTGGCTTGTTTTGTCGTTCCCATTGGCTGCACCGTGCGAACATTGTTCACGGCACATACATGCCCTCTTGACTGGGAACATGGAATGAACATGCTCATTCTTTTGCCCACCCACAAGAGTGCACAAGATTAAGGGGGCGGTAGTGGAAACATACAGCGCCGTTTTAGTGCAGCGGTCGAAGGTTGAACCGTCTTATTTATGAATAACCATGTATTGTTAATAAAATTAGAGGGGTAAAATGCTCTTTCTGAGGCGGGCCTGGCCCGGGTCGAGCACGGCACGGTTCGTCCAGGCCAAAATTCTGCGTAGTGTAAAAACGGCTAGTTCACTAACTTCTTGATAATTCCTTTATTCTTCTTAGGGAAAGTCACATTTGGTCGGTTGAGGAATGGTTTCCCACAGTTGCTGCCATGTTGTTGTAAGGAGAGAGTCGATTACGAGTCAATAGTGAGCCCGGAAGAAGCAGAAAGGAGATCACAAGAGCGCAAATACAATGGCTTCCTGTTGAAGAAAATCATACTCTTGTCGGTTCTCTTCTCGACGTTTGGCTTTCATGAAGTTATTTACATTCAGGTAAGAATCATGTTTTTCAATGCTACATGTACTTCAAATGATCCAGAATTTGCAATATGGTTCCCAAAGGACTTGCCTCATCTTTTGACCTTATATCCTAACGACTGGTAGACTTCAGCCTTGGTTTTGTTAAGAGAAACCCTCGTAGTGTCTCTATATGGCCTATCTGTAGGCTACATTTAAGGAAAGATATACAGACGTTAAAAGGCCCTGTCACACTTCTGCGTATCCTAATTCCTTATGAGTTGCGCAGAATTTTTTTTCATACGCAGTCGTACGCACAATATGCACCTCAATCGTTTTGTGTAGGTTTTATGTACGCAGGCATGCGCACAGTACAGCCCAGTACGCCCGAAAGTTTTGGGCATGCACAAAAACTACGCCGCCTACGCTGTTCCGCAGGTCATAAGTTATAAATACGCAGCGTGTTGGAAAATTTTAATAAGGAACTCATATAAGGACTTGATATACGCAAAAGTGTGACAGGGCCATAAGATCAACCACTTCCACCTGTGTAGCTCTTCTATATCGTTTTCAGCTGAGCAGTACATATGTCATGCAATCCAAGCATCTCAGAGACGTGGACAGCATTCCTTCAGTTGTAATGAGTATGTTTGGTCCACTTGTCGTGATGGTATGTGTTCCCTTCTTTGAAGTTTACAATCGTTGGAAGGGACACTGGAAGAACTTGGCCAATCTGGATATAGCGCGTATGTTATGTAATTCTGTACAGTAGATCAATGAACGTTTGTGGAAACACCCCTTAGTAGCCTACCAGTGTCAGTCTAAAAGTGGCAGGCTGCCTACCACTGGATATTTGAATAGGCCTATATCTGGCCAGTCTGGGCACTTGTACTGAGCGGTGGAAAGGACACAGAATGCCCACCCCTAGGCTGCGTATCCATAGACTGTTCGCTTGTGCAGTTTTGCCCCTGTTCCGTCACGTGTTCGCTTGTGGCCTGTCACATGGACAATAAACCTTTGTTTGGCTTGTTTTGTCGTTCCCATTGGCTGCACCGTGGGAACCTTTCCCATTGTTCACGGCACATACATGCCCTCTTGACTCGGAACATGGAATGAACATGCTCATTCTTTTGCCCACCCACAAGAGTGCACAAGATTAAGCAGGATGTGTGACTTCGTCAAACCATCGTCCACTTGCTGCAGAATTACAAAGGCTGTGAATGTTGATCGAAAAAGGGATGGAGTAGATCCCGGGGCCGGGGAGATACGGACTGCCTCTTTTTTCAATTGCTTTAGGCCAGAGTTCACGCAGAACGCAGCGTTTTGGTTCTTTGGCATCAACTTGTCATCATCAAAGGTGTTTTCACCCTCTTCCAGTCTTTGGTGCCATGTTCGTCATCTTCTCTGCCCTTTGTGCTGCCATCCTTGAGACGTACATCCGGGAAACACTTAATGGGGCTGAAATCAGCCCCATCAGCATCTGGGCTCAGGTACCGCAGTATTTACTCCCTGGGTTTTCGGATATTCTCTGCTTTATACCAGGTACGTGAACGTGTAGGAGGCTACAGTACGACAGAAGGCTCGATTTTGGTGTTCGAACATCTTAAAGATCACCCTGAAATGAATGTATGGTTTATGACTGTGTACTTAACATGTACATACATTAGAAATGTGATATGGATAAAGCAATGGTGACGATAGATTTTCCATATGCTTTCTTTGCAGCTACAGAATTTGCCTACAAGGAAAGTCCTCGGCACATTGAGGGCTTCACCAGCGGGATGCTGTTTAGCGCAGCATCGTTTCTTGCTCTGATTATCTTTATTATAGAGACGATCCTCTTTCAAGCATGTAAGTTTTTAAAACTTAATTGGAACTGTTCTCAAATGGCGGATAAATTAATGATAATGTAACGAAATGGTTAGACTAGGCGGAGATGTATCTTTAGTAGGAACCATTGCAAGCATGCTGAGTGCTCCGTCGGATTTTGTAAATATAAATATCATTAACTTTATGATTTCAGATGTTCCAGAGGACGATTCAGTGAGAACATTTGAACTTCATTTCTACACTTTGATGGGGACCACAACATTTATAGTGATTCTCTATGTATTTCCGTTGCTCGTTATCTATAGACGATATATAGAGAAGACTTTCGCACCAGCAGAGAGACGGCTCCTTTCACCAACTGATCCAGGAGGAACAGGCGAATCACTCACGTGATTCAGCCTCGAATACAAACAATGCAACGCTCGACTGAGACACTAATGCCCGGTTGTTCAGCCTTGGCTTAAACCAGAGTTGGGTCGATCCCGACATTAGCGTGGCTTAAGCCAGACTTATATTTCACAGTGCGTTGCGCAGGTTGGACTTCAAACACAAGCCGAGCTTAAGCCTTTCTTATAATAAACCTGGCAGTGGGATGGTTATAAGCGGGACTTACAATGGTTAGGTCTACTCGTTGTATGCCCAGACTTTGAAGATGGTAGAAGCATTTTTCAGTTCACATAAGCCACATCTGAGCAACTGGGCACACATCAAGCCAATTGTATATATAGAAAAGCATTAGCAAGTAGGGTAACAAGCCAGGCTTAGGTAATCCCGAGTTTAATTCAAGTTGTGCAATAAACTCCGAATTGATTAAACTGTTCTTATGACCAGACATAAGCGCGACGTATAGTCCAGTAAAAATATGAAAAAAATCCCTTGACCCCAAACAAATTGCAATAGTTTGTTTTATGACTGGAACTTGTTCTATGGGTGTCAAGGAACATCCCACCCAAAATCCCCCAAAATCTGACGACGGGAAACTACGTAATCGGCATAAATGCAATATGGCCGCCAAAATACTTTTTGAGGTGGTGTATCTCCTTAACAGTTGCTTTTAGGGCCTATAAATGTATTACATATGTAGTGGGATGTTCCTTTACACCCGTAGAACAAGTTCCAGTCATAAAACAAAGTATTGCAATTTGTTTGGGGTCAAACTTATATTTACTGGACTAGTACGCGAACTCGAGTTTGAGGTATAAGCCAGGCTCAGGTACAATGTACAGCCAAACACATGTTACATAATAAAAAAGTGAGTTTGTGAAATATGGAATGGTTATTTACAGTCATTGACAATTATTTCTTGCCTTCTGAAGGGAAGGTCAGTTTAGTTCGTTGTTTCGAAGAAAAGAACACACGTAATACGTACGTACGTACATGCATGTACATGTAAACTGTAAGTGTTAGGTACATGTAGGACTTTTTGGCGGCTAAGTGACTGCCGACAAACGATGCGACATCATGAATCTCGGAGGACGAGATCATATTATGTAAAACCGTAAAGGAATATGAGATCTTCAATTTTGTGTGGCCTATGTTCTTCCATATGAGAGTGAGGACTCCTACCAAGCAGTACTACGCTACCATGCAGAATGGATAGCCTAATGAAAACAAAAGCCAAGGTATGAAAAATCAGATTGAGACTGTCTGGCCCGTACACAGAGCAACTGGCGTTGCAATTGCACCATTACTACATTGTAACAGTGCAAACCCATCAGTATCTACATGTATCTGAGACGAGGGTGCGGTGGGGTGCAAAAAAAGAGTTGCAGACTGCCAACGATTAGCAAGCTTGATATGCAATTCACAAGAATTGGTTAATTGGTTATTACGTGATATTCTGTATATAAACAAGCCTGTTAGCTGGTACGTCATATCACCAGGACATAGACAAAGTGAGTACCACTTTCATTTATAGCACATGTATGCGTTTAGTTCTTGAAGACACTCAGTTTTATATGAGTTACCAACTTATACACCAATCTTTCACGACTTGTGGTAAATTCACTGCAACCTGTAATCATTTTCAAGTGCCATCGCTTATTGCATTGTCATATCAAATCATTACTTCATTTTTGTACAAGAAACTGTATCATAGGCATTCATCCATTTTCTACAGTTTGCAGCACAATGTATGCTATGTTAACCTTGGTGGTTGTTGGATTTCTCGCTGCTTGTTCGGCAGGTCAGTATTCGTTTTGTCTCTGTTTTGTTTTAATGTTCTTTTCTGCTTAAATTACCAATTACCGTAGAGGTTAGGAAAATAGGGAGTTAAGAAATCAAACGATAAACTTTTAAAACTTTACGACAACGTTATAAATTACTGTAGAGGTTAAGAAAAGAGGGAGTTAAGAAATCAAAAGATAAACGTTAACTTTACGACAACGTTACATTTTTCTTACTGCGAATTCACCAGATTCATTGCATTTTCGGTACAAAAAATAACGTTGTCTAAAGTTAACCTTTATCGTTTGATTTCTTAAACTCCCTAATGAATGGCAAAAGTAAACGATACAACACATGGCATTCAAATTCAAGCCCAAGAGTAGACTTACGAACTGAGTGTGATGTTTACCATTGTTTTTTTAAACTTCTCTACCGTTTTTATGTTGTTCGTAGCGGCTGCAGACGAAGCTGCTGAACGAACGGAGAATCTTTACGCTGGTGGTGACCTGAGCACGATTGAAAACGCGGAAGAACTCTTCGGTGAATTCACTCCTGAAGAGTTTGAGAAGAGAATTATATCTGGCGCGAAGTCAAAGGTTGGCGAGTGGCCTTGGCTGGTAGGAATTCGCAAGTCGCGCGTCATTGGAGTCCTTTGTGGTGGTTCTCTCATTGATGCGACGACCGTTGTTACAGCGGCTCATTGCTTCAGATGGAGGTGAGTGGTACATACCTAAAACGAAACTAAATATTTGACGGAATGTTGATTGCATTTATTTCCGTTTCTAACTCAGAAATCCGTAACAGTGTAATTTACGTCAGAAATCTGACTTCTACTAAGCATGCTAAGGTCGAGCAGGAACTAGGTTTTCATTTGATCGTAAATCATCGGTTCTTTTCGTGTCTCCTCAGCCAGCGGCCATCACTCTACACGGTCCTTGTCGGACAAACGGACCTGCTTGCCGTCAGGGCTGGGCAGAAGTACAGGGTGACAGCAGTGAGGCCTCACAAGGGATATAATTTCCGCGAAGGAGCTGATTCTCGTAAGTAACGTTTGAAAGAGAGAGATGTCTGGTTATAATGACCGTTTTCGTCCACGTGAAACAGAACCGTACAATGTAGGCTACGTAGGCCTACATGTGCGTGAACATGTATACATGTACTGTACATGTACGTTCATATTCTCAATAGTTTGCAAGTGCATCAAGTGCAATTCACCTTTTTCTTTCAGCCAATGACATCGCTATTTTAAAATTAGATCGACCAGTCAAATTCAGCAAGGCGGTAAGACCTATTGCGCTTCCTTCTGGACCAAACGATGCCGCCCCTATTGAGTCAAGCTGCTCCGCTGGGGGATGGGGAAGGACGCGGACTAGAAGTAAGGAAATTTTTCATGAAATATTTTACTTTTTGCACGTATGTAGGCATACTTGTTCATGTCGTGATGAAACTCTGTATACATTTCAGAGTGGACCTTGGATATGTTCCATGTGAGCATCAGGATCAGAAACATGAAATTGTGTAGAGCGATGTACACAAACAATAAATTCCAGAAACCTGAGACCCAAGTCTGTGCAGGAGGACACACGTTCAGCAATGTCTGCGTGGTAAGTCACTTTGTTTACTGATTCTGCATCGATCTAAACAACTGGTGATTTTGCGGTCGTAGAACTCACTGCAATGCCAAGATAAGGGAAGTAAGCAGCATTTGCGATTCCAAGCGCTGCCACGTGACTTAGACTAAAACTGACAATAAAAAGAGCGCTAGAATAGTATTACAACCTTACGTATTGTTGTCTTCCTCTGATTAGCGACAGAACTGTGTCGACGTGCTAAATTTGGTTGAACGGCAACTTGACGCTAGGTGGCGATATCTGGGCAAGGATATCACCACTAGTTCGACGCTAGGTTTCCATCTTGAAAAGTAGTGCGCGTGCGGAGCGAACAGTAGAAATTCTTCTATTTAAGCGGTTACCCATCACGTCGTTGTCTACGCTTACAATATAGATCGTAGAAGATAGGTGTATAAAGGTATAGAGTGGTACAAACATCGGTGAAGTACAATGTAGATGAAAGTAATAATAAAGTTATTCTGTTTCATTTTCGACAAGATAAATACTGTTTTCTGCAAATACATGTAATACCATTTTGAAAAAGACCTTCGCGTCACTTGATAAACCAGCCCACCGACGATGACGTCAAGATTTTCAAGATGGCGATCTAGCGTCAATGGCAGTGTTAAAATTTTCGTGCAAGTATCAAAAAATTTCAACGCTGCGTGGAGTATCGGTTGAACGAAGAGCTCTTTTACTCTGCAGCGGATTTTCAGTTGTGATTCCCAATCTATTCTCATTCACAGGGTGACTCTGGAGGTCCCTTGGCATGCAAGCGACGAGGCAAGCACATTCTGGAAGGCGTCGTCTCCTTCGGAGCACATTTCTGTGGGAAACTGCAGAAAAAATTTCCCACAGTCTTCACACGTGTGGCATCTTATCTGGATTGGATCAAGGAAAATAAACACTAGGTGTCGCTGAGGATAATGGTGCATCCGTTGTTGATGCTGATGATGCCTCTGTATCTTCATCCAACGGGCAAGTGCATCAACAGTCTTCTCGAAAATCAGTCCATCACCTGACGCAAGCTAGTAGTTGACTGGTCAATTATGTTGTATTAAAAGTAATGAAACAAATATCTTGCGTTCTTGAATTTCGGCTGAATATCAGATTACCCTATACCCATTCACCATATAGGCCAGTCCTAGGAGCCTATTCATGCCTGATTGAGAGTATTGGGTCAATGATTGCTGGAGACAAGTTAGTGAGAGGTACGAGCTCCACTCAGGGGAAAACATTGCAGAACGTAAAGTAGTGGATATCAATTGAGTTGTATAAAAAAATCAAATATATGTATAGCCTATATGTAGTTGGCCTATACACAATCATGTCTGTCGATCAAGCGTTGAGGTCAGCCAATCAGATGATGACTTGTGAATGGATCCGACATCCGTAATGATATCTGTATTTTCTGCAGTTTGTTTTCCTGTGTTTGATTATCTAAGCAACTGGTGAATCATGACAGGTTCCAAGTCTGAGTAGGCCTAGGACATGAACGAGCAGAGATAACAATCATCATCGATGGAACGGCAGGTTTGTTATCCAACATTCCATGTTTGTTGCGCTAGGCTTAATGGCACCCGACCAAAAGGTACTCGGCATATTACATGTATTTGGAATTCTGGGTTCTCCCGACAAAACGATGGGGATTTACGTGTATTTCCATCTTCTACATTCATAGGGCCGTATGCACCAAACGAAGATTATCTTCAACTCAGGTTGAACCACAACTTTTCAATTGTTCAGGTTTGCCAGGACACGATGTGACAATGGAAAAGTTGTGGATCAACCTGAGTTCAAGATAATCTTCGCTTGGTGCAAACGGCCCTCAAGGCTCAGTGCTGATCACCGCGATATAGGCCTACTCATTTTCTTGGTTCATGTAGGCGTAATCCTCCGATTTTTCTTCCTCCCTTGTTATAGGTTGGCTTATACCCTTATCAATTCCGTTGACTGGTGAATGATCACAAGAGAGTTTCCACTATTTGCCCAATCCTCTGGCTATTGGTTACTTCTGACCAACACTGTCATGCCATGTTATGGGTGGCGTCCACTAGAGCGCCGACAACATTAGGAAGTGTTCGGGAAGCAAATGTGTCATTTCGGCATTGCTTCCGCATCAAGTCCTATTGGTCGTTTTACCCTTTTCCGAACGTGCAGAAATGCCGCGAACTGTTCAGGAATGATAAAGACAGTGAACGGAACCTTTCAAGAATATGCGGAGAGGTTGCCGAATGAATGCGGATTCACTAAATTTGCATTCCCCGTCTTGTCCGCGCCCTAGTGGACGCTAGGTTTTATGCACATATATGAGAACACCGATTGTGCATTTTCAACGAACTGTGTACATTTAGTTAGGGGGTGGCGTAGTCTACGATTACTCCTGTCCATTTCAACAACTACCAATTCAAGTTTATAGCTAAGGTTACACCTGTTGAAAATACCCGTGTTTTTCCAGATCCGTGTCAAACCCGTGTGTACGAAAATCCCGGCGAGAGGTCACACTACTACATTGTAATTAAGTAGCCCGACGACAGTTGCGCTGCTTACATTGACTCTTCGGTCATTTCTGTATATAGGCACACATTGTCGGAGGCGCGAAAACGACGTCACTTAATGGCTGCGCCATCTGTAGCCGTGCTAAGAACTAACGTAAACATGGGGATTTCGAAAAGCACGGCGAGCTTGCCGTGTCTCAAAAACCAATGTTTTTCAGACACGGGTTTCTCGAAGCCCGGCAATTCATAGCAATCTCCAACGCAGAGGTCAGACGGTTTCACCTTACTGACTCTGCCTTCAAACGTCAGTGCCGCGTACTTCTTTTCGCGTAGGAATGACATCATTTAAGATCGCTGCCTCCTTGTTGCACGTGGTTATGTTTACAATCACAAAATCATGTGCTCAAATTCGACGAAGCTGATTGGTCCACCGATTTGGTTGCTTCTAAAATAGAAACTATTTCTGCCGGAACGACCGAACCGATTCACAGCCATACGTGTAATCCGCCGCAAAATAGTGCAACACAAAGTAATGAACAAATGTTTAAAAATCATGGTGTGTTAGGTGTTTTGGTACACTTCTAAACTTGACAGTACGATTATGATTTTATTAGGGTGGAAAACTAGCTGTAGATCAGTTTTTATTCATTCTGCTCATTCCGAGCAGAAGTGATGAGGGCGTTTGAAGCCAGTGGCACAAGTGGAGCAAACCGAAAACGCGGAACGCCGTACCACTGGGCTAGCGAGTTTGAATTCATAGGTGTGACCACCAAAAAAACGGGGATTTTATGTAGTGTAACCACGGCTATGTCATCAAGTGGGCTACGAGACAGTCCTATATACGTTCACGTGCTTCTTTCACCAGGAAGATATATGTTCCTGCTTCACTTCGTGTTCATGATAAAAGATCGGTTTCCTTCAGGTCATCATGCCAGGGATACAGAAACGCATCCGTCGGCCCATCCGGCGTTTGAAATAGGACGGTTTGTAGGACGTGTCCATTCAAATTCATAATTTCTAAAATCTCTGACGAGCCAACAGTTAGGCCTATGTCTATCACGAACCGATAGTTTGAAATTGCAAGTTGTTTATCATCACGTTGGTCGCTGCAGTCCATGCCGGTGTAACAGTGAAGAATGTCCCCCTGTAAAACGTGTCCGCTTCAACTGTTCAGTGACGGATTAAGGTGCATAGCTATAGAAACCAATCACCAGAGATTAGAATGTAACAATCTTTTGTTTGCAGGGCAGTTTTTTCTAGGACATTCTTTCCCTTTACACCTGAACTATATAGATACTTACACTACTGTAGGCTACATAGCACGAAATCATGAATATACGGTATATACATGTATTCATGATGAAATATTATTAGGGACTTTCCAGAAATTGCTGATTTGGAAAACCCGACAATAGCGGAGATAGGCCGACACTGACCTAGCAAGATCATGTTGATGCATGTAAGGCTTTATCTAGAAAAGACACGCTATATCAAAATCGTTATTCCACTTCAATGATATTCTCAAAAAGAAATTATTGCTGCACATTAACTCAAAGCACTTGCAAGAAAATCTAGAACACCGATGAATATGAGTAAAAAAATCGTACTTTGGGTTAATCCTGTTGTAGTTATGTTATTTTCTGAGATAGCTACCGGTATAGGTGACATGTTGAATGAGACCATCGTGTTGACTTCTTTCACCGATAATCAATTATTGATCTTCACTTCAAATGCTCGTCCAATTCAGGTCGTGTTGTACTAAGATTAAGGTCAGTACTGTGTACAAATCTATGGTACTCCTCCGTAGTGGGAATATGAGATGGACATCTGTACTTTCTGTTGCTTCTGAACTCTAGGGCACAATGGAGGACTTAGGAAGAATAGCGGTAGGTCACACTTACGAACAACTACAAGTACTACGGTTAGACGTAAAATGTGTCAGAAGTCCTTCAGAAACCCTACCTTTAGGGCAAGTTGCAATAGTCTCAGGATGAATAAATCGGGTCAGCAAAGGCGATTCCTCTCTGGTTGGTCTTAAAGCTTCCCTTACATAGAAGTATACGGTATACGAAAACGCCATTTAACAAAGGCTTCAAGTGGATTCACGGCCGTGAAGCCATTGTTAACCGCAGTATTCGTATAGGCCTACCGTATAGTTCTATGTAAAGGAAGCCTAAGCGGGTGATCCACTGTTGCGATTTTGGCTTGAGACGGGGTTGCGTTCCCTTGCGGTTACCTTATATGGCAATCGGAAGTCCTTATAAGGTAACCGCAAGGGAACGCAACCCCGTCTCAAGCCAAAATCGCAACAGTTGATCACCCGCTTTATTGCAATGTCTATCCCAAACGTGGTCAGGTCTTCAGAATAGCACTCTCTCATGTAGGACTATTCCGAACGATATCGATGGTGTACTAGTACAGTGGAACCTCTCTATTAAGGACACCTCTGGGACTGACAAATGCTGAACTTTGGTGTCCTTAATAGAGAGGTGTCTTCTGGCAGAGGTGTCCGTTAAGGGAGGTTCCACTGTACCTCGTCATCCGGGCTCATCATTTCCGACAACTTGGAAACTGAGAAGTTGATGACTGTTCTTGTGAAGTTGATGACTGTTCTTGTGTTGTGTTTCCAGGCTAACAATGGTGACTTCATGGAGACGGACCACTTACTTCCACGATCCAGAGGACAAGCACATGTGGCAGGGCTTGCTTCAATTATGATTACAGAGGTGCTGAAGGGTGTCGCGTATTACACATTCTTACCGAGCGTCGTGAATTTTGGAGTTAAACAGCTCGGTCTCAGTGATCAGCAGGCGGTGATCAGTTATTTATCATTTCTAGGTAGGATACGTAATTTTGTTAATGAGTGGTGTTACCGATTTGTGCATTTACGTGACGATGATATGGAAGACATGAACCAACCTTTCCACACAAAACTGAAACAAAACCCATCTTTCTCATGCTTCAGGCGTGTTGTACTTGTTACCAACGATAACTGGTGCCATTGGAGACGCTTTAATTGGTCGGTTTAAATGTCTCCTCCTATCGCTGGTCCTCTTCTTCATAGGTAAGGAAATCATGTGTGATGAGGTCAGGAAATGTCATACTTCAGTTGTAAAAAGCCATACATAACTCACGTTGCATTCATGTCTTTTTTTGAGGAGGAACACCGAATACGAAATTCAAATCTTCGAACACCAAGATGGCAATGTAACGGAATGGGGACGATAGCCGACTTTTTCAATAGGTGTCACTAGTGGTTAAAACTATTGAAATGAAGCTGACATCCCGGTCCTGATCAATTTCCCACACAAAAGGCGTCCATTGTATTAGGACCGGGTTTCGGTGTGCTGCCCTCTGTTGAGCTAGCGTCCCCATCATGTAATTTGACGTACGTAGGCCTATCCATTCAAGTGGACCTTTCTGCAGAACAGATTTTCTTCCAGGTGGTGTCTTTCTGCTGAGCCTTGCATTGATCCTCCGGGCAGAGAGCAACATCGATGTAAGTGAGATTCTCTTCACGACAAAATACACTTGGTCGGGAAGCCAACGAAGTCATACTGAAAACATAATTGTGTTCCCCAGCACGAAGGTAGATCAGTGTACGGTGTAAGACTACATCAGTGTATGCCGGCCACCCATCAAGTAGCCTACTGGCCGAGCTCCAGCTGAAGGAGGCCATCGCCGGCCAACCACAAGACCATGGGTTAGGCCATAATTGGGGAGGGTAGCCTACCATCACGATTCTGTATAATTTTGTGCATGCAGTACATGTACATGTACATAGTACACATTCCTTCCAGCACAAATACAAGATCGTCCTCTTTGCGTTCTCCCTGACGTTCATTGGCCTTGGATATGGATCTAATATCTCCGCCGCCTATTCATTTGGTGCCGATCAGATCGTGAATAAAACATCACAAAATCTATGGAGCTTTTTTATGTGGTACGTAGAAGGTTTAAAGATAAAACGCCCACTCCTTGTAAAACATGAACAGTGAAACAACTGCATCTTTTGATTCCGACGTTTATGCTGTTCTGAATAGAAATCGTACTGAATTTGATTAGAGAGGCCATTTGCTTCTTCTCGTTATGTTATTTCAATCAAACATCTTGTCATTCCAGGAAACACTGGTGCTTCAGCGTTGGAAAGTTCATCAGCTACGTCCCGATTCCTTTAATACTGCGGGCAGTTAACCAGGAGGAAATCCTTCTACCCAAGGCAGTGGTGATGGTCATGGCCACAGGACTGGCGACAGCTCTATTTCTTAGTCTGAAACGCAAGTACAGGCTGGTGGAGCCAATGGGTATGTGCACATACAGGTACATGCAGATGAGATCGTCGCCGTAGCTACTAGCGAAGACTGGTAACAGAGTTGACTAACTTCTTGATGATCCCTTTTTCCTTTTAGGGAAAATCACATTTGGCCGGTTGAGGAATGGTTTCCCAAAGTTGCTGCCATTTTGTTGTAAGGAGAGGGTCCATTACGAGTCAATAGTGAGCCCGGAAGAAGCCGAAAGGAGATCACATGAGCGGAAATACAATGGCTTCCTGTTGAAGAAAGTCATACTTTTGTCAGTTCTCTTCTCAACGTTTGGGTTTCATGAAGTTATTTACAATCAGGTAAGAATTATCCCTCTACTCTATCACGTTATTCAATGCTACAGTACATGTATTTGATGATCCGGAATAGCATGCGATAAGCTCATTTGCAGTCAGGGGCATAGCTAGCGGGGGCGGGGGGAGTGCTCCCCCAGAGGAAAAAGGGACATAACAAATTTTTGCTCTAAAAGGTCATTTTCCCTCTTCGAGCCAAGTTGTTGTATGTCAGATGCGGGGAAAATGCATCTGAGAAGGTGTAGTTTTTCAATTTATGGGGGGAGGGCCCCCAGACCCTCCTCCACCTTTACCCTTCAGACTTGATCTATTTTGCCCCCCTACGCCATAAAAGCTAGCTATACGCCCCTGGCAGTTCCCAATGCTGGACCTGCCCCGTCGTTTGGTCATATCCTAACGACTGGTGGACTTCAGCCTACGTTTTGTCAAGGGAAACTATCCATTGTCTATGGAAAGGTAACAGATGTTAAGATCAACCACTTCCACCTATGTAGCTCTTCTATATCGTTTTCAGCTGAGCAGTACATATGTCATGCAGTCCAAGCATCTCAGAGACGTGGACAGTATTCCTTCAGTAGTAATGAGTATGTTTGGTCCACTTGTCGTCATGGTATGCGTTCCCTTGTTGGAAGTTTACAATCGTCGGAAGGGACACTGGAAGAACTTGGCCAATCTGGATATAGCGCGTATGTTATGTAATTCTGTACAGCATACCAATGGACGTTTGTGGAAACACCCCTCAGTACCAGTCACGAGAAGTGGCAAGCTACATTATACCTGCCACTGGATATTTGTAGTTGAAATCTGGCCAGTCTGGACACTTGTACATGTAGTTTTACTGAGGGGTGAAAAGGGACACAGAATGCCTTCTCTGTTGTAAAACCACTTAGCCCTTCTTCATCATGCTATACACTTTACCACGACGCCTTTTGCCGCCGCAAGAAACCAGTGGATGTCTTTCTGAGTTCACGGCCAGAGTTCACGCAGAACGCAGCGTTTTGGTTCTTTGGCATCGGCTTGTCTGTCATCAACGGTGTTTTCACCCTCTTCCAGTCTTTGGTGCCATGTTCATCATCTTCTCCCCCCTTTGTGCTGCCATCCTTGAGACGTTCATCCGGGAAACACTTAATGGAACTGAAATCAGCCCCATCAGCATCTGGGCTCAGGCACCGCAGTATATCGTCACTGGGTTTTCGGATATAGTGTGCTTTATACCAGGTACGTGAACACGTAGTCTACAGAATGAGGGTGACGATAGATTTTTCGTAGGACTGTTTTGGATTGTTCCAGAATTCTCCATGTTTTCTTTGCAGCTACAGAATTTGCCTACAAGGAAAGTCCTCGGCACATTGAGGGCTTTATCAGCGGGATGCTGTTTAGCGCAGCATCGTTTCTTGCTCTGATTATATTTATCATAGAGACGGTCCTCTTTCAAGCCTGTAAGTTGTTTCTTCAAATGCAGTTGATTCTGTGTCCCAAATGGCGGGCAAATTAATGAATCTAACGAAATGGTTAGACTGGGCGGGTATATCTTTAGTGGAACCATTGCAAGCATGATCGCAAGCATCGTGCTCCGTCGGATTCTGTAAATAACTTAAAGGAGCAGGGTCACATTTTTGTCGACAGCCGGCGTCACCGGCGGTGATTACATCATTCTTCAAAGGCGTTGGTGTTGCCTTTGACCCCAGTGTTGGAGAATGTATGATTACAATGCAATGCGTATATGGATACACTAGGAACGAGAGTTACTCTCCTTTGGGCGATTTGATAATCGGTCGTCAATAGAGGTCTCGAGGGTATGTCACGTTCAGGGCAGGAGAGGGAAGGAATACCTTTAACATCAACTTTTTGATTTCAGATGTTCCAGAGGATAATTCAGTGAGAACATTTGAACTTCATTTCTACACTTTGATGGGGACCACAACATTTATAGTGATTTTCTTTGTGATTCCATTGGTCGTTATCTATAGACGATATATAGAGAAGACTTTCGCACCAGCAGAGAGACGGCTCCTTTCACCAACTGATCCAGGAGGAACAGGCGAATCACTCACGTGATTCAGTCTCGAATACAAACAATGCAACGCTCGACTGAGACACTAAGCTGACGCTTATCGGTCACTTGTTTCTTGAGACTACACCATTTTGTGTTCCATGCTAGCCGCGATAAGGTTTGGCGGACCAGATAAAATACATGCATATACACTGGAAACTGAACATCTTTGATATACAAGAAGGCCGTCACCACGATATCGAGACAAGGAACATGATGACAGTTTGTTCTTATTGTACAACGTAGTCGATAGTCAATACTGAGTTTTCGCAAATGACCGGTTTTAGCCTAGTATGACAAAGTTTAGCGAGGTTTCTTTCCACAGTTAAAGCCTGCTCGTACGTACAATAGGTGAATCCTTTTATGCCTAAATCAGGCCCGGATATCCGACAACGTTAAGCGAAAGCGTGCATGTACTCACTCTGTACACAGTCTGCATGTCACATGTGCTAAATAGAAAGGAAAATGACACTCACATCGTCACAATGTTTGTCTTTAAGCTCGGGTTCAAGTATGCACATGTTAAAATCCAAGATAACTCCATGAATGTTTCAGCCACGAATAAGACGACACGCCAACGACGTGCCAGTGAAATCCGATGTCGCCGGCGAGGTCCAACCATGGGAGGGTCTAAACAGTTAAACCACCATCGTTCTTTCCTTCATAATCACTGTTGTTGTCGTCGCCAAACTTGTCCTCTCCGTCCTCGCCGATCAAGATCCCATCAGTTGTTGTATTGGTTGCAACTGTCGTGTCGTTGCCCCGTCGCCGTGAAGACCCGAATCTGTTGCCGTTGTGGTCGTAACTATTAATCTTATTGTTGTTGCCATCGTTGTTACCGTCAAAGCTTCCCTCGTAGTTGTTGATACTCTTATTAACGGAGTTATTAACCGACTTCGAACTGTGATACTTGCTGTCACTCTGCACATTGTCGTCATTGAAATCGTTATTGTTGTTGTTGTTGTTGCTGTCCTGAATGTTGATGTCGATGAGGTTGAGTGTTGCAGAGACGTGACTCGGCATTAAATTCCCGACTCCAGAGTTCCCTTTCACAGCTACCTGTCCATTCAGCATCTCTAGAAGAGCAGTTAGGTTACTTACAATGTTCTCTTTGACCTGCAACTTTCCACGTCCTTTCTTGCTCAACAAACCGATGACAGTCCGCCAGGTGTCAGGATCAAGGCCTTTGCCGTTCCCGTCGAGAGCTGAAAAGACTGGTCCCGTTTTCCCACCGTTAGAATCAACAATTTCGATCAGCAAGCGTTTCTCGTTCTGCATTTTGGAAACTGTGAAGAACAGGACAGCCGCCATTGACAGGAACACAAGGAATAGGAAGACAGACAGACAGACAAAAGGCCGGTAAGGCGATCGACACTGCTTACGACAAGGGTCCGCCATCTCTAGTCCACGGCTTTCAACATCACCGATCACGGCAAGAGGCTTGTAAGAACGTTTGTTCTCCATCTCGGTTTCACGTGTAATGGCAAAAATCAACTATCGTGGACGTGATACACCGGCAGCTAAATTCAAAATAATTACTCTGACATAGAAATAGATAACTTTACATAAATGTTATCTAGGTTATAATAGCTCTTATGAAACAGCCAGTTTAATTTCCAAAAGCAGGGGATGTGTTGACATTCATGCAGCCCTGCTTGGGTCAACCTGGGGCCGGTTGCACAAAGAATCTTAAGTCTAAGAAAAAACTTAAGTCTGAAATGATGTCATCTGATTTGCTGAAACCTGGTCACATGATGACTTAAGTCCAACTTTAGACTTAAGATTGTTTGTGAAACTGGGCCCTGTTTTTATGGTCTGAAGGAACATGCATCTCAAGTTTAGTAAAGAACAAGCGGCTCGAGTATTATGTTTCGTGGGACGAGACAGTGAAAACATCAGCCGGTTGAGTCTGATAAAGAACGGACGTAGAGGTGTAGAAAGGCGCTCGGGTATTTCTGACATATCCCCCACTAATAAGATGCGTAGGTTTAATATACCTAGGCACCAAACAGACAATAAAAGTAGGCCTAATTGTTTCAAAATTCCCACTGATTATAATAAGTATGGTCGACAAATATCCAACGTACATGTACTTACCAAATAATTATCCATTGTTATACTTCTGTAACGTCTACTGATTTGAAATATCTAATGTCTGTGGCATTACATAAATGTGACAGTAATGTAGAACATCGGGCATGCGCAAGGGCGTGTAGGTCGCTTATGTACATGGCGCAAAATGGCGTTTGGACCGTGCCTTTTTTCGTGAGGCCGTGCATGTCGGGAATCAGCAATGGGAATAAGCCAGTGGTAAAAGCAGGGACGAATGATAATGTCGACTATATTATATCCGGACAAACGGTCGTATTCCTTGGCAAAAGTGGCTGTACATTGACTCAAAGAAAACACTGGTGTTAATGTAGATCAACATTATTTCCTTATAATCTAATGTACAGTCAAAATGTAGACATACATTGTACACGACGATTAGTAGGGGCCTAGCAGCGAAGTATATTACGAGCCCGGATTACGAGTTACGACAATTGAGATTCCTCTATCCTGTAACGACTCTCATGCAACAACAGCTGGACATCGTCTTTCACAGTGTTCCTTTTTGTAGAATCTGTTTGCGTTACCTCCGCAACCACCAAAGGTGAACTGAAAACACCCCTGTTTTGCTGAGTCGTAGTAGAATGCCGGGATGGCGGCGCGACATCGCCCAGTTTCTGCGGGAAGCTGGCAGAGGCCCGGGTCTGTGAAAAAAATGGGTATAAAACGACAATACATGCTTGTATCTAAAGCCTTCTCCTCTGGAGAAAGCAGAGAGTGTATGAGATCGCTGGCAACAGAGAGTTCAAGACATAGGCATCCTGAGGGACGGTTTACGGTCTCTATACCGCTCCGCGAGTGCGAGGGAAGGAGCATTTGCGCATTTCATGTGTCCGTAAACAAACGAGAGCAAAGCAATGTCGAAGAGGTTCTAGTGTACATGAAATCACAACAATGCACCAGCGAAATTTTCATTCAGCGACGAATTGCTCTAAAATAGGGTTGTTATCTTTGACGGTAAAATTAGGTTACGTTTTGCTACAGATCACAAACACCGTTGACTAGGCTATGGGCCGTATTCTAGAAGCTTCCTTAACTCTAAGGTCTACCTTTAGCTATTGTTTGCAGGGCAGAATACAAAAGCTTAAAGTGGACCTTAGAGTTAAGGAGGGTTCTAGAATACGGGCCATTTAATTGACTTCTAAAATGGAGTGTAGTTTTGAGTTGCCGTTAGTGGGATATTGTCCAAAAATGTGATCGATAGTTATATCTATTATAACCAAAATAAATTTCAATCTTCAAACAGGGTTATTGCGTTTGATTGCATGTTGGATTCGAATAATTCTATCTTCGAGGCACATTATCACTAAACCTTGGTGAAATTAAGTCCAAAAAACTGCCACTCAGTTCTCGATTTAATGACGTAATAACCTCTGTAATAGCGGAATTCGACTCATTACATAGTAGTTACAAAAACTATGTCAATTGCCGAAAAAATATCCACTTCGTCTCCTGCACTGATCGCGACGTATTTGGGTTGGCGACGCCTTAAAAACAAACTTCTGATAAACATCCACGGTTGAGTACTTACAGCTGTAATCTGGCCTGCACGAAGGAATCCAGCCTCCTTCACACGGTTGAGAACAACTGTATGATGGGACACATTTCAAGGTGACAGGACATGGGTCAGGCTGTAAAGAAGAATGCAATACTCTAGACTCCCACTTACACCTGTCCCATTCCCGAACTCGGAAAAAATGACCAAAGTTGAAGATATCGCACGCTGTAATTCTTTGCCAGGCTCTGGAGTGGGACAAGTAAGTGGACAGGACATTACTGTTTCTGACCATACCCCCACCCCATTATTATCTACAACTTAGGATTTAGTCATTTTTTCCGAGTTCAGGAATGGGACAGGTGAGTGGGAGTCTAGAGTATGTTGAGGGGGTTTGATGGTTCCATTACACGGGAACTTGCCGACCATTCAAATTATTGTACCACATCTACCGCATTGGCTTCGGATTACACTATACATGTGCATAACACGAACAAAATGCCAACGATGGCCAAACCCGCTGTCAAACTGGACCAATGATGAAACATTATGGAACTGACTTCCTGTGTTCCAAGATTTTGCATGTTGCATCATAAGACACACTCGCTGTTCTTTTAATACTGATCTTGTTCATGAATACAATATTTCACTTACAGTGCATGCTTCTTCTTTTGTCTCAGCCCCTTCCGTTAAAGAAAGAGAGAGCAGCAAGGTCTGTAAGCAAGAAGAAAGATGCGGACATGCATGTACACCTATTACGTAATTAAAAAGGGGCACAGCACCATTGCTGCTAATGCTCTACGATATAGGATAAAACACAGATTTAGGTACAACATGAAAGTCAATATTTGACTAAGCCTACGACGAACACAGACTCTTTTAGATTATGTAACCATTATTCTTTTGATCTTTGTCCTGTAGCCTGCGTTTCAACAGTATGTGATGTCAGAATGAATTTAGGATGTTGCGATGTTAACTCAGTCTTTCTCTCTACCAAGAGTTATGCAGCAAGTTGTTCTTGCAAATGCAGTGAAGACGAATACTACCCAAAACATGGCCATTTGACAGAACACATCATATCCAAAAGACAGAACAATCACTTATTATTGAGATAATGGCAATGAGAGTGCGAAGACATACCCAACAGAAGTAAAATTTGAGGAATAGATTGTTACTTACCATGAGAACTAAGCCAAAGCACCTTAGGAAAACCATGGTACCACCTCTTACAGTTTGATCAGCACAACTTGCGGAGACTGAGGCCTGCTGCAGTCAACTGAACGGCTGCTGATTGCGGGGAGTTGTTATAACGAGGTGAAGTATGACGCAAAAGAAAAAGCGCCAAATCGAGAAGTAGATGACGTCACTGACTTTATATACGCCAATGCCGGTGCTGCCGACGTTGATTGACATATATTTGGGAAACCGAATCACCTCCTCTACACTGTCGCGGAGGGAACTATTTCATGGTGTGGGGGATTGTAAAGTTAGGCCCCCTCATAATCAGCAGTGAAACAAATTAAACTAGCGAGGTAATGGATTGTGGTCGATCTCAGCACGTATTGAAATGGTATCGGACCACAGTTACATGTAGTGCTGAAGTAACGGTTTGGCGTGTTGGGGATGGGGGGGGGGGGGCATCATATCGGGNGCATCATATCGGGTGACGATTTGCTACTTCGAAACGTTTGATGTCTCGAATGTTGACATTTGGAAATTTGAAAGGAAAGAAAATTAAGTATTACGCACAAGAAAAAACTATCCTTGAGTAAGC
Organism: Notospermus geniculatus; assembly: GCA_002633025.1. Classification (NCBI taxonomy): domain Eukaryota; kingdom Metazoa; phylum Nemertea; class Pilidiophora; order Heteronemertea; family Lineidae; genus Notospermus; species Notospermus geniculatus. The sequence goes on from NMRB01000162.1 coordinate 355,325, forward strand.
ATAAGTATGTCAATCAGATTGATTCAACAGAGTTTTAATAGATATACATGTATAATAAATTAAACAACAAGTGACTGCAAATCTGATCATCGTACGAGGACCAGTAAGCCTACAATCAAAGCAACAACATCTTCCTATTCTGGGTTAAAACCTGCCTCTCGGGGATGCGATAACATGGCTGCTGATGATTATCACCGGGGCATGATCTCCAAATCCCGAAAAAATCGACCGGAACATCTTCTGCACACATGTACATGTACCTCACCATTTTTTTGCACAACGCCTCAAGTGAAGACAAAAGGACAGATTCTGCGCAACCTCTCTATTGTCCTTGATGTCCCGGTAATGTAAATAACAAAATCACACCGACAGCGATTTAAGCGTGGCAATGTCACTAAAGCGAACACACAGCACCTACGACCGTATTCTGGTCAAGGAAAATGAACATTTTACCAAATGTTACATCGATCTTTAGGATTCATAGGCGAATCAACTGGGCACTTAAACGCTTCATTGAAGAAAGGGTCCTGAGCACTTGCAACGTTAACCCTGAAATGCGAAACGAGCCAGCCCTAGTTGATGCAAAATTATTCCTACGTGTTGGATACATTAACTTGTTTACTGATGTAAGCCGACGTAAAAAACAATGTTCAATGTACATTACATTACATGTAACGTTGTGTGACAGAGTATGATCTAAAACGATTGTCAAGCACATGAACTATGTACAGTACATGTATAACTGCAGTGGACATGATTTTGAATAATGCTTCTCTGCACATGTTTATTGCGAGTGAGTTCAGCCTAAATAGCGAGTTTTCGCCAAGCCCCCGAAACACCAACGTGAACGCCAATCCCATTGTTCGATGCCACGAAGAGAGCAGCGAACAATAGGATATACGTTCGCGTCGGCGTTTCGGGGGCTTTGCGAAAACTCTCTATTATTGCAGAGTGACGTCCTAGAGTTTACGTGAGAAACGAAGGATCAACTAAAAACGCATCGGAGCCTACGTACCTGGGTTTGGCATCCCTGCACCATGTCTGTAATGTAAAGGGAGATGCGGATTCATTGTCGTCACTAATGAGATAACTCTCTTTTCAATTTTGTGTTCATGTATTCATGTACATGTATATGTGACAGCTGAATGAAACAGTGTAGTTGCACATTTACTGGCAAATTCGTCATGGAAATGTGTCAACTCCACATCAGCCTACCTGGGCAAATGATATGTAAAATAGCTGATGCTGGGTATAAGGCAGACCAGGTAACAAGTCTTCCTCTTGTCCTTTCTCCTCGATTTGCATTTTGTAGGCCTGAAATGAAACCCTAACACTCAATGCCAGTATGTACCGTTCCTATTACACCAAATCGCAGTTGTAACGTCGGAAAGGTCTGGCATTGGCGGATCCCTAGCCGGGCGAGAAGTGAAGCATTTTGTGTTTCAAGTATTGGTCGAAGAATGAATTGGGCTTCTGAAGAGTTCACATACACGAGCTATCAAGAAATTCCCACAACAGCAAACTAAGTCATGAAAACCCAGCATGAAAAAAGCAACACACCTCCCAGCTCCACTTGTTCCCAGAGATATCAGACATCTTCTGCGGTTGAAAGAGGTAGTAGATG
>NMRB01000162.1:365958-376809 GCA_002633025.1 Notospermus geniculatus
TGTCTGTACGTATGTGTGTGAAATATCAAGTCGATTTTATGACGATAACATTGTTTTTGCAGTCTCCCAAAAAAGTTGTGTGTCAGACCAGGCCGTGGATGGGATATGAAATGCTTTGTTGACCGGGCAGTTTTGCTCTCAAAGTCACACGTTTATTTCCATGAAGAGAAGTTTTGATTGTTGTGAGACCATTTTTATATGATAGACATTAAACATTTTATGTGTTAAACATTAAAAATATCGAGGGCAAAGGATATAATATAATACGAAAAGTCGTCTCCGAATTTCGCAAATTTTTGACCCCAATCGGGGTCTTCCTCAGGCACTTTCTGGAATCTCTACTAGAACGTACCTGAGGAAGACCCCCATTGGGGTCGAAAATGTGCGAAATTCGGAGACGACTTTTCGTATTAGGCCTACATGTATATCATTTTGTGTGTCGTTCTTTGTGCTTTTTATGATTGCAAAGAATATCTTTATGCTAAATATCGATGGAAAACGATGCTTCAAAGTAATACCTCCTTTCCTTTAAGTTTGTCCGTGTATTTCAATAGACATTCCCCTGCCTCTACAAGGGCTGGAATATCACCTGCCGTACGATTTGCCCAATAATTAAACGTGTCTAGAAAATAAAGGATAATAATGAAAGATTCATTTCTCAGCAAATTGCATCAATTCACATGGTGAATGAAAGTATATGAGCCAGACATGCCAGGGGGCAACATTACTGTCGTGCTCGGTCCTATTATTCATGCCCAATATCAAACACCAACACAAAATTTTGTGAAAAAAATCGTACCCCCTTTACCTCAGGTCCTGCCACCCTGAGGTAATCCATGGTTGTCAGCGCCCACACCCTCTGTCACAGATGAAGGGAGCAAGCGCTAAAGTTCCCCTGATGATTCCTACGGGTGAAGATACCGAGACTAACTACTGAAGTACCGTACTCACTATAGCCATCGAAGTCGTGACCGAATTCGTGCCCAAAAAGCGCACCAGTGCCGCCATAATTCAAGTAGCTTGAAGAGAGAAAACAAGTGTGTAATCAATAAGCAACGATTCCTCCAGCAAAACTACATGTACATCCTATTCTCACATCTTTTCCGGGTCACACTGTATAAGAAGCCCAAAAACTTGTTGTTGGCTGTATCTGCTGTAATGTCAGTTTCTCAACAAGTATTTGAATACATGAAAAATCAATGATCTCGCGTGAATTCGGTTTCCCGCCTCGGCCACATATTGCAAGGAACACAGATACATGTAGTGTATTGTTCTTGTACATTGTACTCGTACTTACTCCGGTGATTCATAGTTATAGAAGGGCTCCTGAGCCATCGGCCAGAATATAGCTGGAAGGAGAAAGTGTTGAACACTATAATCGTATATTTTTTTGTGAAATAAAGAATACAAAAACAATTCGTAAAATTTTGATGACATTTTGGGATTTTCCATTATTGGTGGCAATTTTCAAAAAAAATGCTTGCAATTTTCAAAAAAAAGCATAAACTTTTTTGGTGCAATAACGGTGTTCTGTGCCAAACCTGGAGATACAGGACGTTTTTGGTTCACAAAGTGAGCTCTGGCAATTTTTGCAGCTGTGAACTGTTACACTGTCTTGTGAACCTGTCGCCGCGAGGCTGAATGTTTTAATATATAAAGGCTTGCTTTCTTTGTACTTACCCCTACCGCCTCTGTCTCTCTGGTTTGTACTTACCCATACCACCTTTGTCGACTTTATTATATGCATTGACGAACATTGCATCCGGCGCTCTAAATGGAATACATGTATTTGTGAGTTGGTTAGTAGACCTACACAGGATCCATGACTACATCATCGGATGCAGATACTGATCTAAAGAACAAGTGTCAGATAGAAGATCCATTTGTTGCTGGAAAATATTAAGCTGCAAATATGCATATATTCTCCTTTCCTGGTCAGCCGGTGGGAATTTGTAAGAGCTCATATTATACACTGTTTATACAACCACATGATTTGTGGTGGGAATATGTGAAAGCTCGTGGAATAGCCCGGGGGAACAGCTCACGTAACAGCTCATGTAGGCCTACTACCCCATATGTCAGAACCAGTTCTACCAAAATGAATAACGAAACGATTGTACAGGTAAAAGTGCGCAGCTTACTGTATGAAGAGGAGTGTTTCAATTGTCGGGTGATGAAGAGCAACAGCGTGGACCAATGTCAGAAACTTGTTGGAGTTGAGGAGGTTGACCAAATATGGTTCCGATGCATTAACATCCAGCTACACAGAATAAAAGACAAAAGCAGAACATTGAGTCACACTGAGGTTATGATCTCGGACAGCACTTTCAAGTACTAACAAGTAACATTATGTTTCATGCGATATTCAATTTCAAGTCTATCCAGGAGCTACTTGTTAGTATTTGTTGTCATTTATGCCTAACTGCTTTCGCTGTCTCCATTATTTTGGTTACTGATGATCAAAAAGTGCAACAGAAAAAATGCTAAAAAAGGGGAATACTCACGTGTTCGTAGAATCTATTTATATACGGTGGATCCGTGATGCGCCGTGGTCCCGCCATCATTACAACTTTATCACGTATCTAAATGAGGTGGTAACAGCCATTTGGCAATGCATAAATATTGAAGGTCATATCTAAGATTCATTTCAATGAAGTTGAATAGTAGTATTCAACAGCATTGAAATGAATTTTCTGTCATGATCGATCCCCTCAATTCCCTATTACTAATGCAGTTGAATAGTATCATTTCAGTAGATTCGTGCTTCCACCTAGCGACTGTTCCAAACTTATTCACAAAACCCCGTACCTTTAAGGGTTATGTGTGAAAAGAGATTTCGTTTCCGTTTCTTAAGACCTGTGGGATCTTGTTGACGAAGTTATCGTAACTTTACAGAGTGCGTAAACTATTGTCCATGCGGCCGACACACCATCAGCCTGTCACAAAGGATGCGTACAGTGTACCACCAGAAATACATAAATCTATTTTTGGTACCACATACATGTAGAATTTTCTGTGTTACTCGACAGCATGAGTACTTACCCTCTTTTCCATTACTTTCTTTAAACGTTCATCGAGCCATCCCTCACCCAGCCCTTTCGATCGTTCGATAGCTCTGGTTCGAACTTGTTCGAGCATGGTGAACAACTGTATCAAAGTAAATCAAAGAACTGTTATCATAAAGTCGGCTGGCCGTTTCGCGTCCTGCGTTGCAATTTGAATTGTCCATTACTGCCATGGGAAAAAGAACGACAACTGCGGCGGAGGGTCCACATTACCTATAATCATGCCATCGCCGACCACAAGTAGCAATGTGTACATGCAAAGACCTGTTTGTTCTTTGCGTACCTTCTCGTCAGTCGTCATTGGTTGGTCCTGGCTGTTCTCAAGCATGGCGAGAATCGCCCAATGAAAAGCTTTGTTCATCTGACTTTTGATACACCACCTCCAGCGTGGATATGCCATTGCATAATTATCAAAAACTGGAGTGAGAGAGAGAGAGAGGGAAAACACTCTTGGTCGCCGTATTGGTTATATCCTTCAATAGACTCGCTGGAATCTCCTTGTGGCCAGTTTGGGCCGAAAGGTAATACATGGTACAACCCTGGCACTCCTCACTAACCCCGCCCCATAAAAAGGAGTCTGCTGCCCGACTGAAGGCCAGAATGACGCAGCAAATGTCATTTACTTACGCGTAGCACGTTCTGCATCCATGATACACTTAGGCATGGCATTGGCGTATTGCGAGAGAAAACGAAAGAGTAGGAAATTTCGAATTTTTCTGAAAGAAAAAAGATTTTACATACAGGTACATGTAATTAAAATTCGTAGATAAATATTTCATGTAGCTGCAGATTCGCATTTTCGATTAATTTAAGATGAGGGACACATACTCTAAACTCACACTTACCTGTCCCATTCCTGTCAGAACTCGGAAAAAATGACTAAATCCTAAGTTGAAGATAATGGGGTGGAGGTATGGTCAGTAATGTCCTGACAACTTACTTGTCCCACTCCCGAGCCTGGCAAAGAATGTAGCCTGCGATATCTTCAACTTAGGATTTGGTCATTTTCTTCTGAGTTCAGGAATGGGACAGGTAAGTGGGAGTTTAAAGTAGAACTGTCTCCGGTAACACAACAAACGCGTTAAAGACCTATAAAGTGTCTATTATGGGGAACTAACTCATTTCCGAAGCTTTCAGGTAGGCCTAATGCGTTTTGGTGCCAAGCTTGACAACGGGTGTCATGAAAGGCTGTGAAATGCTTAGTTCTGTGTAGGATTCTACAATATTTTTTACAGCAAAAAGGGAAAAAGCATTTACTAGTTACTCATATTACATGTACATGTACTTATTACCTTGGTTCAACATTCTCCTTCATCTCGACAAGATCCTCCATACGGGCGATCGTCGAATTGTCATAATAAATTTTTTGCTTGTTTAACTATGTTTATATTGCTTTGCAAGCAATCCATACCAATCAATCTGTATGAGAAAGGAAATGATACAACATGCCTGTACTACATGTACAACAGCACGTTAAAGATAATGTATCACGGATATTTTCGCGGGCCACGAAAATCATTGTTTATTTACATTTTGTTTGTTTATGTCCAGTTTTTCTTTGTCTTGTGAGTAATTTGTTGGTGGCATGCCCCTCTAGAAATTCTTTTGATACTGAAAGTATTCAATTTGTTGGGTTGGCATGTCCCAAAAGTACAAAATAACATAATGTAAACATCCATGTTTAAAAACATCAAATGTATACAATAAAGTCATGATACATTATCTTTAAAGTTTGATATCATAAATATTGTAACTACTCATGATAGCGACAGTGCATTAAAATCGTATAGATGTTCTTCACGTGACATCACATTTCCATAACGACACGACGCCACCTATGGACCGTCAAAATGTCAAGCGACATCACGGCATGAACAAGCGTCAACACACAGATTCAAAATGTCATGACGTGATAGTTTTGACATCATCGCCGGCCATTTGACCCATTCTTTGTAGTCACTGATCATGTGACGTCTGTGAAAAACTTCTGTTAAAAACGACCGCCTTTTCACAATGACACTGGGGGAAAAACAATGATTCGGTGTTGATAAATGAAGAAATTTTGCAAAATGCTGCCGGGGCTTCCGTACCACGTGACACTGTATGTGTTATTGTACATTACCTTATCTTCATAAACTACTGGTACTGTCCTAACAAACTCGTTCCACGTTTTGATGATGGTTTCGCCAGGGTAGGACGTGTCATTCTGTAAGTGCGGATAGAGGAAATCGTGAACGTTTTCTTCATAATGTTTTACAAATTGTGAAACATTTATACGCCAACAAATGGCAATTCGTACGATAGGCGTACTAGTTTTTTAAGCCTACCTTGCATAACAGCCCATAGACATCTGCAACATCACTTTCAAAGTTACCCGTGTCCTTTCCAAAGCATAGGGCGAGCTCTTTTGCGTATTCTTTTGAAAATTCACGACACGATCTGGTAAACCCGTCCCCCAGCTGAAAAAGAATGAGCAAACTGTGACTCGTTTGTTTATTCAAACCATTAGCATAGGCCGAAGTTGCGATTTTTGCAACGAGTACAGCAAAGAAGTGTTCTGACGCAGCCAACTCTGATCGGAGGGACCGAGCCAGTGCGCTTCAGTACCCTATCAAACTTTTGACCAGCAGTGTTTCCCATGATTACTTTAATCAGAGTGAACTTACCCAGAATGCAGACTCAAGCCGATCCCCTTCCTCTGTTTTTACCACTCTGACATTCTTTGTCAAGAGCACTGTGGTGGAGAGATCAACGGTATGACATACTTTAACGCATCCTCAAAATTAAAGTTTCGTCTATCGAAAAACGATGGCCCTAGAAAGAAACACACAAGAAAACTGAGGGACCTGCGTGTATGGTACTGGACCAAATGTAAGGCAGTCAGTGAACAATAGGGCATGTGCAGCCAAACAATAGTCTTGCGTCCACGCAAAGTTGCGAAGGCTTCGGAATATGGTCCCTGGTCAGCAGACAGCAGATACAGAGAGAGACATACCTTTAATACCAGGGGCCAGGGGCCGGTTGCACAAAACTCACGATAGCGCTAACTTGGTGTTAGATGACGTAAAAATCCCTTGTCTTTTTACATGTACGTCATTTAACATAAAGTTAGCGCTAACACCAAGTTAGCGCTAACATGTGTTTTGTGCAACCCAGCCCTGTTTCATAAAGTGACTTTAAGCTATTGGTGCCTTTAACAAAATGGAAAATGCATTGAAGTAATGGTACCGTTAGCTTAAAGTCACTTTATGAAACAGGTCCCATGATACAATCAGATCTGTTCTGAGCGGCGGTACGGTTCAGAACAACCGTGGTATGGTATGACTTTTCCCGACGCCTCCATTGCGATAAGTAAGTATCATGTAGTTCTGTGGTAATGTATTTTCTTACATGTGCACATGTAGCTTTGAAAAAGAGATGACGAGATGTCTGTTCTCTTAACATTCCATGGCGTTCACCGCGTCGGGAAATGTGGTTTGGTTTTGAATATCTAACGATTTGTTAAGTGCTAGAGGCGATTTTTTTACGCCACACGCTTCTCAAACACCGAGGTAATTTGATTGGCAAGTCATGCAAGACTACTTTCGAGGTGAAACTACACAACCAGCATGTCACATTCATGATTTGTTTAGAAATTCTGTGGTGTAAGAACGTACAAACATACACAAACTGCCAGCTACAAATTAACTCCTCAGGTAAACCTCCAGCAAATAATAGGCACGAAGAAAAAACATCAGCAGGTGTCCCACACTTGACACTAGCGGCGAAATATCGTGCCTCATTTCACCACTAGCGTAGGTGGAAGGCCGCCATTTTGGATTTTGCCGGCGAGCATGTAGAAATAGTTCGGTCGGCCTAATCGCGCAATTCTTCCTAAATGCGCTTTACAACTTTAGCGCTTTCCGCGATGTTTTATAAACTGACATTAACTTATTAAGCGTTATGTAAAGTTACCGGTACTCGAAATCTGGAATTTTCGACGCAAAAAATCTGACCAACTGCACAAAAAATTGGGAAAATAAGGCTCGGGGGCCCTCGGGAAACGTCATAAGAAGGTGACCCGAGCCTTATTTTCTCAATTCAGTGTGCAGTTAGTCAGATTTTTTGCGTCAAAAATTCCAGATTTCGAGTCACTTTTCATAACCCTCAAGAAAACGACTGGACCCATGCGAAGGAATGCATGGATTACAGTGTTGAATTTTGGTGTATCAGCGAGCTTTTCTTTCTGATGGGACCTGATGTCATGAAAACTGTCGATTGTGCGCTTGTCCCTGATTTCTCCCGCAGTTCCCTGCGTTTGCTCATATTCCGGGCTTCGTTTTTAAATTGTATAGACCTACTACATTTTACTGCATGCTGCAATATATTGCAATGAGGTACCCGCGGAACTAACGTCACGACGCGGCGCTGCGATCGATGCACCCGAAGTTCCTTTTTTCTAACGTTATTTCCATTTATTTCAAAAGTGAAAATAACCCGTTTCTGTTGGTCGCCTGGCAGTAAACTTACATCATCCTGTAGCAGATGAAAATTTCTTAAATCTCCTTGCTTTTTTCCTTAAAATGAGGAGATAGGTTGGCGATAAAAGCAACGTTTTTGTCTCATTTTTCCTGTAGAAAAATGTACAGGTCACTTTTTCATGACGCAACGTCAACACCTAAAATGACGTCAGTGACGTCGCGACGGGTCAGTCGATCACATCGCCACCGCGTAGCAAAGTTTGTCACGCGGGTATCCCATTATGGTAATTATAAATCAATGAATCTAGAAAGACATCACCTCTGACCGAAAATTCCTCAATAACGTATTGGTTAAGACATTAGAGAGGTTTAGAAATCAAACGATAAACGTGAACATTAACGACAACGTTATTTTTGTACCGAAAATTCAATATAAAATCTGGTCAATGTTGTAGTATGAAAAATAACGTTGTCGTAAAGTTTACGTTTATCATTTAATTTCTAAAGCTCCCTATAAACCAATGGCTTACCTATGTCATCAACGGTCAACCCGCTTCCATATCCACCAATATCTCTCATCAATTCGCGAAGGACAGTCATTTGCCTCTCTTCTGTAGCTGCCGGTTGAATGCAGGACTTGTAAAAATCTCGCATCTTTTTTTCCGCTGAGCCGTCTTCCGCAGTTATCGATGCCTCCAGCAAACGTCTGATTTGTTCTGTAATCTGCATACCCAGCCTTGCACTAGTCCCAAACCATTGTTTTGGCTCATACGGTTTCAGTTCAAAGCCACCGCACGCAAACTCATAGAAGTCCTCGCAAGGGTCGACAGATGTGTTCATTAATCCTTTTATTCTTACCGAATCCGCCAAACATCGGCGAGTCATACAAACACCCGTCTTTCCCGCATCTTTCAAGGCAAATAAACAGCCAAGGATGACGCATATCACGACGAGAATCACAATAATTACGACAAGAATAGTTGTCACAATCTTCCCCATACTTAATTCCCGCAAGAAGACTAAAAAAGTCGCCTGTGCCGTTGAAGTAAGATGCAGCAACTGTGGGCACCTCTAGCAGGATCATTTACCAACTGTATTTTTGCTTATATCATATTTCTTTCCTACCTGTTTTCTTAAACACTCAACCCAGTAAATGCATCAGTGAGTTCAACCGCAGATTTTTAAAAAGTGCGTTTTCTATCGGTTAACCGTAGAATACTCCATCAGGGCCTACCCTCAGTCATTTTGTTCTTGCGGTATGGTGTCGCACCAGGTGTGACAGGAATCAGCGTCCTAGGAATGCAGACGCGCCAAACAATAGCCCGCTATTGTTAGGTTATATTCGAACGGTCATGGTCTCTCTAGCCATATATTCTAATCCCACGATGAACAATACGATATGTGTGACAGGAATCAACGTCCTAGGAAAGGAAGTCTGCCAAACAATAGCCCGAATGGTCATGGTCATGGTCATGGTCTCCATAGCCATATATTCTAATCCCTCGCTGAACAATAAGACCGGACTTTGATTCCAGGGGACTTTGATCCCTGTCACACCGGACTTTGATTCCAGGGGGACTTGGATTCCTTTCACACCTGAAATGTAATCTGCCACAGCCTGGCGTATGGTGGCCTGTAGAAATGCAAACGCCCTTCGAAGTGCCTCCAGAACATGACAGACACTACAGACTACGAACCTTTTGGCGGCGCCATTGTATTCAAGGTGTGGCATTCAGTGGAGACACCGTGAGATGGCGTCCAAGTGATAGTCTGTAAAATGACAGGTTCAGCAGGGAAAACACAGTGAACATCGTTCATGCATATCGACATGATTAAAACAATACATAACGTAGATCCTGACCCAATGATATATTTATATTCACCACATTATACAATGTATAGACATAAAAATGTAACTATCATCATCTATACTGGTTGGGACCAGGTGTTAGATACAGAAGAAGACAAAAAAATGTATGCATAGCCACATTTGTACATTCCTAACCAAACTAAAGATATTTTTTAAAGCAATTCATTGAATATGAAAATTAAAGCAGGTGTCTGGATCGAATGCATTCTTTCCTTGCTGATTTCCACACCCTATTGAAGCTAGACGCACACAGACGAACCGTGCTCTACAGTTGGCGCAGCGGTATTTGAAGGCACATCCACAGAATAGAACTTGGTGGTGTGCCTGACGAAGGGATTCGATATTCCCTATATCCTTCTTCCTCTTCTTCTTCGGCGTTCAACTTTATTGCGGCACAGTTAGATCATTAGTCTTGTGGAATCCACAGGGTTCTTATTCATAACATACTTGAGTCAAAGTGTGATACTTACCTTTTGTGTTGAACGAAGTGTAACAGTCACACTTAGACTTAAGTAGTTTTATGAATATGGACCCTGGATCCAAATGATTTGATTTTTGGCGCAGTCCAATCCTCCAAGTGAAGATCTTAAAACGGCAGTGCGATCACAAGCACACAAAGGTGCAGCCATATTCTGTTCTCAGCCAATAGGGAGCACCAGTTAATAGTAAATCATCCTGCTCATAGGTGGCAATGCTGCACTATCAGCAAGTTCACTACAGACCATTATATGCTCAACCACAGCAGAATAGAATACTTCCTTCATTAGTGACAATGCCTGATTACTGCTCGGTCCCTACTTGTGATAACAAGAAGGTTGACTTGCCAATGTTAAACCACAAACCACCCCAATCACCAAATATTGCATTACAGGCCCAATAATTACTTAATATCACCTCATTGAATAACATTCCCACATAGGTTTGAACAAGTAGACACTACTCTAGCAAAAGCATTTACCGGTACTATGAAGGAAAAGTTAAAGGTTATTCATACAGAATGAAGCTTTTACTTTCACTTCTACTTTTTACTATCTACTTTTACTATTTGCTTCTACATGTACTACTAGCATATGCTTGGTTTTTATTCATATCACCCATTATCTGTAGAAGTACCGGTATTGCATAGTAGCATGGCCCTATGATGCGAGATGTCATCAGGATACTGATCTTCTTGAGTTAGCGGTATAACATATTAGGCATCAGTTCAGCATCTTGGATGCATGCGTTCATTTACTATAACAACAATAAAACATAATGATCTGAAGAAATTTGTGCGAAACAAATATTTAACATGAACACACTGTTGCCTTAGGACTGGGTCCTATTCCAAGAAATCATGATACATTTTGGACGCTCAGACTTAAAGTATGATTCACCCTAACTTCAACATGGGCAAAGTGCCAGGCCTGTGCAACAGACATCAGAAAGTGGTTAAACCACGACCACAAACTACAAT
>NMRB01000162.1:400548-421832 GCA_002633025.1 Notospermus geniculatus
GAGGGGGGGGGGGGTACGCATTGTGCAATATGAAAAGAAGGTTCACACTTCCGCTTACTTTGATGTTTATTGTAATTATGTGAAGTTGTAAAACCTTTTCATGTCGGTTGCTTCAGATTGTTTTTATTTCTATCACAGTTTCTCTCTGTTGTTGCAGAACATGTTGCTGTTTTGCGAACAGTTTAAGTGTTTGATACAAACCAGTTTGAATGGTATTATTTTGTGTATTTGGGGGAATTCCTTTTCACGTAAATGTTGTGCATTGACAGAACGTCATGTTATGTGTGTTACCCGCCGTCCATTTTTAGATGTGCATGTATATAATGCTTATTTAAGATATGTATAGTGTTAGCACAAGGTATACATTGACCATATCGTAATTCTTTCTAGCATTCCATTGGTAAGTATTGTTATCTACACACTCAGGCTTGTATCGTCTGTTTTATATTCCAATAAAACAACGAGTTTGTACGATGTTGTTGTTTTCATTTCTGTCGGTAGGTGGAGTATCTTCTTCGAGACTTAGGGCCGATTTAATAGACGTTGGCTAAGCTAACCATTGGTTCCACCAAAAATAGATGGCCATGCGAAAAGTGTACAACTAAATTTTCATCAAAAAGCCCTGTTTGGATGGATAGCAAGCGCTATACATAGCTTAGAAAACTGGGCTTTTTGGTGAAAAATTTAGTTGTACATTTTTCGCACGCCTATCTATTTTTGGTGGAACCAATGGTTAGCTTAGCCAACGTCTATTAAATCGGCCCTTAGCGAAGTATTGTTCGCTATCATGACACAACCGTAATGTTCCTAGTCCAAGACTATGTGGGATTACAGAATATCGCAGGGACGATATAAAGGACACTACGTCGATCGGTAGAACAAAGAAATGCTCGCAAACTAAAAGTTTTTCGTACATTAAAAATTTCATCATAAAAATATAAATACAGCGTATATGTATATATACATTTTGACATTTTTCTTTAATATGTACATGTACATGTACAAATGTTCAGCACTGCTTTGCAAAAATGTGACTGGCTCTGGCAAAAGCAGTCGCATGTCGCTTAAAAGGTGAGCCTCAACGGACGAAGATGACACCAGGAGAGAATGGACGAAATGGATTGTTTCAGACTTCATAATAAACAGACAATTATATTGAAATTGACAAACATTTCGTCTGAACCTGCCAAGTTTAAAGCGACATGTGATTGGTTTTACCTGAAGGAGTAAATCACGTGAACTTTTTTCACCTATATGATACATGACATGTAAGGGTTGAAATGTCTCTGCACAAATTGATTCAATTTTCTGACAGGAACTTGTTGATAAGGCAAGCTTCTAAACCAAAAGGACACAACAATTCTACAACACAGGTGAGCTCCTGTACAGAACCAGTGTATCGATGTGTTTCATTGACTTCAGCATTCCTATAAGTTCGCTGACCGCATATTCTAAAAGGTTGAATGGTTATACTTTCTCAGAAAAGTAGCACCTTCATCGATAGCACATACATGACATAATGTTGTATTCATGTTTGACGAGATCATCAGAGATTTGCTCAAATATGTACAGCTCCTGAGAAAAATCTCTTCCACTATAGCTCCACCTGCACCTAAGTAAATGGTCGTGTGTCCCTTTGGTGCCGTCTTCCTCTGGACAGTGACATCGATGATCTCCATCAGCGATATATAGTTTCCACTAACCACTGCAAAATAGAGAGTAGCGTACATGTACATGTATGCTTTCATAGCGCGACACCAAAGACATGAAAAATGTAAGGTGAGTACGGTACTGCGTTTGCCTGCATATATGCATTAGATGATCATGGATGTTACTGTTTTTAAACGCACTTTATGAATTTGCAGATAGGTACAGGACTTACATCTTCCACGGACATTTTGAATGTGGTTTCCTCTGCGAACCCTCCACTGTGCTTCACAAAATTGTCTGTTGAGAACGAAAACATGAGAAGGAAATGTAAGATACGAGGCCATTTGAAATCAGTACAAATTATGCCTTGATTTCTCTTTTGCTTCTGGGAATACAAATTCCTTGCCTTCTCGAAGTTAGGTCTAGTTTGCATGCCAGGCAATCGGCAAACTTTGTCATCCACAACATCAGGTATACCAGTTCTATACCAAACCACACCTTGCCTTCCCAAAAGCAACCCATACAGGTATTTGAACAGATAGTTGATTCACTTACTGTACATGGTCATGGTGTTCGTTGATGCAAGGATGAAATCCCTGAAGTTCAGTGTGCCGTTCTTGCCAGCATAACGGCGAACAATTGATGTCAGAACTGTTTTCGACAGCGTCAGTCCTGAAATAAAAACCGAACAGTGAAACATGACCCTAGACACAATGGGATAAAGAATTACTGGCGATTTGGGTGTGTATTTCAACTGCCACGAAACCTGTTCATTAATTCCTCAAGTGCAAATTCTTCCTCGTCACTTACCCATTCGGCTGAACACCTCTTGCAGTTCGCTGACATCTATGGTTCCTGATCTGTCCCTGTCGTATTTGTGGAAGCAGTCCTACAGAATCAAAGTTAAAGAGCTGCATGCAGGTGCTAAGCCAAGACCTAGGGGGTAAGTTTTCAGCTCGAGTTATCCGTTGTCCACCTCGATATTGATGAACTTGCTTTCTAATGACATACTGTGCTTTTGGCTAGCCAAATGATTTGGGCATGAGCAGATAGCGAAGAGTTCTGAGATATCGATACAATTCTGATACACACCTTCCAAGCCTTGAGTTCTGACACCAGTTTGCTGAATTCCTTTTTGTCCATTCTACCAGATCTGTTTTCCTGTTTTCTTGTTAAGGTCAAATCACCAGATCGGTAATCTACACATATTATTCGGGAAGAACCTTACAAATTGATATCATATTCACCACATACTGTATATTCAACGTTGGTTAACGAACCACCTACATCATGTAGGCCTACAAGGCCTATCAAGAAATGCGCTTGTAACTTTCTGAACTTCCAGGACTTAGCGCTGCGTTGGAGTACACTGGCAAAGACTATGAGAAGTAGACTGCGGGGCCCATATTCATAAAACCTTGCTAGCTTAGTTGGCTGCTAGTTGTGTACATTGGTCTGTACAAACTAGGCGCTTTGGCAGGCAACTAAGCCTAGCAGGGTTTTATGAATACGGGTCCGGGTTTCCACGGTAGCAGTTTGCCGGCGTACACGTACTTTTTGCATATTCCGCGACCGCTATCATATTTTCCTGCAATGTAACAGGTCAAAAGCTGACAGACGTTGAAACGGCCCTTGGAAGCTGCCCGGGAAACCGTTCTATTGGAAATAAGTATTCGTCGGCATAATCAGATTTAAAAGGACGACCTTGCTGGTAAAAATCCTGTTCACAAGTTAGCAATAGGATACGTCCACCATCGCTAAAAGACTCCGTGCGGATTCTCTGTCAAAGTTTGCCTCCTCATCTTCCTTTACACCTGTAACAGGGATATGCAAACGTGTTAATACGACGCTCAATCACGGAAGGCAGCGGTTCTGGCCTTAGCTTCATGTAGCATATAGGGGAGGGGGCAAACGTTACCGAAAAACGTGCTTTTCATGCGGAGTTTGGCCAAAAAATGGCAAAAACGTGCAGTCGAATTGGCTCAATTCAGTTCAGTGACGTCACTACGAACGGTATAAAGCCAGAATAACACTAGCTCTAAGCGCGATCAGGGGAAGTAAGTGTTCGAATTTCCAATGTTGTTAAAACTGTTAGTTAAGTTGTCTCACCAGCAGGAAGGTTAAAGGGTGGGTCAGAGGTCAAGCTATCGGTGACAACGACCTCACCTCTGAAAAATACAAAGTTGAGCAATTTCTGTAATTCGTAGGCGTCAATCTCCTTATCTTCTCCTGCGAACTCGTCATAGAGTTTGGCCACTGATTCCTCCCACTCTCGTGAAGGCCTCTTTGCACTACTCCGCTCCTGAAATGATCCAGGGAGACAGCAAACCTTTAAAGAGCCTCTAGAGGCCGCTCCTTAGTTCATATTGATATGATTACTAACACAGAATTGGTGGCATGAGGATCCAACTTGGGAATCATTTTTGAGGTAAAATTTCATCACTATCAACATTTGATCCACAATTCATGAGTTCATGGTTATTCTAGCGCCACTTGTTGTTTTAGTTGCAGTACTGATAGTAGCCTAATAGCGAGCTGCCTCTAGAGGCCCTTTATAGTGGGTTTAAGCAGCACAGAATAATCAGCAACGAACTGAAAGGTCAACAGAGACGGAGACAGCGAAGATCCTCAATTTGAACTTGGGCCTTTACGTTTTTTGGAAGCGCGGGATAGAGATTCCCTTGGGTGTAACGCATGAAAATGGGGGACTGGTTCTTGGAAATGGTCAGGAAGAAAATCTACTAAATCAGGCATACAACATGATATCGATATTGTAAAAACACGACATATTACGTACCCTTGTGCGCCCCACCGGTCTGTCAACATTCCTAAGTGAAAAAAGTGATAGATACGTGATTCATGACATGATTTAGGCATACACAGAGGAATTTCGAGTCGCATGGACCAATACTTGTGACATCAAGCAATTGGCATGTTGAATTCTGCCTTTTTTGAAAAAAATATAAACGTAATATTGTCGAGCTGAATGACTCGAAGAGCTAGGCTTACCTTGAATTCAGGGCCTTCTCAGTGTAAATCCTCAACAGAAAATCTCCCTCCTCGTGGGGTGAAAAGCTGGTTGGGAAAATAACATATTCTCCTGGTCGTAGTTTAAACCTCGTAGTTACTTCACGGTAGAAGGAGTAGCTGCCAGCTGCGGTGAATTTCAGGTCCTTTTTGGAATATGTGTGGGAACGTTTGTTACGGGCGTGCCGTCGAACCTATTTGAGGACAGAAGGATTATATCAGATGAACGCTTCCCTGAACTGATCAAGAACTCACTTCTAGACGATTATCCATTGGATGTTCGTAGGTAATCCAGGGTGAGACGTACCCCTGTAGTGCTTATCTCAGTGACGTTTTTGCTCCGTTAGGACGACCAGAATTTACGTACCTTGAAAATATAATACCCAATGGCGAGGTCTTGGTGTCTCTTGAACTCTTCCATCAGCGATATGATCAGCGTACACTCATCACTATCGTCATCTTTGTTCACGTCCTCGAGTACCACGTGGTATTGAGGGTTGGTATAGAGAAGACCTATGAAATGGTCCATGGACCATGTGCTCACTGGGTTGGACATAATAGTCTTATGACAGAGTGAGGTACATGTTCTTTTTTTTTCGGTTCGTTCTTATATAGCGCATTTCCAGTTGAACTGCTCAATGCGCTTTACATTATGTACATGTACATATCAGTTATGAGCAATCTGGGTCAAGTCATTCCCAGGTACACTTTGATGATTCTTGGGTAATGCCACCTGGCGGCCATATTGGATGTCTGATCGGGCTGGAACTTCACAAGTCATGCACATAAAGGTCATCTGCAGGGGGCCACGTAGCACATTGGAGCGCTTTGGGGCAAGTCGTTCCTGAGTTACAGCACTTTGATGATTTTCGGGTTACGCCACCTGGTCCTGGTGGCCATATTGGATATCCGATCGGGCCGAAACTTCACATGGTCATAAAGGTCATCTGCAGGGGGCCACATAGCACATTGGAGCACTTTGGGTTAAGGCGTTCCGGAGTTACAGCACTTTGATGATTTTTGGGTTAATGGGATATCTCCATGCACCAACAACCAATCAAATTCGACCTCGTTACAATTTGTCTAGACGGGGATATAAGGCCTTTTTAAAGGGTAGGTTATTTAAAGGTTATTAAAATAACCTTTAACTGCCAGTCTGAGACGACAAAGGGGACGTAAAGGAACAAACAGCTTCTCGTTTGTTCTTTCGTTTCTAGCAAAGGTGCTTTCTAGTCACCCTTGATCACCTGCTGAAAGAAATGTTGAAATAAATTTTTCAAATAGTCACGTGAATGTTGAATTTTTTTTCAAGATTTTGAAAGAAATTTTGTATTTCACAGGGTTGAATAAATTCCACTTTGGCGTGCCATAGAAACGCATTGTAAACGTCGCCTATATCAAAAACAATTCCTCATACCTCAGCGCCCCCTAGTGTCTTTTTCATGAACACACTTTAGTTGTCGCCACCTGGTGTCCTTTTCAAGTATACAAAAACATTTCACAACATAAACTTAGTTGTCGCCACCTGGTGTCCTTTTCAAGTACACAAAAATATTTCACGAGTTAAACTTAGTTGTCGCCACCTGGTGTCCTTTTCAAGTACACAAAAATATTTCACGAGTTAAACTTAGTTGTCGCCATCTGGTGTCCTTTTCAAGTATACAAAAATACTTCACGAGTTAAACTTAGTTGTCGCCATCTGGTGTCCTTTTCAAGTATACAAAAATATTTCATGAAATAAACTTAGTTGTCGCCATCTGGTGTACTTAGTTGTTGTCACTTAGTGTCTTTTTCATGCACTTACAATTTAATTGCTTGAAGTAACTATCTTTTCTGCTCAGTTACAGATGTCTTTCTCTTGTCTTATTATTTGCGGTAATAACCGCCCATACGCGTGGCTTCTGCTTGCCTTCGCGAAGCTGCCCGCACCGCGGAAGCTTTCAGGAGCGTTTGCAGAAGTGTTACAGAAAGGCGGGATGTCCTGACGATGTCCGCACGACAATGCAGACAAGTTTCCGAAGGTGTCGGGAAGTTCATTTCCGCGTCGAAATTTTGGTCTCGATCAAAATTTGGATGCGGAAATTTCGCCCTCTCCCGAACGTGCGGAAATGCCGGGAACTGCTTAGGAATGATAAAGACAGTGAACGGAATCTTTCAAGAATATGCGGAGAGGTTGCGGAATGAATGCGGAATTGCTAAATTTGTGTTCCGCGTCTTGTCCGCGCCCTAGTGGACGCTAGGTTTTAGGGTTCATTATGTTCATAACACACAGAGATCGATGCACAGTGTGAATGTACTGGCGTGCTGTTGACGGTAGTATATTATTCAATGATTCTTTCTGTAAAGCGATTGTCAGTTCACATTCCTTGCCATCAGTACTTCTATAATAGCCATGGGCCCTTGAGTATCACTGTCAGTCAGATCAATTCAATCCCTTCCAGCTAAAACCTATTCCGACGTCCTGAAACAAGTATTGGTGACCCTGACGGACACTCTTCAATGTTCAGCCACCCTGATCAACGAGCATAAGTATTTCAAAGGAATGGTACAAAAGGATAAAAGTATATGTGCGGTGGGGAAGAAGGGATTTGATTCCTGCCAGGTAGGTCCAGATGTTTCCTCCTGTTATTAAAGGTATTTTGTTCATGTCGAATCGTCTCAGTTACGAATTGCGTGACCACTAAAGTACATGTAAGCCTGGTTCACGGTCCATGAGTTAAACCTGAAATAGGCCTATACTACTCAAAAAAAGTTAAGGACCACTGACCACTTGTAATTTTGTGTACAACTTTTTCATGTCACAGTTTTTACAGCTGAACATGGTATGATATAACTGTCCTGAATGGGGAACCGGAGGAACTAACGTCACGACGTGGCGCTGTGAGCAGTGCGACCGAAGTTTCTTTTTTCTAACGTTGTTTCCATTTATTTCTGGCGTGAAAAGCACCCGTTTGTTTCGGTCGCCTGGCATTAAAATTTTCACCATCTTGTAGCAGATGAAAATATCTGCATTTTGCAGTGCTTTTTTTCCTTAAAATGAAGAGATAGATGGCGATTATGGCAACGTCATTATCTCATTATTCCTGTAGAAAATGTACAGCAGATTTTTTCATGACGCAACGTCAACACATAAAACGACGTCAATGACGTCGTTTCGGTCGCACTGCTCGCAGCGCCGACCTGTCGGGATTTCCGGCACGCGGGTTCCTCAACACACTGTGATGAATTACATATGTGGTAAGTTTCAGTTGTTGCATAACCTGTTCTGAAGCAATGCCTGAAACAGGATCTTGAGTTACGAGAAAAGTGGTCCTTAACGTTTTTTGAGTAGTATATGGTCATTTGAATTGGCGAATGGATTGCCTATACCCCCAGAGCATGTGAGGAGAAGGCATGCCCCTTCACAGCAACAAAGTGAAAGAACAAGATATTTATGTATTAATCTATTGTTACTTTGGCAGGATGAAATAGGAATGTTTAACGTAAGTCATCATATCAGTATGTGGACCTCTCATTTACGAGTTATATGCTCATCCATGTCGCATGAATTTGATAAAGACGAAATCCGATGCTCGAAAGGATTCATTTGACTTCTCTATCACATTTAAAGCTGGTTAATGCATATATTCACTGCAGCCTTCTTGTTTTGCGTGTACACCGACATACACACGCACTGCACACACGGAGTTCGCAACTACAGACACCAGCTTCTCGACAGCACGGTCATAAAAAATGCACACAGTCATGCATAGTGTGAGGGCTAATGGTTAGCGCGTGTTATCGTCGCTTTTTTGTTTCGCTGGAAATGCAAGATTTCAATGTCTGCATCAAATATTTTGCTGTTCGATTTACTCTGCTTGCTAAGGGTCGGAAGTGACAGCAATCTTGAATTCATTGAGACGTACATTTACGTACACCAGTGTCACCGATACTACCGAGATAAAGACATGTTGCAGTGGATTAAAGTTCCTTACAGAAAACGATGAGTTTCACAAAGAATCAGCATTTGCGTGTGGTTTCTCCATGCATTTGGGATAAAGCGTGCTTTAGCGCAAGATATCGACATGGTTGAGTTGTGGAAGGTAGGCCTATAGCCCTCGTTCGATCACTCTTCATTGTTGATTGTTATCTTCTTTTTTACAGGGTGACAGCGGCGCACCCCTTGTGTTTGAAGAGAATGGACGATGGTTCGCCGGAGGGTTGGTATCAACGGGGATCGGATGTGCTCGAGCCCTTCCTGCCGTTTATACCAATGTGGCCAATTATGTCGACTGGATAAACAGTGTAATGAACTCCTAGTAGGCCTAGGTACAGGTATCCAAGACATGCAATATAAGACGAATCTAAAACACAGGACACTTTCTCCGACACACACCACTAATTTGATTCAAAAAGTTATGTGCAATTGCTTTGTCCGCTTACTAGGGGGGGGGGGGGTACGCATTGTGCAATATGAAAAGAAGGTTCACACTTCCGCTTACTTTGATGTTTATTGTAATTATGTGAAGTTGTAAAACCTTTTCGTGTCGGTTGCTTCAGATTGTTTTTATTTCTATCACAGTTTCTCTCTGTTGTTGCAGAACATGTTGCTGTTTTGCGAACAGTTTAAGTGTTTCATACAAACCAGTTTGAATGGTATTATTTTGTGTATTTTTGGGAATTCCTTTTCACGTAAATGTTGTGCATTGACAGAACGTCATGTTATGTGTTACCCACCGTCCATTTTTAGATGTGCATGTATATAATGCTTATTTAAGATACTGTATAGTGTTAGCACAAGGTATACATTGACCATATCGTAATTCTTTCTAGCATTCCATTGGTAAGTATTGTTATTTACACACTCAGGCTTGTATCGTCTGTTTTATGTTCCAATAAAACAACGAGTTTGTACGATGTTGTTGTTTTCATTTCTGTCGGTAGGTGGAGTATCTTCTTCGAGACTTTAGCGAAGTATTGTTCGCCATCATGACACAACCGATATGTTCCTAGTCTGAGACTATGTGGGATTACATAATATCGCAGGTACGATATAAAGGACACTGTACGTCGATCGGTAGAACCAAAGAAACGCTCGAAAACGAAGTTTTTCAAACATTAAAAATTTCATCATAAAAATATAAATACAGCGTATATGTATATATACATTTTGACATTTTTTCTTTAATATGTACATGGACAAATATTTAGCACTGCTTTCCACAAATGTGACTGGCTCTGGCAAAAGCAGTCGAATGTCGCTCACAAAGGTGAGCCTCAACGGACGAAGATGACACCAGGAGAGAATGGAAGAAATGGATTGTTGCAGATTTCATAATAAACAGACAAATATATTGAAATGGACAAACATTTCCTCTGAACGTACCAAGTTTAAAGCGACATGTGATTGGTTTTACCTGGAGGAACTGGTCAGAAATGTCATATGGTTCCCTGGGAGTCCGATGGTGGCGCTGACTGACGATTTGTGTCGGCCACGAATCGTCAGTCAGCGCTACTGCCGGACACCCTGGGAATCGGTTTGCAAATGTTATCACAATTTTGACAGTGACTAAGTAAACCACGTGAACTTTTTTCACATGTATGATACATGGCATGTAAGGGTTGAAATGTCCCTACACAAATTGAGTCAAATTTCTGACAGGAACTTGTTGATAAGGCAAGCTTCTAAACCGAAGAAAATGACCGTGTGTCCCTTTGGTGTCGTCTTCCTCTGGACAGTGATGACACAGGTGATCTCGATCAGCGATATATAGTTTCCACTAACCACTGCAAAATAGAGAGTAGCACGTACATGCATGCTTTCATAGCGCGACACCAAAGACATGAAAGATGTAAGGTGAGTAGTGCGTTTGCCTGCATGACATGCATTAGATGATCATGGATGTTACTGTTTTTTAAACGCATTTTATGAATTTGCAGATTAGTACAGGACTTACATCTTCCACGGACATTTTGAATGTGGTTTCCTCTGTGAACCCTCCACTGTGCTTCACAAAATTGTCTGTTGAGAACGAAAACATGAGAAGGAAATGTAAGATACGAGGCCATTTGAAATCAGTACAAATTATGCCTTGATTTCTCTTTTGCTTCTGGGAATACAAATTCCTTGCCTTCTCGAATTAGGCCTACATGTACCTACATGTACGTACATGTAGTCTAGCTTGCATGCCAGGCAATCGGCAAACTTTGTCATCCACAACATCAAGTATACCAGTCCTATACCAAACCACACCTTGCCTTCCAAAAAGCAACCCATACAGGTATTTGAACAGATAGTTGATTCACTTACTGTACATGGTCATGGTGTTCGTTGTTGCGAGGATGAAATCCCTGAAGTTCAGTGTGCCGTTCTTGCCAGCATAACGGCGAACAATTGATGTCAGAACTGTTTTCGACAGCGTAAGTCCTGAAATAAAAACCGAACCAACAGTAAAACATGACCCTAGACACAATGGGATAAAGAATTACTGGCGATTTGGGGTATGTATTTCAACTGCCAGGAAACCTGTACATTAATTCCTCAAGTGCAAATATTCTTCCTCGTCACTTACCCATTCGGCTGAACACCTCTTGCAGTTCGCTGACATCTATGGTCCCTGATCTGTCCCTGTCGTATTTGTGGAAACAGTCCTAAAAAATCAAAGTGAGAGAGCTGCATGAAGGTACTGAGCCAGGAGATGGGTACATGTAAGTTTTCAGCTCGAGTCATCCGTTGTCCATCGATATTGATAAACTTGGTGCTTTCTAATGACATAGTGACAGTGTGCTTTTGGCTAGCCAAATGATTTGGGCATGAGCAGATAGCGAAGATTACTGAGATATCAACACAATTCCGATACACACCTTCCAAGCCTTGAGTTCTGACACTAGTTTGCTGAATTCCTTTTTGTCCATTTTGCCAGATCTGTTTTCCTGTTTTCTTGTTAAGGTCAAATCACCAGGGGCCGGTTGCACAAAACTCATGTTAGCGCTAACATGGTGTTAGCGCTAACTTTTATGTTAGATGACGTCAAAATCCATTGTCATTTTACGTCATTTAACATGATGTTAGCGCTAACATCATGTTAGCGCTAACATGAGTTTTGTGCAACCCAGCCCTGATCGGTAATCTACACATATTACTCGGGAAGAACCTTACAAATTGATATCATATTCACCACATACTGTATCGGGTGTCCCAAAAAAAGTGAACCGCTTTTTTTGACAATTATTTTCTCAGCGACAGATAAACCGAATTCATTGGAATTTTTCACAGAGTAACCTTAGGGTATCATCAACAAGTCTGTGAAATATCTAGGAGATCGGTCGCAAATTATGCGAGCAATGTCAAATTCAAAACAGCATGTCAACACCTGCGTGAACATGATGAAGGTCACATTGCATTAGCTCTGATATTGGATTTTTTGACATGCTGTTTTGAATTTGACAATACTCTCACAGTGTGTGACTGATCTCTTAGATATTTTGCAGACTTGTTGATGATACCCTAAGGTTACTCTGTGAAAAATTCCAATGAATTCGGTTTATCTATCCATGAGAAAATACTTTTCAAAAAGCGGTTCACTTTTTTTGGGACACCCGATATATTCAACGTTGGTTAACGAACCATGCACCTACATGCATGTACAAGGCCTACCAAGAAATGTTACGGGCGCTTGTAACTTTCCGAACTTTCAGGACTTAGCGCTGCGTTGGAGTACACTGGCAAAGACTATGCGAAGTGGACTGCGGGTTTCCACGGTAGCAGTTTGCCGGCTTACAGGTACTTCTTGCATATTCCGCGACCGCTATCATATTTTCCTGCAATGTAACAGGTCAAAAGCTGACACACGTTGAAACGGCCCTTGGAAACTGCCCGGGAAACCGTTCTATTGGAAATAAGTATTCGTCGGCATAAACAGATTTAAAAGGACGACCTTGCTGGTAAAAATCCTGTTCTAATCACAAGTTAGCAATAGGATACGTCCACCATCGCTAAAAGACTCCGTGCGGATTCTCTGTCAAAGTTTGCCTCCTCATCTTCCTTTACACCTGTAACAGGGATAAAAACAAACGTGTTATGACGACGCTCCATCACGAAAGGCAGCTGTTCTGGCCTCAGCATAGGGGAGGGGCAGACGTTACCGAAAAACGTGCTTTTCATGCGGAGTTTGGCCAAAAAATGGCGAAAACGTGCAGTCGAATTGGCTCAATTCAGTTCAGTGACGTCACTACGAACGGTATAAAGCCAGAATAACACATATAGCTCTAAGCGCGATCAGCTGATTGGAAATCAGCTGATTGGAAATTAGAACACTTACTTTCCCCTAGGGGAAAGTAAGTGTTATAATTTCCAATGTTGTTAAAACTGTTAATCGTCTCACCAGCAGGAAGGTTAAAGGGTGGGTAAGAGGTCAAGCTATCGGTGACAACGACCTCACCTCTGAAAAATACAAAGTTGAGCAATTTCTGTAGTTCGTAGGCGTCAATCTCCTTATCTTCCCCTGCGAATTCGTCATAGAGTCTGGCCACCGATTCCTCCCACTCTCGTGAAGGCCTCTTTGCACTACTCCGCTCCTGAAATGGCCCAGACAGCAAACCTTAGTGAGTTTAACATGCAACTATAAGTGAAAGGTCAACGTAGACAGAGTCAGCGAAGTTGGGCCTTCGCGTTTTTATCAGAAGCGAGGGATTGAGGTTGCCTTGTGTGTAACGCATGAAAATGGGGGACTGGATCTTGGAAATGGTCAGGAAGAAAATCTACTAGATCAAGCATAAAACATGATATCAATATTGTAAAAACACGACATATCACATACCTTTGTGCGCCCCACCGGTCTGTCAACATTCCTACAGTGAAAAAAAGTGATAGATACGTGATTATTCATGACATGATTTAGGCATACCCCGAGGAATTTCGAGTCGCATGGACCAATACTTGTGACATCAAGCAGTTGGCATGTTGAATTCTGCCTGTTTTGAAAAAAATATAAACGTAATATTGTCGAGCTGAAGGACTCGAAGAGCCAGGCTTACCTTGAATTGAGGGCCTTCTCAGTGTAGATTCTCAACAGAAAATCTCCCTCCTCGTGGGCGGAAAAGCTGGTTGGGAAAATGACATACTCTCCTGGTCGTAGTTTAAACCTCGTAGTTACTTCACGGTAGAAGGAGTAGCTGCCAGTTGCGGTGAATTTCAGGTCCTTTTTGGAATATGTGTGGGAACATTTGTTACGGGCGTGCCGTCGAACCTATTTGAGGACAGAGGATTATATCAGATGAACGCTTCCGTAAACTGATAAAGAACTCACTTCTAGACGATTATCCATTGGATGTTCGTAATCCAGGGTCAGACGTACCCCTGTAGTGCTTACCTCACACTGTTAAAATGCTGACAGCACTTTGTTGGCAGCAGAGTAACACAGCACTTTTCTGTATTTTGACACCACCCGTTTACTGTATTTTGACAGCAAAATGGTATAAATTCTACAACAAATGCTGTCTTTTAAACTGAGAAACTGCAATCTTGCTGTTAAATTCCAGTGAAAAAAACAGCAGTTTGCAGTGAAATGAATTTTACATCAAATATGCAGTGAAAATTCTGCTGTAAATTTACATATATTTTTAACAGTGCAGTGACGTTTTTGCTCCGTTAGGACGACCAGAATTTACGTACCTTGAAAATACAATACCCAATGGCGAGGTCTTGGTGTCTCTTGAACTCTTCCATCAGCGATATGATCAGCGTACACTCATCACTATCGTCATCTTTGTTCACGTCCTCGAGTACCACGTGGTATTGAGGGTTGGTATAGAGAAGACCTATGAAATGGTCCATGGACCATGTGCTCACTGGGTTGGACATAATAGTCTAATGACAGAGTGAGGTACATGTTCTTTTTTTTTCCGGTTCGTTCTTATATAGCGCATTTCCAGTTGAACTGCTCAATGCGCTTTACATTATGTACATGTACATATNGCACTTTTTGTGTTTTCGGTTTCCGCCACCTGGTGGCCAAGCTAAGAGTCGAATCGGACCGAAACTTGGTGTCGTGGGTCATCTGACCTAGGGGTATATATGTACCAAGTTTCAGATCAATAGCTGCAGCGGTTACGAAACGTGCCCTGCTAACGGACCACGACGGACGACGACGACGGACGCTGCACCATTGTAATAGCTCACCCCAGTGAGCTAATAAAATGATAGAACCTGAACCTGGGACTTCAATCTTCAAGGCTTGAATTCCGAGTTCAAGCCTGAAGTCCGAGTGAATTCAAGCTTGAAGATTGAAATACGGTTTCAAGCTTGAATACTTAAGATTGAATGAGCTTTCTGAGATTTCGCAAAACGGAGCCCAGAGTTTGACTATCGTTGAGCTGAAAATTCCTTTCTGAAGCCGTGATGTACGCCTAGTCTACACAGTTCTTTTACCTTCGTTGGGCGAATTTCCACAGCCTCCAGCACTGACACCTTTCACCCATTTACCATGGTGCTCCCCCACTTGCCAACCGATTTTACCCTGAAATTACAGATTCCGGGTCTAATGTACTGTTAAGTAATCACTTCCATATTGGCTTAAAGAAGCACGGTATTGGATCTCAAATGCGTTATTTGACTGCCGACGTAGAGGGAGCCACCTAGCAGCAGTAAGACGAACTATAAAAATGCACTGCAAAATGTACGTCGTGAATCGGGTCCATTCGCCGACAACGTAGTTAGTCCCAGCTTGGGGAGGAATTATACTGAGAGTATAATTCCTCCAAGGTCCTCCCAGGGTTGGAGAGTGGCGCGGTGGCGCCGGCTGTCGAGAAAAAGTGGCAATACCGCGGTTCAGGATATTGGGGCAATCACGTGCACATGACGTCACATCACTTCGGATATTCAAACTGCGATTGTCAATATGAATTTCGTAGTTCTTCTTATTGCAGCTGTTGACAGCTAAAACACGAGTCAACTCTGATTTGACAAGTTGACAGAAATCTAAGAGACAGCCGATGTAGTGTTCATTAAAATCCAAGGGCTTTCAGTTCGTCTCCGAGTCTGAACAAGATACACTATCTCACAAGAAAACCCATGCCTTCTACATTATAGGAGTATCGGCCTACCGTCTCATCGGCAACTTGGGCAGTCAGTGCGTTTGGCAAGAGATGGCACAGTTGGCATTCGGTGAAATTGTCAATCCAGTCGTCATACCCAATCCTACAAGGATACGGTATTATAACGATAGTGAGATCAGACAATTCGTAGGTTAAGAAATCAAACGTTAAACGTAAACATTAACGAGAACGTTATTTTTCCATACTACACATTCACCAGATTTTATATTGCATTTTCGGTACAAACATAACGTTATCGTTTAATGTTTACGTTCATCGTTTGATTTCTTAACCTCCCCATAAATAGGTACATGTCGAACCTAAAGGGAGTGACAAAATATTCATCGCACGCATCAGGACGAAAACAGCAACCACATTCGCACAGATTTGATTTGCAGACAGACGGACTCACCAGAATTCTCCATTGTCCAGCGACAGAAAGCCAAGGCTTTGCTTCGTCTTCTCATCCACCATATTCCACATAGGAGATGGAAATGGCCTGGAATACAACAGAGTGTTCAACTTACATGTATTACCATGCAGCGCTGACTGCTAGCCTTATGTCATGAGTATGGCCTTCGTTTCTAAGAGTCACAGACCAATATGCAGGGCCCGTCCTTCAAGCCAAAGCATTTCAGTCAAGATTTGTCCACTCGTAAAAGTTTGCCAGGCCTTTATGGGCTTAGACACTCGGAGTAAGCCTACAAGACAGACAGTAGGCATACTGGTCAGAGTAAATCGTACACCGGGCCTGTGATCTCTTGGAAATATTACTTTATTTTACTCTTCGTTTGTCATAACGTGTCGATGTAGTAAATGAGAACATGTGTATTAAGTTTACATACTTGTCTCCCCATTTCCCATTCCACTCGGAGCATCCCCAGGGATTTCTAAGACGCAACAGTTTGTGTTTTTTGCCATCACGCGTTTTTATCTGATGGAAGAAAAAACACACGAGTCGTTCATTGTTAAAATCACCTGCCAAGTAGGCCTAGTATCACAGGGGGGAGTTGCATTGGGTACCACAACATTTCTACAAGTTAAATTGGCTTCTAAAATCCTACAGATGTTCGATCCATTGAACGTCAGCTGTCATGCGTTGATTGTGGAATCCAGCCCCTAAGTTAGGTCATCAACCTTTCTTTCTACTTAAATTTCGTGATATTCTGCTTTACCGTTCTAATTCCTGTGATGCTGTAGGCGTGTCCTGCGAATAAACCGTTGTCTAGGTCTATTTCCCACTCATCACCATTGTCATCGGTCACACTTCTCTGTAAGTAAAAAATAGGTCATGACGTATCAACAAACCAACAATTCAGAAGGAAACTCTGATTACTTAGAATTTTGCATTAGAACCTAGTCAAAACGGTCTTACAATAAATTTCGACAATGTAATCGAGGACAAGTCTTACTGATATTGAGCAGCCCATCATTGAATTCATGTTGTAAGTCTTCTCCAGTGTGTCGAAGAGGTTCGCTGGAACTTTACTTTTATCTTCCAAGTCCATGAACTCGGAAATCCCACCCGTGAAGTCCACCAGGGCATCCTGGATTTTGCCTCCCTCCATATCTTCATAGCTGCCGTGAAGTCTGCAAGGAAATTTTGTCAGTATCTACTGTTCTCTTTTGATACACCGCATTCTAAGCCTGGAAAAGTCCGTCTTTTAATTAGCCATCAGCTAAAACCGCTGTTCCATCGAGAAACAAAAGATCAACAGATGCGACTTACTTTGCATAGGCCTTTTCCATCAAGGATACCCAGAATTCATTCGGTTCTTCACGGTTTTTAGAGAAGAGAACTTCCCGTTGGGTCGTAGAGTATGGGAGTCTGTCATCAATCACTACATCCACCCATTTGCCGAACCGCCAGAAACGGAAGCGGAATATACCTAGAATGACATACATGTATATGCTGAGGTGATTTCATAGAATATTGACCATAAGGACTTGATTTATTTGGAATATCTTGTGCAGGTTGCTTGTACTTCAGAATGTAGTGTTTTACATTTGCCAGTAAAGGTGTCTCTCACGTAGAAGGACGTTGCTGATGTGTCAGTTATGCTGGCGTTATTCAAAAAGAAA
Source organism: Notospermus geniculatus (assembly GCA_002633025.1). Taxonomy (NCBI): domain Eukaryota; kingdom Metazoa; phylum Nemertea; class Pilidiophora; order Heteronemertea; family Lineidae; genus Notospermus; species Notospermus geniculatus. Next base: position 418,381 of record NMRB01000162.1, read on the forward strand.
CACTTTTCGGCCCTGCGTCCGGACTAGTAGGCCGATACTCGCGTCAACGATCCCCCTGGTTCGTGTCATAATATAACTGTCAACTGTATGCATGGAACTGAATTGACTGTTCATTCAATAATAGTAAAAATATTTGTAGGATCGGTGTTACGATGTGGCTATTTTTCAGTTCTTGTTAACCCACCTGCGTATGACCCCTTTTCGAAGGTCTGACCATCAGGAAGGGTAACGTTGGTCAGTAGCCGCTGATTCTGAACTGCTAGAGATGCCGCCGCTGCCACAAACCAACAATCACCTGTCAAGGAACATGGAGGGTGTAGTTCCAAAAGAGATTGGTCAAGACAAGAACAGAGTGAGGAACCAAAAGGGGCCTATGAACTGCAAACACGGGCGCGTATGGACCAATGGCGTCATCGATGTTTTACATGTATGTCGGCATACCTCCTCGAAGTGTCCAATAGGTGAAGAGTCAGTCCATTTGTAGACAAACCGAGGGAATAGAAGTCTATCGTGTAGGGCAGATCTAGAATTGGTTTGATACATCTACACCTGATGCGGTGTCACTGATCGCTGTTTCTGCTCACTGACAGCTAGATTGCTTGATTAACTGCTTCTTACCTAGCTTTCCTTGGTCCAAGTCAAACCTCGATGCCTTGTCCCTGATGAAAACGGGATTACTGATTATGTCCTTAAAGTAGAAAAATCAACAATCCACAGTAGGCCTACTATGACATTTTTCGTTCACGAGACCAAGGCTTTGCATTCGGAATTTTCTTTTCCGAGGCATCCTGTCGCCAACTGACCTCTGAAGTCATGATAAGGTGGTGCAATCCAACCACCTTACCAACCAATCACCGAGAGACTATGATGGTGTCTTCGTGTAGCATCCGGGTTGTGTTTTAGTCTTCGACGAACAAATGAAAGTAGGACACGCTCTATGGATATTGCACATCTTCTCTTTTATTCTTTTTGCATGTATTTGCTGCCACGACGCCAATGGAATGCTATACATGGTTACAGTGCACGTTTTCCTGATCTCACTACCACGCGCAGAAAGGGCATTTTGAAAAACCACAGCATACATAACATAACCTACATGTAGTCCTAATCATCAGTTTAAAGGAATACTTGATACATTTAACAGGAACATGATACATGTAACAAACTTCAAGCATTATTGTAGTAGTCTTCTAGTAAAGGCGATAATTTGAAGGCCTTTCTGTAAAGTTCTGCTGCTTTCATTTCATCTTTCGCTGCTTCCAATCGTTCAGCCTCCTGCATCAGCTTCAGCGCCTGTTCATCCCTGGGGGTCAAATCTAACGGATCATTCCGCCGGTACATGATGTCAGTCCGCAAGATGTACTTGACACCACTAAGGAGGGCGCCACCTTCGTGTAACCGATGATGGTTGAAGATGATGGCCAGGCCTGCCTCGGGATGGACTCGATGAAGAATATTCTTTTCTTCAGCAACATAGCGTCCTTCTTCATCTTTAAACAGCGGCTGTTTTTCATTCACAAAATTAGTCGAACCGCCTTCGAAACCGCCATTAAGATACAGCATTAGGGTTACCATGGAGCGTTCGTTGAAATCCTTGACGAAGTGACCGTCAAAATGCGGGGCGAAATGGCCACCAGGATAATAGCGGCAAATGCGAAAGGCGTCGTTCAACTCCACAGGTGACCAAGTCCCCTGTAACATAAATCCGATCCCCTGAACATGTTTCTTGTGCGGGTCACCACGTATTTCGATATCGGTCAAATAAGATTTGACTCTACTGTACAGAATGGCAGCAAATCCCGGTGACCTCACCATAACCCGCTCACTATTCCTGTATGAAGTATTAGCCTCGTGAATAGGCCCTAGTCCAAGTTTATTCGCCTCCTCAATGTAGTATGTACACTCTTCCTGGGTCAATACATTCTCCAAGAGAAATCCTTCCGTGCCGAAGTCAAGAATGTCCCTCCGCTGAATAGGCAGTGTAGAAGATTCGACTCCAGGGAAAGCTTCCATGAAGGGCAGGCTCTCAACGTCCACTAGGCCCTCACCGAGGAGTTTTTCCTCTTCCTTCGGTACAAACACGCCGTCCATTACAAATACTCTCTCACGGTAGATGGCTATATCATACAGGGCGATATCATATGAATGGGTCATGCGATACTGCCCACTTATAAGTACACGCAGTGCAACGATTGCTTGGTTTTCCCAATCATTGTGCAACACTTCCTTGACGACGGGAGCGACATCTCCAGGGTAGTCACTGACCTGCGCTATATCCATGAATCAATAACACGAATTCAAAGTATATATTTGGGTCGCATTATAATTTTGTTGGAATCAATAAAAGCACGAAGGGGAAATTTTGGCCTCGTCTAAATTAAAACTGTGTTCTCTTGGTTTGAACGTCTTCGGCTTTAAAGACAACAACAACATATATACATGTACACGAAAAAAAAATCCGTCACGCAAATCGATTTAAGGTAATGGAAGAGCAAATATCTTCCATTAGCCCTTGTATAAAGGCGAAAGTCGTGCATATAAGGCCTATTGCAAGCTAAATGGAAACCTACCTTTGGTCGCTTCCACACCACGTCCGACGCCACCTCTCGTCCTTCCGACCTGTATATCGATTTTGCCTCAGCAGGAAAATCCTCATCCTCAAAAAGCTGCTCGTCCTTCAAAAGCTTCGCCTTTATGGTATCGTAATCCATGTCCGACTGTGCTGTTCCCATGCCAAGGCAATTTTAGTATAAGATGTTGACAAATCCTCTGTTTTGGTCAGATAGGCCTGACAGCCAATACATATGTATAGGTAATGCCTTTCATATCAATGTCTCTGCCGGTCTGTTTTTCCTGAATGAAATATCACGCTCTGAATATCAAATAGAATCCCTCTCTGCAAATCCAAGGTAAATAAACCGACTATAATGGTATACAAAGAATAACCCCCAACACAATATCCAGGCACCAAGCGTGACATAGGCCCTCTATCGGTCAACAGGGGATGATTGGTTCAATAAGCATTCGGCCTACATCATGTGGCAAAGACTTTTTAAATACGTATGGTTATGGTATTCCAGCTAGCTTTACATTGACAAACTCATTCGCTATGAAAACTGCGATTCAGAGATGAAGCTTCCAAGCTGTATAGCCTACCCTGACAAGAACATTGGTGTGGACGGAATAATTGAACGCAACCGATGGCACAATTAGCGATTTCACGTGTTTTATCGAATTCCAATAGCATGTATCCATGAACTCCGTTGGATACCATTAGTAGTTGATGGAGCATTACGTATATTGGCGTTTTAGTGACCAGAAAAACATATGCATGATGACTGTGCGCGAGTAAAGGCTGTTTGCCTCACCAGACAATGTGATGATATTTTGTAACGTTACAATATCTCGCCACTGGCGAGATTTTGTAACGTTACAAAATCTCTCCAGTGAGT
>NMRB01000162.1:422639-458731 GCA_002633025.1 Notospermus geniculatus
CACGGCCGTTTGAAGTGGAAATTATTCTCAAATGTTAATGAGCTGTGATGTCCCATGCGCTGCTGACACCAAGCGGTAACAACTGGTAATAATCATTCCGTCAAACGCTAGGCCCTTCCTCTTTATCCTTATTTAGAACGACCGTACAATAGGCCGTAAATCCATGTGTACGCCCATATCAAGGTTTCATGCCATTTTTTGACAGTAAACGACTGTCTTTAAAAAATCATTCTGTAACTTTGTACAGGGATCTCTCACTAAGCTAATGCCGATTGCTTCATGAAGAATCTCTTTGCCAGCATTTCTATTTAACGGCCCGCGTTTCGAGTAGGCATACAATGGAATACCATACAACGTACCTCCCATTCACACAAATTATAAAGGGTGAACAATGCCAAAAGAGGAATGAATTTCTATTGAAAACAGGTTTAAAGTCAAAATCATCGTTTATTCTCCTTGAATCAAGAAAATGATTCTGTAACTTATCAGCGTCACTTCTTACCTAATCAAGGTTCAATCTACGGGGAGAATACTTGTTTGTGTACTTCTAGCCAAGTGCTTGCAGTTTTTGACCGCAAACCGCAAACTAACCACAACGTTTGCCATATGGGCGATCAATACTTACGAGATAGACGTGTACACGAAGCACTAGCTTCAAACAGTCGTGACAGGGCGATATCATGAATGAATGGGTCATGCGATACTGTCCACTTATAAGTAGGCCTACATGCAGTGCATTCGATTGCTTGGTTTTCCCAATCATTGTGCAACACTTCCTTGACGACGTGAGCGACATCTCCAGGGTAGTCACTGACCTGCGCTATATCCATGAGTCAATAACACGAATTCAAAGTATAGATTTGGGTCGCATTATAATTTTGTTGGAATCAGTAAAAGCACGAAGGGGAAATTTTGGCCTCGTCTAAATTAAAACTGTGTTCTCTTGGTCTGAACGTCTTCGGCTTTAAAGACAACAACAACATATATACTTGTACACCAAAAAAAAAGATCCGTCACGCAAATCGATTTAAGGTAGGCCCTAATGGAAGAGCATATCTTCCATTAGCCCTTGTATAAAGGAGAAAGGTCGTGCATATAAGGCCTATTGCAAGCTAAAGGGAAACCTACCTTTGGTCGCTTCCACACCACGTCCGACGCCACCTCTCGTCCTTCCGACCTGTATATCGATTTTGCCTCAGCAGGAAAATCCTCATCCTCAAAAAGCTGCTCGTCCTTCAAAAGCTTCGCCTTTATGGTATCGTAATCCATGTCTGACTGTGCTGTTCCCATGCCAAGGCAATTTTAGTATAAGATGTTGCCAAATCTTCTGTTTTGGTCAGATAGGCCTGACAGCCAATACATATGTATAGCTAATGGCTTTCATATCAATGTCTCTGCCGGTCTGTTTTTCCTGAATGAAATATCACGCTCTGAATATCAAATAGAATTCCTCTCCTGCAAATCCAAGGTAAATAAACCGACTATAGTGGTATACAAAGAATAATCCCCAATACAATATCCAGGCAGTGTGAGCACTAGCGTGACATAGGCCCTCTATCGATCACCAGGGGATGATTGGTTCAATAAGCATTGGCCTACATCATCATCATATGGCAAAGACTTTTTACGGTATTCGAGCTTTAAGGTTTACATTGACAAACTCATTCGCTATGAAAACTGCGATTCAGAGATGAAGCTTCCAAGCCTGTATAGCCTACCCTGACAAGAACATTGGTGTGGACGGAATAATTGAACGCAACCGATGGCACAATTAGCGATTTCTCGTGTTTTATCGAATTCCAATAGCATGTATCCATGAACTCCGTTGGATACCATTAGTAGTTATGGAGCATTACGTATATTGGCGTTTTAGTGACCAGAAAAACATATGCATGGTTAGCACGAGCAATCACAAGGGAGCTCTGGCAGTCATCTAAAATTTGCGGAGATCATGTATACTAGTGCCGCCATCTGTAGGCAAAGGGTGATTCTAATCTTATTCCTGGTTGACAGAAACACCCTTTGCACTTCCGGCAGCCGGTGTAACGTTTTTGAGCGTTCCCCATCTCTGAGTGTTCCCCTCCTATTGTTTGACGGAATAAGCGGCGACTTGACAATAGGGGACACACAGAGAAACGTGTCGATCTATCTGCCGGTGTTTCCAAAACAATAGGGGGAACACTGACACACAGAAACACTGAAAAACTTTACACCTGTGTGACAAATACATTACACCAGGTTATGAACATCTCCAAATAAGCCGACATACATTTTCATGCACTCATGATGTGCTGTGCGCGAGTAAATGGTGTTGGTGTTGGTTCGAATTTGCCCATAAGTAGACAATGCATAACTCTAGACTATGACACCGTGATAGCATATTCATTTTTCTTTATATCACTTAAAAATCAGGTTATATTTCGATATGATCTTTTCATTGGAGTACATGTAGTTCTTTTATCGATCGTTCATCTAGCAAATTCCAGTATGCAGGAACAGCGGCGTGACTTTGTTTAAATACCAGTATCAAGATAGGCGGCAGACTGAGATAAATCTGTCAAAAACAAATGTCCCATCACAGAATGCATCACCAATCACTAGAAAGTGCGAGTTTGAAACGGCCTCTGTAGGACGGGGCATTCTACTTGTGGAGACGGCCGCTGGTGTAGTGAACCATATCATGTCTTGGACAGCATTGTCCGTTTGTTTCTTAATTTTAGTGAACTTTTCCTCATGCCATGTAAGTATATATCGCTCTCACTGTTAGTAATTCAATTTCGGCTAAGTTACTGCCTCCGTCAGAATACAATTGGTTTTCAGTGTCAATTAAGACGATCAAACTTACAACACCTCGTCACCATTACAGATATCAAAAAAACAGCACAAAAACGACACACAGTATACAATAAATCGGAAAGTCGTCTCCGAATATTTCGCAAATTTTCGACCCCAATCGGGGTCTTCCTCAGGCGCTATGTAGAAGAGATCCCAGAGATACCATTACTTGTACACATTCTTCTCTGCAGGTTATCCGGAATAAATCAGGTATGGTTCCGCATGTGATCTACTAAGAGATAAGCAACTTTTCTTTCAATATGTTCTAAGACCTGGGCTGGGTTGCACAAAACTCATGTTAGCGCTAACATGATGTTAGCGCTAACATCATGTTAATTGACGTAAAACGACAATGGATTTTGACGTCATCTAACATAAAAGTTAGCGCTAACACCATGTTAGCGCTAACATGAGTTTTGTGCAACCGGCCCCTGGCGTGTAGCTATTAAGTTTATGATACATTATCATCCGTGCTGTCGGATTCAGAATACCGGTATAATATGAAAGGTTTCTTCAAAATTCCTCAATCAGCTTATCTTTGGCTAATACTAAGGTTGTCTTTTGGGCAGCATTAAATGCACAAACACATGAAATACGTAGGCATACACTATTGAAGGAATCTAATTTCATCCTCAACGTTTCACTTTTACAGATGATCATCAGCCCGTCAATCCTGAGGAGATGTCAGGTTAGTAGGCCTGGAGCAGAATATCTTCGATACTTATCAATTATAATGTTTCATTTGAAATCTGTTGGTCCACTCAACAAAACAATGGCCGCCAAGGCCAATATTTGGCAGACACGTTTTGCTAATCATCTGGAAATAACTGTTTCGATTCTGTTGCAGATCTCTTTGAAGGAGACATTCGGATACGACCAACGGTAATCTATCTATTACAACATCCTTTGACTACATAGTTGATGAACCAATTTTGATCAGTGATGAAAGCACTCACGGGCTATAAAAGCTCGCACTGTCACTAACCAACCAGTCACCATCAAAAATAGATATCTATTTTTGGTACCATGCTACCATTTCTTCTTCAGTTCCGCAGTGGTGTTGCTGACCTCAAATTCACTTGGCCTGATGGTATCGTACCATTTGTCATCGACAAAACTGCGGGATACTGTAGGTATCTACTGCCATCATAAAGACATATCTTTATGCTGCCATTGGCGACCCTTATCACATCTATCAGTATTGTTGTGTCTTCCTTTTGCAACTATCAGCGAAAGGAGAAATCTGAGATGGAAATATAACAGTAATCGACAGGTAGTTGCTGTACTTGGTCTGTTGAAACCTTCTCAGCTGAAGGTGTCCGCGGTCTATGGAAACCTTCAATTTCCTCTGATGTGTCCGCGGTCTATTGAAACTTCCCAGTTGATGGTGTCAGCGGTCTGTGGAAAACTTTTCCTCTGATGGTGTCCGCGGTCTATTGAACTTTCTCATCTGATGGTGTCGGCAGTCTATTGAAACTTCTCAGAGACGAGGGTTTCCACGGTCCATTGAAATCTTCTCTTCAGCTGACTACCAGTTAGGGGTAATTGATGCAGCAATGGCCCGAATTGAGGAAGTAACTGCTGTGAATGGGAAAAAGTGTGTTCAGTTTGTCAAGAGAAATGGACAGAGAGATTATCTGAAGATCAGGAAAATCAAGGGGTGAGTGGACACAGGGTCAACCAGCTGGACTGATGACAGTATCGTTCCAAGACGACTGACATAATCGCTGAAGTTTGGCGACACACATGTCATCAGCTGGCATATGCTCTCCGTATCTTCATAAAAACAGAGATGAACTCGAATTTCACTGATGGGTTGATTCCCTATAACTATAGTTATCTATCCGTTTCAGTTGTGACTCAAATGTCGGCCGACAAGGCGGAAAGCAGGATGTATCCTTAGTGTATGGATGTTTCTTGAAGGGGTCCGTCATGCACGAACTTGTTCACGCATTGGGATTCTGGCATGAACAAAATAGACGAGACAGAGACGAATTCGTGTACATTGCGTGGGATAATATCAAAGCTGGTAAGTAGTGACAGGTCAAAAAGACTGCCAAGAAGGAACAAAGAAACGAAGCACTGCATTTTAATTTGTCTAGTGCACTCGGAAGACCATTTTCCCTACGATCTCAGGATCTTGAGTGTATGTTAGTCTGAAAACTGTAGTCAACACTTGTAGACTGCATATCCCTGTAGGTCACAGCAAGAACTTCGAGATCCGACCGGCCCGGGAGATCTACAACCTCAGCATACCGTACGACTATAACTCCATCACACACTACAGTTCAACTGCTTTCTCCAAGAATGGCCAGATAACCATCATACCGATTAAAGATACTTATGCCAAGATTGGACAGAGGGATGATCTGAGTCCCTTGGATATTAAGAAAATACAGGTTCTGTATGGATGTATTGGTAAGTATCTGTAGCTTGCTCAGTGAAATCCTTCGTGTAGGGACTGACAATAGTGAGGTTTCGCAAGCGCCTGATTAGGCCCTACGACGACGTTTATCTATTGTGTGGGTATGCCCAAACAATAGATAAACGACGTCGTATGGCCTAACCGGTCGCTTGTGAAACGTCCCTAATAGCGCGTCTCGGCTACCTTTTGACACACCTGCTTCTGGCTCTGATTCGTTGGGAGACGACATCCGACATCGGTATAGGGAGAACACAGTCGGCAACAGAATATCGGTTTCATTTTGACTAAATACCGAACGTTCGGAGTCAAGCTGTTGTCAATGCCATCATGATCAGTGTCTGATTGCAGGGGGAGACAGACCGAAACTTCACACGAAGGATAAAGAAATAGCGGATAAAAACAAGAAAGGTAATCCATATCCATGTATATAGGCTCGGTTTGTAGATGGCGGTGCCTAATCTTGAAATCGTCCATGCAGTTGGTGCGAGATCGAAGTCAGTTGGTCTAACCTCACGAACTAAAATCGCGTCATATTCTCTGCAGATGCGCTCTTTCACTGTGACTTTGAGAAGGGATGGTGCGACATCGAGGCAGCGGGAGATACTGGCGTCATGTGGAGTTTGGACTCATCCAAGAGGCCCAGTGGCATTGAAACAGGACCGGATGGAGACCATGCCACTGGATCCGGTCTGTATCATTAATGGTGTTAGTAACTGCATGCTAACATTGACAGGGCCGAGATTCTTGGTCCTTGTACTCATTAGGCCTACAGATATCAGGTTATCTTGCTACCATCTTGCTATCTCTAAAAAGAAGTCTTTCAGGGCAGGTAAGATTTGGCAAAAGCCAGTTTGATGTGGTGCGAGCAATGCAGGCTAAGGGGATGGCAATGCTCGTTCATCTGGGATTGCATTTTCCTTACTTTTGCGAAGAACTATCTTGCATGTCGTGCTAACGTTCATCAACATCTTGTTGCAGGCAAATACGCTGTTGTTCGTAACAAAGCCAATCCTGGCACCAGTGCTGGCTTATCCTTCCCCAGTGTAAAGAATGCGAATGGAAATGGCTACTGCGTGGATCTTTGGTACAACATGTACGGTGAGAATGCTGGCATGTTGACCATCAATGATGGTGGCCGTGCCATCGAGATAACTTTCGGAGACCAAGGCGGCGATTGGGTTCATGGCCAGTTCACGGTGACTTCGAACAACCAAGATCTAAATGTAGGTGTAGTGCGGATAGCTAGGCTAATTGCCAAGGCCTTCTGCCGTGTAATCGATAACTGTGACGTTTTCAGAATGATCAGAACCTAAGTCGATATTTTGCCACATAATAGAGAGCTTCTGCAAGCGCCCGGTTAGGCCATACGACTACGTTTATCTATTGTTTGGGTGCACTCACACAATAGATAAACGTCGTCGTAGAGCCGAACCGGGCGCTTGCAGAGCTCACTAATGATTCCCGTTCCGACGCGTCGGCGCTTGAACCGCGGTGGTTTTGTGGCTCGCCGGGTCGCTAGCTAGCGGTCCATGAGGACCCAGGTTCGAATCCCACTCTCGGCGAGACTCTGGACATATCCTTCAGGTACATGTAGACATTATAGCTCCCTGACGACATCAAATCTTGGTTTCTTGCAGCTGAACATCGAAGCGATATGGGGCCCAGAAACTGAGGGTGATGTAGCAGTTGACGATGTGGCTATTTTCAAAGGTCCGTGTTGACTTAACTGCCAACCGACTGGAATGAAGGAGTCAAGTTGCGACTGTATAATTTAGTAGCAAATAAAGTAAACAGATACAATCGTCTTGTATTGAATTCATGATATCGCCTAACCAAGCGGCACCACTTGCCTCCTGTTCCTCCTTCATTGAGTATTGGGGAATGGGGGAAAATCTATCATGTTTTCCGGCCATCACCCGCTGGCCATCAACTTGCGTCACATTATCTCCGGTACTTCGGGGGACTGAGCACTCCCAACACTCCCCCAATACTCAACCGGTGGAAGAGGTAAACCTCCCCGAGGGAATTACTTGCTCTTGCACCCGGGAGCTCGATGTACACTGTTCCGCGTCTAACACCAGACATGCCAGAATGGGCGAGTCGTCACAATCACCGTGTGGTGTCGCTTAGGGTGCACCGGCGCACCGGCCCTCATCTCAAACTGCATTCACCAATCACTAGAGAGTGGTGAGTTAAAAACATCTCTGCATCACGGGGCATTCTGTTTGTGGAGACGGCCGCTGGTGTAGTGGAATCATGTCGTGGACAGCATTGTCAGTTTATTTCCTAATTTTGGTGAACTTTTCCTCATGCCATGTAAGTATAGCTGCATTTCCCACCCAAACCCCAGATTTCTTGCGCGTGCACCTATTTTTTGCCGTGTCTAATACACCCGTATTTGAAAACCCCGTGTTTATTAGACTCGCCGGGGCTAATTCAGACACGTGTGTCACCGGCTTTTATGCCCGTGTCACACTGTCCCGAAGTTGACACCCGATGGTCATACGAATTAATGGAAACTTTTGGAAATCTTACTGATACGTGCCAGCCTGAAGAAGACCCCGGCTGGGATCGAAAATTTGCAAGATTCTGGAAGTTGATTTCGGGGCCATCTTCACGCAAAATTCAAAATTCCATATTCGTGTGGCCATCGGGTGGCTAATTTCGGGACAGTGTGACACGGGCATTAGATTGGTGCAAGCACACAACAACTACACACTCGTCACCATTACATGTGTTCATTCTTCTCTGCAGGTCATCCATAAGAAGTCAGGTATGGTTCCACAAGTACGCTGCTAAGTGCAAAGAGATAAAAAGCAACTTTTCTTTCAATCTCAGACCTGGGACCGTATGCATAAAGCATCTTAAGTGTAAAATCTGCCTTATCTTTTGTTTGGAACAATAGTTTAAGGGAAATTTTACACTTAAGATGTTTTATGCATACCGCCCCAGGGTCCATTCGTTCATCAACATACTTAAGTCAAAGTGTGATACTTATCTTTTGTGTTGAACAATGTCACACTTAGATTTAAGTAGTTTTACGAATATGTGGGCCCAGGATCATGTTAATAAACAAGTCAAGTGTGATACTTATCTTTTGTGTTGAACGAAGGATATGATTGTGTCACATTGACACTTAAGTAGTTTGCTGAATATGGGCCCTGGCGTGCACGAATATGGACCCTGGCGTGTAGTTCAATATGGGCCCTGGCGTGTAGCTATTAATTTTATGACATATCATCATCCTGGCCGTCGGATACAGAATATGAAAAGTTTCGTCAGAATCCTGAATCAGCTTTTCTTTGGCTGAGACGCTGAAGGTGTCTTTTGGGCTTCATTAAGAGTACAAACACGACATGAAATACATATGCATACAGTGTACATGTATACGGCACGAGTCTAATTTCACCCTCAACGTTTGACTTCTTCAGATGATCATCAGCCCATCAATCCAGAGGAGATGTCAGGTTAGTAGAGCAGACGTATCTTTCATTATTACTCCATTATACCAAATTTGAAATCTGTAATTCACATTCAACGCTATCAAGGACGCCAATGTCAATATTTGGCCGATTGCTTTTGCTTATCAACTAGAATAACTGTTTCGTCGAATTCTGTTGCAGACCTCTTCGAAGGAGACATTCTGATACGAGCAAGGGTAGGCCTAATCCCTCTAACAACATCCTATGACTATAGAAATTGATGCATCCATGTACCAGGGGTAAAGGGAAGCATTGGGTAGCTACCCCTCCAGCCCTCAGAGACTGGGATATGGAGGTTACTTTCTAACGCCCAGTCAGACACCCTCCCCGGGCTAAAAACAGTTACAGTCTCCATTTTGGACAGCCGTACCAATCTTTGAGTATCGAATGGGTGGTCACTTGGAAGAACGTTTTCTGCTTTGGTTTTCAACAGTGTCATTTTTAGGCCACAGACGTAGCGCACTAAGAAATGTACTGACTCAATTGAATGACTCACGATGAACTCAGGGACTAGAAGAGCTTCACTCTCAATATTTTTACTTCAGTTTCGCAGTAGTGTTGCTGACCTCAAATTGACTTGGCCTGATGGTATCGTACCATTTGTCATCGACAAAAACGCGGGATACTGTAGGTATCTACTTCCATCGGTGTCCATTAATTCACATCTATCACCCAGTAGGCCTATTGTGTCTTTCCTTGTGTCTTCCCTTTGGAGCTGTCAATGAATGAGAAATCAGAACGAAGGTATGACAGTAATCAACAAGTAGTTGCTGTCGAGATCGAATTGTGGCTCTGACATGCTGTGTGACGGCGGGATGATTTTCGAAGGTGTCCATGGTCTATTGAAAACCTTCTCAGCCTGTTCAGATGTCCACGGTCTATCGAAACTTCACTTCCGCCAAAATGGTGTCGAATGGTCTATCGAAACCTCGCAGTTGATGGTGTCAACGGTCTGTTGAAATCTCAGCTAAAGTTGTCCATGCATATTGGAACCTTCTCAGCTGGTGTCAACAGTCTATTGAAATCTTCTCTTCAGCTGACTACCAATTAAGGGTTGTTGAGAAAGCAATGGCACGAATTGAAGAAGTAACTGCTGTGAATGGAAAAAAGTGTGTTCAGTTTGTCAAGAGAAATGGACAGAGAGATTATCTGAAGATCAGGAAAATCAAGGGGTGAGTGCACGCCGTAGCTGCGGTGACGAAGGTAGCGAGCAGTAAGAACGCCTGATATTCTCAGGATGCGCCGTAGGGTCAACCAGTGGATAAAGGATTGAGGATACCATCGTTCCAAGGCGCCGGGCATAATCACTGACGTTTGAGCAGCACATGTCATCAGCTGGTATATGCTCTCCGTATCTTCATGAAAACAGAGATAAACTCGAATTTCACATATGGGTGATTTCCTAAATGGTAATCTGTCCGTTTCAGTTGTTACTCAAACGTCGGCAGACAAGGCGGAAAGCAGGATCTGTCCTTAGTGTATGGGTGTTTCTTGAAGGGGTTGGTCATGCACGAACTTGTTCACGCATTGGGATTCTGGCATGAACAAAATAGACTAGACAGGGACGAATTTGTGTACATTGCGTGGGATAATATCAAATTTGGTAGGTACCTCCGTGGTCAAAACTATTCTCTAACTGGGAAAAAAAGGAGCACTGTATTGTTATTAGTGTGACACGGGAAGAAAATTTCGACCATATCAGGATCTTGCGTACATGTTCGTCTCACAAACTGATCAGCTATCACTTGTATATTGCATATAGTGTTTCTGTAGGTCACAGCAAGAACTTCGAGATCCGACCGGCCCGGGAGATCTACAACCTCAGCATACCGTACGACTATAACTCCATCACACACTACAGTTCTACTGCTTTCTCGAAGAATGGCAAGACAACCATCAAGCCGATTAAGGACCCTTATGCCAAGATTGGACAGAGGGATGACCTAAGTCCCTTGGATATTAAGAGAATACAGGTTCTTTATGGATGTATTGGTAGGTATTTGTATCCTGAGTGAAAGCCTTCATGCGGGGGGGGGGACTCACGATGTGCCTATCGACGCCAGCTTCTGCCCCTGATTCGTTCACTCTTAAAAAATTCTTGTCATCGCAACTTGTCTGCGAATATTGATGAGATGCTTTAGTCAGCCTGACGAATTACGTCATTCATGACACAATTTACTTGTCATGGCGAGTCGCACATCTCTGTGACGAGTTCAGTTTATCCAGTTGACAAGGTCTCTAGTTATGGCGATAAGTTGCAGGTGGCAGGACATTATTGCGCATGCGCTTCCCTCACAATTATCGCTCAATTTCTTGAACTCTAAGCATGCTGTCACCATCGTTGCCTCAATAGCCACGAGGGTTTAGGGGTTATGTCTAGTAGTTTATACATTTCATAGGTCGTAGGTTCGAATCCCGCCGTAGGCCCGGAAATTTGGGAGGGTTTTTCTTTCATATGTACCTGTTATTAGTACTTGTAACTACCGCATAACGGTCTCTTGGCGCATAATTTTTAATTTTTGTGTAGCCTGAATGACGAGATGTAGTTGTTTCAATGATAAGTTGTCTCTTTTCCGAGGATGACAAGTTAAAAACTTGTCAATTGACAAGATAGACCCTGTCAATTTAAGCATTTTCTGAGAACGAGTTCCAGCTTGTCAGTACGACGAGAATTTTTTAAGAGTGTTGGGGGGACGACAACCCGGCAGGGAGAACACTACGAATACGAAAAGTTGGCCAACAACATCTGCCTTAATTTTGATGAAATACCGAACTTCAGTGTTAGTGACCTGTTGATAAATGCCCTCAATCATGTCTGATTGCAGAGGGAGACAGGCCGAAAATTCACACGAAGGACAAAGAATTAGCGGGCAAAGACAAGAAAGGTATAAGCCATCTTTCTGAATAAGGGAATAACGTAAGCTGTTTACCAGCTGGGACACTCGCCAACTTTTCAATTGGGTGTGTGTTGAGTCAGTTGACCTGACCTCAGAAACTTCAATATTCTCTGCAGATGCCCTCTTTCACTGTGACTTTGAGAAGGGATGGTGCGATATCGGGGCAGCGGGAGATACCATGACGTGGACTTTAGACTCATCCAAGAGGCCGAGTGGCGTTGAAACAGGACCGGATGGAGATCATACCACCGGATCTGGTGTGTAGCCCCTATCATTAAGGGTGTTAGTAACTGCAGGCTAAACTTCGTAGGGCCAGCAGGTTATCCTCGATCTAACAATTAAGACTTCCTGGGCAAGTACGATAATTTGGGAAAAGTCAGTTTGATATGATTTGAGACATGCATATTCTGCTTTTTGTGAACATATATACCTCGCATGTCGTGCCTTCGTTGGTCACTTTTTAACATTGCTCAGTATCATGTTACAGGCAAATACGCTGTTATTCGTAACAAAGCCGATCCTGGCACAAGTGCTGGCTTATCCTTCCCCAGTGTAAAGAATCCGAATGGAAGTGGCTACTGCGTGGATCTTTGGTACAACATGTATGGTGAGAATGCTGGCATGTTGACCATCAAT
Organism: Notospermus geniculatus; assembly: GCA_002633025.1. Taxonomy (NCBI): domain Eukaryota; kingdom Metazoa; phylum Nemertea; class Pilidiophora; order Heteronemertea; family Lineidae; genus Notospermus; species Notospermus geniculatus. The sequence continues at coordinate 434,915 of NMRB01000162.1, forward strand.
GATGGTGGCCGCCCCATCGAGATAACTTTCGGAGACCAAGGCGGCGATTGGATTCATGGCCAGTTCGCGGTGTCTTCGAAGCAAGAGCTAAATGTGAGTTGTGATAACAAAAGTGGGTTTTCGCTGCGGTCCGGTTAGGCCTACGACATCATTTAACGATGATGCACCTGTTGTCCGAGTAAGCTTTCACAGTGACAGGAATCCTCGGTAAATGTTGTAGGCTAACCGGGCCGTCGCTAAAACCTATAGCTTCTGCCAAAGGCCTTGTGGTGGTAACATCGATACACTATGATGTTTTTCGAATTATCAGAGCCTTTCAGTTCGATATTTTGCCAACTGATACTCTTATCAACATGTTGGACTTTTCTCACCTAAAATCCCTCTGGTGGATGAAGCTTTACATCAAATGATATTGGTTTATTCCAGCTGAATATCGAAGCGATATGGGGCCCAGACACGGAGGGGGATGTAGCGGTTGACGATGTGGCTATTTTCAAAGGTCCATGCTGATTTAAAGGAGCACGGTATTGGATCTCAGATGCGTTATTTGACTGCCGACGTAGAGGGAGTCACCTAGCGGCAGTAAGACAAACTACAAAAATGCATTACAAAATGTACGTAGTAAATCGGGTCAATTCGCCGACAACGTAGTTAGTCCCTGGATTGGAGAGTGGCGGGGTGGCGCCGGCTGTCGAGAAAAAGTGGCAATACCGTGCTCCTTTAACAGTTCACAGTCGCTCTGATGAATGAAGGAGTCAAGTTGCGACTGTCATTTAATTAGCCATGTTAGTAGCAAATAAAAGTAAACAGAAAGATACAATCGTCTTGTTTTGAATTCATCATACACCAATCAGCTGTCGAGGTTGTTGGGTCCTTTGGGTGGACAGGTGACCTGTACAGCGGAGACGGGAAAGGAAAGACGATTATGAACTCAACGCCATTTCTTGGAAAAGTGGTTTGATTGTACATGTACCTGCGGTCAGATCATAACCTGGCGTCGATTGTATTTCCGTGTGAAGTTGACGAAGCGGCTCGATAGACCTGTTTGGGTTTTAAAAGTGTGACTCGATCACATCTCGTTTTTCCGGGCGGAATCAGAGGCGTGGTCAATCTATGACACATTCCCCTCTCCGCTGTACAGGTCACATCGGGCGGAACCATAGGCCTTCTGCTTTCACTGACCGTATTTCTACATGTGTGACTCGATCACATCTCGTTTTGGGGATCACAGAAAGTAGCCTAAGGTATCCCTTTGACTCATTTCTCTCTTCTTCGTTTTTCTATAGGCCTATGCCAAAATGTACATGTGCATAATACAAATTGGTTCTGCTAGAAGTATAGGCCTAGTTGGCTTGATGGTTTTCAAATGGAATTCTACGGATGTAATTCTTCGCACACTTGGAGCAGGAGCGAGGTGGTAGCAGACTTATCGCAGCAAGCCCCGCGCAGCTCACGGTGCGGACCTAAATGAAAGCAGAAAGAGGCTACACTATAAATTGATGCTCCTTCACTTTTGGCGCCTATACCATGATACCGATGGTCAACTGTACACTCGATCGGGGCGCGTGTAGGCCTACATGTGCCGTGAGTGATCTACTGTTCAAAATATCACTGTTCGGCATTTTCAGGCGGCTCAACCGGACTTCAGATTGGATTATCAGTAAGTCGAGATTCGGTTGAAATGGAGATCGTCGTCAGTGAGTTTGTGAGGTGAAGATAAGATAGAACATTGGATTTGTCGATTTCTCGGGAACTTACGAATTCGGCCTACTGTCCTGTGTACATGTAGGTGATGAACTTGTCTGATGCAGCGCGCGTACATGTAAGGAATACTTTATTCGGTAAGTGGATAGGGCCTACAGCAAGTCCTCACAGAAGACGTGGAAACTGGTAGGAAGTCTTGAACGAGTTCACCTCAAACCTCCCCTGCACAGTAGGCCTACTGCTGTATAAACTCCCAATATGGGTAAATGTGGACAATGTGGTAGCCTATATGGTGTTCCTCCTGGGTTTGGGGGCAGGCCTAGTTCCTTCACGAAGCCACTTCCTGCATGTTTTTCTTTCAGCAATCAAACATAGGCTGAATATATGACATATTGCATGTATTGTTTGATGAGGCCAGAAGGGAAAACTTGAAACCTCCCAAACAGTTCCATGTGATGGCCTGTTTTATTTGGCAATGTGTGGTGTATCCGTTACATAACGGAATATGAAGGCGGATTACGGTTGAAATGATGCGTGTTCAGCACACTGGTCTGTTTAGGAGAAGGATATAGCTACAAAATGACACCAATTGTGTCATGTTGTCTTTGTCGGAACAGCTCCGGAGATGGTGTGGAAATTTTTGTCACCTGTCAAAAGTGTGTCTTTACCCGAAGGTTTTCGCCCCAACCCAGTTCGCTCCGTCCTATTGTCCACGTTTCTGTCTAGAAGGCTATTGTTCCATTAGAAATCTCCCCTACCGAGTCAGAAAAGAACAGAAACCAACAATTTCTAGTTGCAGCTGTAGATGGCGCCCCAGTTGCTGACGGACGCAAGTGTTGAGAGCTGAAATACACACCAAAACCAGCTTCAGTGTTTCAGTACAGGTCATGCAGGTTGAACCGTTCCAATTTATCATTATGACGGTCGGGTCTCAGAAGTTTCCTTTCAACAACAAGGGGAACAGAACGCATTTTCCTAATGCCCGTGTCACACTGTCCCGAAATTAGACACCCGGCCCCATATTTTCAAAGCTGTTTTAACGCTAAAATGCATTTTAGTCCAGCACTTGCATGCCTAGGCATGCAAGTGCTGGACTAAAATGCATTTTAGCGTTAAACAGCTTTGAAAATTTGGGCCCCGATGGCCATACGAATATGGAATTTTGAATTTTGCGTGAAGATGGCCCCGAAATCAACTTCCAGAATCTTGCAAATTTTCGATTCCATGCCAGCCCCCGGGTTCCAGCCGGGGTCTTCTTTAGGCTGGCACTTATCAGTAAGATTTCCAAAAGTTTCCATTAATTCGTATGGCCATCGGGTGTCAACTTCGGGACAGTGTGACACTGGGGCATTAAGCTACATGTAAGACGGAATTTCATTCGGATGACAAAATCTACACTGTTGTGTATTATTTGCAAGGCGTTTATTCAAGACATTTACAAATATCTCAGATATACAAAATTCTGCCCATAGTGAAGAGGACTATGCCACTACATTCACGTCAAGACACCTAACACCATTCCTCACACTATATGTACACGAACATCTAGGCTAGGTTCATAATCCGCCAAATATGCCCTCCTCACGCCATGACAATGAGATTCGAGGCAGGGCAGAGGATGCCATAGGCCTACATTGTATAGACAGCTGTGGGGTTGTACAACCAAGTCTTACTGAACTAAATAAATATCAACAAGTGTCAGATGATTCGTTGTTTGTTTAGGGAGTCAGGACATTGCCAGTTCACAGGTGGCATCACCGTAAAGATTAGCCCGATGGAAATGCTTGAAGCGCCATTCTTGCTTTGGCGATCGATTCTCGGGACTCGGGCAAGCATCTGTGGCGCGGCACCATATATAAAGCGTTGCCGCTGACAGCGTTCATTTCCTAAAAATGTCTTCTGCTGATGTCGCTGAACCCACAGTATGCCTCAGAGAGACACATTTACATTTTTCCTAGACATGTCTGACAATTCAACAGCGATTGTCTTTGCAGGTCGACGTAATTACAGGGTTTAATGCAAATAGTGGCTTGAATAAGGAACAGCTCCGTGGAATACAATGTAGATTTTTATTTGAAGAGCAGCAAAATAGACTTGCTTTGAATGCTGCTGATTATAATTTACCTCAGCCTTACGAACCGTGTGATACATTGAACATTGAACACAATTTTCAGCTTTAACAGCTTGCACGTCGTAAGGGTAAAAAGTTCTTACTTCATTCATTAATATTGTGCCAGGGAATCCAAGGTATTAACCTCTTGGTTCTCTGCAAAACCTTCAGGAGACTGATCGAACCCTAAATCGGATGACTTCCCCTACTTCCATCCCGACACACCGCGCTAATTAAAAAAAAACTGCAGTATCACTCTGTGGTATTGGAGCTGCATCGCTGTGGCTTCTTACTCCTGTATAATAATGATGAAACGTAGCACTGCGTGCCACTTGAAATCTCGTCAATGCCATCAAGCGAAAAGATACGTTTCCAAGCATCATTGACTGAAATAAAAAATGCGTGCAAATCACGGAAATGTAATTAATGGAAATGTGATAGGTTCTCAGAATTGACCAATGATCGGCAGCGTCAATCTGGACAGCCTTGTTGCCCGAAATTAATCAAATCATGTTGAGCCAACTTAATTTTGATGGCGAGCTGAGAAAGTATAGTCACTGACAGGACAGTTGCATGGTCTAATCGAAGACCACCCATTTGGAGTTTTCAAACAAGATTTCTAAACGAGACTGAAACAGTAAACTTCAACTCAAGAGCTGGTAGCAGGATAAGGTTCACAGAATCAAGAAGACAAGTCCTAAACCTAGCTTCCCTAACTCTCAAGCACACATTGTCTTCCATGTAACCTACGTCAACAGATCATACAACATTAACCACATGTCCTGACCTAGCGTTCACTTTGTGCTAACCTATTGATACCAATACTCATTTGTTTACAAAATGTTTCCAAAGCATTCTTCTTGTACTTTCCCGTCCCTCGTGGCAAAAGCAACGATTTAAATAAATTGCAAGCGCAAAAGACACTTCTTTCCAAACATGCGCTTCAGTGGCATTGTAGCCCCGTTCTGGAAATATTTCCTTCCGTCGTTCTTTCTGGCGAGCCTTGCCTCCTACATGTTGCTTGTCTGAGGGCCGTATTCACGGGTCGGACTTTAGCTTAAAGTATAGCTTAAGTTCGACTTTCTCTATGCTTGTGCATACGGCCCTTAGTCTGGGTTGTCGAGCTCTCCACATCACCGGCGTGCATACACGACAAAAATGTACACATTCCACCACCCCATTATGTTTTACCCGTCACCGGACAAGATAATCCTTCACTCAAGCGTGGCATATTGGGATCAAAGCTATACATGTATAACAGGATTTTTGATGTGTTCACTGCCTTCGAGTACATGTATTTGACATTGACCAGGCATTTACCAATTGCAAAGCGTTATTCAGAATCTCAGAATGGTGAAACAAGTCGGAACCGCATTCAGGAATAGATTAGAATTGGAATGTCTTACAACATGTTTGACACAGACTCAAGCACGATTCTCTCCCCACGTTACTGGATCAAACATTTGATAGAGTCTCTCCTTGCCACATCCTTACTGCACACACTGTGTCTATCTTTATCGTCCAGTGCCATCAGGTCAGTCCGTAGGCTTGGACGTCTCGCATTCGGGGCTATAGCACCACAGGCATCGCTTAACCTTCTCCGGATTGTCACTCTTCGCGTCGACCCTGAGCTACTACTGCCGACGTAAGTTGGTTGGACCTTTCTGTGCAGAGATGGACTCATTTCGGTTGGAAGTTGCGCTATTCGGAATAAATTCACAAAAATGTCATTGATATTCAAGTTTTTCTTGGCGGAAACCTCTAGGAAACAACACGTTTGTTCTGACTCAAATAATAACCTGACTTCATCGCTGTCAATCTGTCTTTCCTTGTCGGCCTTATCTACTTTATTCCCCACTATCACCATAGGCACTGGTTTACTGGCTATTTTCTTCATGCCGACGTTTGGTCCAACTTTGCTTTCCAAGATCTGTCCACGTAACCGTAGGACCTCCTCGAACGACTCTCGGCTGTCAATGCCGAAGACGAGAATAAATAGGTCTCCTGAAAAGATAAAATAGATAGGTATTGTTACAAAGGTCTCAAAAGTATCTGAAAAGAACATCCTCCTTTTTGGGCCACGGACCATTGCTGAAAAGGAAGGATGGTACTACATGTATGATCTCTTTCTGGCTTACAACAGAACATTCCTCCAATGGAGCAGACAGAGAGATTTAGCGGGCTCGGTTGACCAACACCTCTCAAAAAGATATATCAGACCCCCAAGATAGGATAAGCATCAGTATTGAGGAAATGATTCTATCAGTAAAAGCCACCAATGAGAAACCCTTAATACAAGATTGTTCAACCAATCATATTGTAACGATCGTCAAAGAGGCGAATCAATGCCCCTTAATATCAGGTCGACCACAAAAGGAGATCCATCAGTTGGATTACGGATTATAGATCGTAAGATGCCGCTAACTGATCAATGTCGACAGTCTATAGAAGGTAATTAAAGGATAAATCCATGTCCAAGATAGTGAGACCCACTGGGTTGGTGTGTAAGCGCCGGTGTAACGTTTTTGAGTGTTCCCCATCTGCGAGTGTTCCGCTGCTATTATGCCTGGCTTTCACTGACGCTACGAATGTCCCGAATCGCCCCGAATCTGAAAGTTGTCGGGTTCGCAGATAATTCTCAAACGATTCTTGCAGTTCCTAAATGATTCTTAGTTGATTCCTGAACATTCGTACTGTTCACGTGAGTTTTTGTTTGTCAAAAACTTTCGTGGGAGCGTTCACGAATTCCACGACACAAATTCAACTACGAAATACAAATTCAAAGAATCATGTAAGAATTGTACGAATAAGGTACGACTCACTTACGAATATTCGTGGCCGATTCGTGATAGATCCGTACTTGATTCATAAATACATTCGGGACATTCGTGCCTGTTTCGGGATGTTTTCGGCGTGGGTCCACAAATTTGAGGGAGACACGAATGGCCAAGAATAGCCCAGAATGCAAAAGAATCCACTACGAGTCTGTTACGGACGATAAGAAAGGGTTGCGAAGTGTTTACGATCTCTACGAATTTGAAATTCGTGGAATTCGTGAACCGTCCCACGAAAGTTTTTGACAAGCAAAAACTTTCGTGGCGGCTCGACGAACTCACACGAACTGTACGAATGTTTTAGGAATCAACCAAGAATCATTTAAGAACTGCAAGGAACGTTTGAGAATTATCTACGAATCGGACAACTTTCTGATTCGGGACATTCGTAGCGTCAGTGAAAGTGCGACATCATGGGCCCACGCGGAAAACAGGCACGAATGTCTCGAATGTATTTACGAATCAAGTACGAATCGGGCAAGAGTATTCGTGAGTGATCGTGCCTTTTGTTCGTACAATTCTTACATGATTCTTTGAATTCGTACTTGTTTCTTAGCCCATTCTTGACATTCGGCATATTTTTCAACCCGATTGGCCACGAATTGGGACAATTTCAGATTCGTGGCGATTCGGGACATTCGTAGCGATAGTGAAAGCCAGGCATTAAGGCTGATTCATACTCCGTCCGGATTTAGCGCCGACTATGATCAATTTCACTGCGTGTGCACATTCACGTCGTGGAAACCTGCGATCAGTTTCATGCGCTTGACGGTCCGCAAGCGAGTATGAATCGGCCCTTAGGGAGTTTTCGCAAAGCCCCCGAAACGCCAACGCGAACGTCTATCCTTTTGTTCAGTGGTGTCTTCGTGGCATCGAACAATGGGTTTGGCGTTCGCGTTGACGTTTCGGGAGCTTTGCGAAAACTCCCTACTGTCTGACGGAATAAGCCGCGACTCGACAATGGAGGACACACAGAGAAACGTGTCGATCTATCTGCCAGTGTTTCCAGAACAATAGGGGGAACACTGACACACGGAAAAACTGAAAGCAACTTTATACCTGCAAGAGGTTGGAACAGATTCAACCTCAGCCTACTGAAGCATTTTGAAAACCCTCTTAGCCGACATACTCATGCTCCGCTGCGTTTCCTCAGCGAGAGTTCGGAACAGCCTGTGATGACCAGAGTCATTCCAGAGGTCCCACTGCTTCCCATTGATACATCGAGAACTCCCCAAATTCCCCGAATCGATCACGATGATTATGTCGTTCAGCGAATTGACTATTCATTGTGTCTCGTCGCGATATATTACTGTCAGAGTCAACCACACGGCTAATGATGTCAGACTCTCGGTAACACCTATTCGTGTCTACAACATCATCTCATCAGACTCAATGATTACTTCCCTTTATAAAAACATCTCTGACTGAAAGTTACAAGCTCCGTGATAGCATTTTGTTTATTCTGTTTGCTGAAGTTCTAGGTTACTTGTGGAGAAAAGGCCTTCGCAGTGTGTGCTATGAAGGGCCTGGAAATGGAAGGGACAAAACCACCACAGAATGATCACACAACAGAACAGCCCAACTGCTCTATTGTTATCATTCAGTGACTTGGCTCACAATAGGGCATTCACAGTCAGTCATTCTTTGGCACATTAAGCCGACACAATACATGGAGGCCGGTGACAAAAGACACAGCTATTCTGACAGGTCGTACGAATCGTTCTGTGCTGGTTTATTTCTCAAGTCCCCCCACCCCCACCATGGCCTGGCCTGACGGGCATAAACTTCGGCAACATCGAAATTACCACAACTCCTCGCCTGCGTATGCAGAAGCATGACTCTGACTTACATAATGTAAAGAACAAATTATGAAGCATACATCAAAAATACTATGTCTCAGTCGTTTTTCAGTCAGCATGAATTTATCATGTCACAAATAAGCTCAATTTCGGATTGGCGATCAATATTTCAAACGTTTCTTGAAGGTTTCAAGTCATCCATTACAGTAATTGTGAATAACTGAGTGTTGCATTGCTGTCATCACTCATGGGACTATGCTTTTTGCGGAGAAAGTAAGTTTCAAATAAGTCATTTGTACGAAAAACCACTTTCCATTGGCAAAAAGAATACGATATCGTTTCCTCTGGTGCATTGCGTCTGGCATACGTAATCAATGTTTAACAGACGAAATTGCATTATGCTTTTTTCTATCAGGCTCATCAGGCTTCACAGCCCATAAGATGTGTACTTCTCCTAAAATGAATCCGATGCTTGTTAAGATGACACTGGCGATGCATACCAATTGCTGAAGCAGTACGACATCCTGGCGGTATTGCCACTTGTTCTCGGCAGCCGGCGCCACTCTCCAATCCAGGGACTAACTACGTTGTCAGCGAATTGACCCGAGGCAGAAAACTCACCGAAAAATACGCGCACACGCGAGCTATCTGCTGAGCAAACGGTCACGAATGACTTTTTGCTCAGCAGATAGCTCCAGTGTGCGGCGGGCTTAACATTTGAAGGTCGTTCCTCCTCCTTCATTCATGGTCACTTCTTCTCATCAACTTGTCAAGAAAAAAGCAAGAAGTGACAAGCTGGATTTGAGAATCAAAAGTAACGTACGCAGGTTTATTACGCCGAATAATCATTATATCGTGGGGTGTTGGTCTATTTCCGAATCGGATAAGGACGTCAGCCGTGCCGATTTCAGTCTTGTCCGCACGATACGTGGTGAGGAACAAGATGATTGTATTTTTATTCATTGTCACGCGAGTGTACCGCTGCACCATTTCGCCTAATGAGGTTGTTAGTTTGGTTCAAAAACCATGGCCATTAGTCCTGGTTTTGTCCCCGATTGCCTCGATAACCGGTCGACTATACACGTACGAGGAGAAAAATACTGCTGACACATGGCAATGAATAGACAACAGCTTGTAAAGGGGGCCATATACACCCACTTGTCGTCACCATGACACTTTATACCCCAATGTGTTCCTTCGCTGCGCTATTAAAACATTTACCCGTGTTAAGTGAGACCTCTATTGACAGTGTTGTTGAACTGCCGCTTATCAACCTCGCCGCCTGAAGAGTAACTCTCGTTCCTAGGGTTATCAACGTACGCGTTGCATTATCATCACACATTCTCCAACACTGGGGCGAAAGGCAAAACTATGGTGTTGGAGAATGATGCAATCACCACCGGTGGCGCCGGCTGTGGACAAGAAGTGGAAACACCATCGTGGCACCTAGTCCGAACGTCTGACTCGTATTGCTATTTTTAGAATCTGCTGGACGCTAATACAGAGTCAGATGATGAGTAACCGAAGAACCAGATTTTGGTTCTACGTCATCAGCACGATCAGATCACGGATTGGTCATTCCCGTATCACGTGACCTCAAACTGTAAAGATGGCGATGCTGTGCATTCGCCGATTCGGCTTTTCGAGAGGAATATTTTTCGTGATTTTGATAACAAATTGCGGTTTTCTTAATGTTTGGCTAAAGCCCCGTTTCCACTAGAGCGTTTTTTCGCTCGCGGAAAAGCGACGCGTTTTTGCGCGACGGATATCGCGGCGGTGGTCATTTTCTGGAGGGGTTTCCATTAGGGCGTTTCATACACCATACACCATGCACCGAATACAGCTCGGAATGTACAGAAGTACGCCGCGGAATACGCTTTGAATGCTATTCGAGCAATCGGCTTTTGCCCGCCGGCGGTCTCCGTTGCGCAATTTTCGATCGTTTTCACCGTCCCGCTCAAGTGGAAAGGGATAAAGGGATATCCATTANGACTGCCATGCCGCACCTATGGTATGTGATACGACCACTGCCACAATGTCCATCGAGGTCCATGACTTATCTGTTTGCTTTGCCCTCGTCAACTCTCAGCAGAATACCAACGAATTAAGGTTGTAAATCATCGTTAAGGAGCCGTAATCAATATCCGTAATATGGTAAGGGGAAACATGCTGAGATTGAAAAACAAAAGCTGCGTGGAAATATGGAGTAAGGTCCTGTGTCAGGCTTGATTGAGGGCGACTCGGGCAGCGTGTGGCTAAAAAGAGCTGTACATCGGCCAGGGAGGTGCACGTCTCCCAGTAGAAACATTGACAGCCCAGTCTTGGTATTCATTCGTTTCGACAGGCCCCGCCATCTTGGATTTCTTGCAAACTGCATATGCGCAGTTATATCCTGTGGGCAAATTCGGATTTGACGACCAATCACAGGGTTTGGTTTGCCTACCAGATACGCAGGCAGAAAATCGGCGTAGAAACCAAGATGGCGGAAACGATGAATTGGTCGTCCCTGGGAGAAGTCGCTTCGAAAATGGCTTCTCAGTTTGCTATGTTGACTCAGACATCACAAATGGATGTCGAAATCGCAAATCGTGATCATTTAGCTCCACAAGTACAAATAATTGTGCTTTAGTGATAACCCAAACGAGCAGTAACGGAGGAAACGGTGTAGAAAATAGCCTTATTTAGATAGGTATACCTCGGTTAAGTTTTCAATTTGATCATGGCGCTTGTCAGTAATAAGGTTTTGCATCCTTCTCAGACAGATCGATTTTATATCGATTATTCCACATTGAATAGCCATCTCTCATGTCATGATGGAACTCTATCTACGTAGACTGGGCCGTCTTTCTGACTTGTTGTGATACCAGGGAAGGATCGTCGAGGCGAAGATCATGTTTGGACATGATATCAACCAGTCTTAGTACATGTACCCCACCAGATCACTTACAAAGTAAGTTCCTATAGCTAAAGGCGAATTCAGCAGCAAGCAGGACTTGGCGATATCCTGCCAAGCTTGTCAATGTAAGAAACGACTGGACATCAGCACCTAACGGAGACCAGGTGGGGTTGACCAAAAAAACGTCAATCGTAACAGTCTTATTACACAGGTCCCGACCACACCCGCAAAGGGTTTCGTCGATATTTGTTGGTTTGTCAACGTTCACTTGACTACCAGCTGTCCCACTTCTTTCACTGGGAAGCTTTCCTTGGCTCTTATTGGCCTGGGTCTTATAGTACGTTTCCTTGCCAACTTTCCTGAAGAATAGCTCATCATCAACTTCCTAACTCTTAGGAATAATTGATTTTTACTCAGCGACGTGATTCCGTAACGATGCAGTGAATTAATGAAGTGTTTGCGGGGCACCAATCAGTATAATTAAGCGAGGTTACCATGACCCGGGTGGGATGAACCGGATGGAATAACTCGAGTATCATGCTTCTATGACAGGTTGTGAATGATTGCTCTGATGGTCCATAGACGGCGCAGTGAAACAAAATGTTCCACCAGAACTATCACTCCCGTCAACATTGGCCACAGAACACTGTCGTCTTAACCCCATCAGCATGTGTCCCATAAAACCACGTGGCGGAAAACTTACTCTGTCACACTCTGTCATGTCTGTGGTTAACATTACATTGGTGAATTGATTTGTGTTGATTGACCAGCTAAGCCAGTGTTCTCTTCACTATTTATGTAGGATTAGGCTCCTATTGCCTATTTTCTCGCCCAGGTTGGCTCTTCACAGTATTTTTAAATAGTACTTTCCAGTCAGAAGACAGATTCTATGTCTGTGGTTGCAAATTCGTCCCCGAATGAAATGAATTGTGAATCAATTGATAGCGTAGTCATAAGAGCAAAATATTGTGGGTAATAGATCGATCACTGTCAACATGTATGAAGTATCTCATCACTCAAAGCTCCTGTATACCAAGGATAGATTGAGGGATCCACAAGACGTTTGCCAATGGTTTGATTTGTTTTGATTTCATGGCTTTCACTATTATAGCTCTCTCTTTCTCTTTATGGCATTGGTCAAGGGGAAATTGCTTTAAATCTAGACACATAGCACACAAATGGGCACTGCTACGGAATTTTCTGGATCGGTGAAAAAGTGAATGATGTTGTTTTCTTTCTTTCATAAATGGAAGGTGACTTTAATGCTTTTCATGAAAAACTTGATCAGCCATCGCTCTTCACACATGTCTAATGAAATAAGCTAAATGCACCTGACCAAGCCAAGTACGAATAGTCACTCGAATGATGCGCACGGTTCAAACATGATGGACAATAATCTGTCTACGAACATTAGAGATCAGTTCGAATGATGGTTTGCTTATCGACGTTTGTGTCTTTTGAAGAGACGACTGAGTCAACATAGCTGACTTTGCTCTGGGGACATTACGAAGGTAAACTTAGACATCGGTTATGATTCCACAGGTGGTTGTGGATGCTGAAGTCGAGAATAAAGGATGATATTAGCTTTTGGAATGATGACGGAAATTAAAAAGGAACATTTACATTAGGCCGTTATTTGTTGTGGACAGGTTCTGAGGGATGTTGTAACAGTCGACATGTAAACAGGTTGGTTTGGTTGTATGTGTAAACATGGTCGGAAGGGAATACTGTTGTAATTCACGTGGTAGAGCCAATCTTGTNGGAAACCGTCAAATATATCCCAAAATATACCCAAAGAAATTTTCAAAATATTTTGGATCAAACCAGAAGGTTATCTATACCCAGGTTTGATGATTTTTTGTAAAAAGAATTTTAAAAAGCACTGTTAGTATTTCAAATTGATTATTTTGACTCGTGCTGCCACCTATACTTAGTCCAAGATTCCTGGATTAGCAACCGAAGCTGATTCCAGGGGTTAGTGAGCGAGTGGTCCGAGGTTGCCTGAGCGAACTATACCCCTGGGGACGAGGTTGATGATGTACAGGTCTGCTAACTGATGCGCGCGCATCCTGCCTGGTAGGAATTCCGACCACACTTCCGGTTTCGAGACCCCGACACCAGTTCCTAACGTGCTGCACGGTGGAACTGGATACCGGTTTAGACACACACTTGCCTACGATGTAGACGCGGCACTTCCTCTTGATAAGGACGCATTTTCCCTTGTTGTAGAAACACCTGTATATTCTACGCAGGTCACACTTCCCCTTTATACAGCCACTCACTTCCCTTCGATTTTGACACGAACTTCCTCTTGATACGGACACGCATTTCCCCTCGATGTGGACTTGCCTGCCCCAGCACACAGACTCGCTTTTTCCAGATTCCGACACGCACTAACTTTCGATGTCTACGTCTAGATATTTTTTTCACCACTAAGATTCACGGTAGCTCATCTAGCAGCCAGCCTCCTAACCACAGCGGTCGAGGGATCGTAAGCTTTTTATAGAATGACTCTACTTTTCTAGACATCAAAGACATATCAACTTTCAAAGGAGTAATTTTTCATTATAGACGATAGCATTTGCTTAGGAAGAAGATAAATGGATTATTTTTGGGACTTGATCGACAATGGCTGACTGCTAAGATCTGGAGCCAGAAGAGCTTAAGGCCACCAGAGTAGAACTAATGGAATCTTGACGGCCTTCTCAAAGAAAAGGTCAGGTGTAGTGAAAAAAGTGCATTTGATATCTGTAATATCAAAAGCATGAATTAAGGACATGAAATTACCTTCATTAACATTGATTTAATCGTACTTTAATGTTGCATTTCGCTGTTGGGTAGCGTTGGCATTCGCGGAAATAGGACAATATAGAGTTTTCGCAAAGCCCCCGAAACGCCAACGCGAACGTCTATCCTTTTGCTCGGTCCTCTCTTCGTGGCATCGAACAATGGGTTTGGTGTTCGCGTTGGCGTTTCGGGGGCTTTGCGAAACTCCCTTTTGTGAACTTTCTTCACACTTGAAGATGCCACTTTCTGTCTGCACAAGAACAATCCAGATTGAAGGTTTCTGGCTGGGGCAAAACATCCGTAACCATTGATCGAAAGCAACGTAAACACGGGCGCTGCCCTGGAATACGCCAGCATTCTTTCCAATCAAGGCCAATCAGCCCCGCGTACCGTCAATGAAGAACAGCGAACGGAAACAAATAAATGAGCACAGGAAATACACATTGTTGACTAATTGGCGCATCTCCGTAAGGTTCCCGGTGATGTCGCCGATGCAGCAGATGCCGCCGGTGATCACCGAGAAATCTCCATATGTGGTCACTTTATCGTGATGTGAACCAGGTTTCTTGGAAGAAGATGACAATTAACGCTGTGATGTCAATCCGGTTTTTGCCCTCAGCCACACCATACTCAACCGGTGGAGAGTTCACTGAGGACATCAACTTTCTTAATCACGTTTTAGCATTGATGAGCTATATGGGGTAGATTTCAACTGTTTTCCTCTCGGTAATCAAGGAAATTGGCAACATAAACAATGGTAGACGTCGATTTATCGACGGAACATGCAACCGTTTCCAGCTAATTACCAAATCGACCATTTAAAGAAAAGGTCCAATTACGATTAGTGCATTGCAATGCACTGTCTAATGCCTTTAATTTTCATCATCACGACTATTCGGCGTTTTCAATTGGCGATCAAATGCCGTTGTAATTTATTTACATGTAGATTTATTATTTATTTGTTCCTCAGACGAGACTGCACTCAGTTGCTCTTCAAGTCTCGCCACAGTAGGCGCTCTTCAAGTCTCGCCACAGTAGGCGCTCTTCAAGTCTCGCCACAGTAGGCGCTCTTCAGGTCTCGCCACAGTAGGCGCTCTTCAAGTCTCGCCACAGTAGGCGCTCTTCAAGTCTCGCCACAGTAGGCGCTCTTCAAGTCTCGCCATAGTTGGCCTTGGTTCCTCAAGGACTGCACATCAGGTCTATCGATGGAAAGCAGCACATGCAGCTCCGCTTGTTCTTCATGATATGCTGCTCCATTCGCTTTCAAACTTCAGGACAACCATGTTCTCGAACAAATCAGGAGTTTCTGACAATATCCCTGAGATTGGTTTCCCCCATTACGCCATAGCGTCCTTGGACGACGTCAACATGCAGTTCACCAACAAACTGATTAATCCTTCAATATCTTTGATTGCTTTACATACGTAAAGTGAGATGAATTTCCTTCACGATCAGGCGCTGTCTTGACTTTTTATATCAATGTCGTGACGGAGATGCAATTTATTTGATTAGCATGAGAACAAGGTGTCAAGACCTTGAATTAATGGGGCGGATCAACCCAAGGAATGGTTGGTTCAGTTGTAAATATTGCATTCAAGTACGATAGTTGTACTAGATTGTGTTTGCTGAGGACCCACTAGAAGAAGTTTATTGCGGCAATCCTTTCTGTCCTGTGACGCATTGCTTTAGATGATTATGTTTTATAATGGTGAAGTCGAACTCATTCTGTCTGAAATCATACTCATTCTCGATACTTGGAGATTTTGGTATTTGGAGAAGGACGGGTGTCGTTGGAATAGTTGTTTCTTGATAAAGTGTGAAAGTTCAGTCATAAAATGATACAACGCGTCCATATTTAGAATGAGGATGTTCTACATCTGCGAAAGAGCATACTACATGTAGCTGAAACCAGTTTTTTCTTATGGGCCTACAGGCATATCATCGGCATTGCAGAACCAGCTTTTCCATTTAATCCCCATTTCGATGGAGGTCTGAAATGGTGCATTGCCTGTTCGCCAGCCCATCTCATAGTATTGGTGTCAATATTAATCTACGTGGACAAAATCTCAGCAAGCGGCGTAATCCCCTTGAGTAAGTTTTTCTTCATTACAGAACCAACGCTTATCGAGTTTGTTAATGTCTTCTCAGTAATGATGCATGACCAGGAGCGATATCGCCATCGACCGTAGCCCCGCAGTAAATCCTATAAAAACAAATATTCGCTGTCACCTTCCAGTTGGCCAGTCAAATGGGTTTAGTGTGGTTGGAGTGGACTCGTCGATTCAATAACGGTGGCAAGGGGAATCGGAGATTGTTTTAAGTCTCTTCCAAATTGAAGCTTTTTAACGCCTTGTTTTCACTTTTGGGGCATGTTGGCAATTCATAGAGATCAAAACAGAACAAGAGTGATTGATGCTGATGATTGAGCGAACATGCTAAGGGCGTATTCCATTTGAACAAACACTGTCGGACTCAACGGAGTTGCAGTTTGAATCATATCATTAGTAGATGGCTCAAACCAAGGTTGTCCTACGGCATTACTTGAAGAATGGAGCTGAGCTGAGTTGTATCCTGCCTTGACATCAATCATGGCGGTTCCTCTGCACGGTTCGTGCTAAAAAAGCAAGATTCTCCCCATTTCCTGATGCGAAAGATGAGCAAAAAACGGAGCTTGCGAATTGTCATGGATCATTAGACGTACTTCAAACCCCCTCTTTCTATTTATTGGCAACGGTTGCGGTACCATCCAAACGGTTTTTCGGAGACTTGAAAAAGTGATTGATTGATAGGGCATGAACCATTTTCTGTCAATTTCTATGTGCATGTTCATGTGTGCGCAGGTTTTTGTCGATTACATGGTGATGTCATAAGTAAATAAGATCAAACAAGTAACGGGAAATCATTCTGACGACATCAGGGATCCAAGATCATTGAACGCACATCTTATGATACGCGCCAACGGTCCCTGGATTGCATTTCTAAAGCTTCAGAACCCGTTTGTATACTTATACGATTGCTGTCGTGTGTATAGAAGACTGATTTCCTTTGACTCTTCGTATACCTGAAGGGAAGCCTGCACCGTACAAGGACGTAGAGTGAGTTCAGCATGATTGATGTTGAAAAAAACACAAAAGAACAACGAAATTTGAATCGTGACAATCCCTCAGCTAATTCCCTTCAACATGTTGTCGTGGAGTTCAAAGCGTTGCTCACCGTTGTATCTAGATAATTCCTTGTTTCGAAAGAAACACGCTTTAATGGATTCTGATAAGCTGTTTGACGTGACGCCATGTCAGAAGGGAATACAGATGAAATTCACGACATGATACATGTACAAGTCAATTTCTGATGATCCCTATCCCACATCGACAGCAAGTTGAAGCATGTTTCCACAGTTCCCTCACCTACCAAAACAAATCAATCGTTGCCTTTTTCACAAAGACATTGTAGAGTATTAGTCCTATACTGCTTATTCAGAAGTAGGCCTACATGTATTTTCAATTATCTTCTTCGTCTTTGTGTTCACGATGCCTATTGCAACAGGCAACTGAATGAAGGCAAAAGTGGAACCTCGACAGACCCCCCCCCCCCGACTTCAGTCAAAAAGTCGGTAAGCGGTTCAACCAATGAACTTCAACCATTTTATGTGATATCTATCCAAGAGCTCTGTCTGACTTGTGACATCTATACATTTAAGACATCATAGCTGTCTATATACGAGAGTGGAATAAAGATTGGTTATATCCTCAAACCAATTATCCTTTCCATACTTGGATGTTGCCGGTGATTTCGTCCATTTCAATCACCATCTCCGATAACATGTTGACATGACCTGCGTGACAGACCTGTGTCCCTAATCTCAGAACATCTACCTCGACTATGGTGATCACAGAATATCACGCACTGAGGGGAAAATAGACTCGGATTCTCAAAGTAGATTTCCCGATCCCTGGGAGAACTGATCCTCTTACCCCTAAGTAGCACATCATGAAGCATAAGCAATGGCCATATAAGACGGTTCCCCCTGTGATACAGCCTTCATAGGCAGTCAGTAATCTTCTATAGTTTCCGCTTCGTCTTTGATCAAGACTGAATGTCCCCATGGATAGCACATTATCACCCTGTCATTACACTATGAAAGAGGTCTTTAGACCCACTGTCTGTCCATGATATCCGGGCTTTTATCATCAACAGGACTAACGTGGTGGAACAGCAGTCCTCTGTGGTACTTTAGTGCCGATACTACAGAACGTATACCGTATTTCAGGTATACATTTTACCCTACCCCTAACAATATACTGTACATACCGTACAATGACGTCTAATAGGTTATACAACAAACTTGGGTTCAGCCAACTTATAGAACTAATCAGCTACGTCGACCATTGGCATGTCAATTTTAAATTACTTGATCATCAGACATGTTTGGGCTTACAGCCTGCCCGCTAGTTGTCAATTCCACAGCAGTTATGGGTTCCAATTGATAAGCCAGCAGTCATAGCTGTCAGTCTATGAAAGCGTCAGCCGTGACAACCAATAGGTTGAAATTTGTCTTCGTTCGCGCGAGTGAGTATTGCAGAAGGCGTGTGTGTTTCACGTTGATGTATGGCTCCAATGTGTGTAAAACTAGTGTAACTGTGTGCAAACAATAGACGAATTCGTGAAATCTAGGAAATAAATCTTTCACTTCATCCTTTTCTTCCTAACTCCAGCCATAACTCCTGCTGTAATCGGTCGATAAACAGACCGAGTTTGCTGATCAACCCATGTGATGCAATGCTTCGTTCTTCCACCACGAAACCGATCCGTTTATTGACATAGACGCTACCACTGCCAGGAATGATTGAAAAACCACATAATTGCACCGGCGATGGTGATTTTTTCAGATCTTCTCCCCGTAATGGTGGACATGAATGTTTGTCGACCTTGGGTGGGTATAAGATCTGGCGCGGAGAATCTAACGCGAGAGAGCCAATGAATCGAGCTCTTCATAGCGGTGCCTCCAGGAGCAGGTTTTATAAACGTGTCTTCGTTTGGAATGTTCGTGACTCGGCATGTAGAATTTTCCAGTGAGATTTTAACTTGCTGATTTATAACAGTTTCCTCCAGGGTCCTGTGCAATTTATTTCACGGTTTAAAGAAGGGAGGTAGGCAAGCATAGATAGTTGGTTTTTGCTGCTTTGCCTCAACGTTGGAAGGGGAAATGATGTGTTGTACAATGTTTGAGAGAAAGATGTTGATGAGATGATAAAGGTTTGTCATTGAGGGCGTTCAAGGTATCTAGAAACGGTCGAATCTCCGCAAGCAACTGAGGGAATCAGCGGTAAATATCCAACTTGTAACAAGGTCATGGACATGAAATCTTATAACATGAATCTTTTCGACCTTGCTTTCTTCCCTGACGTGTAGAGCTGCCATTGATGTCAAATCCCTGACACTTGCTACAGCTGTCAACGTCAGTCGATGGCAATCACTTCTCTATTAACTTTTCCAATGGCACTCTGATGAATGTATATACATACAGTAGACGATGCCCCAGGCTAACAGGATAACACACGAACTCTGACTCAGTTGAATTGGTTCAATTTTGGTAATGGTTTTGTTGTGGCTACTGGCAGTGTATCGATAAATGAAGATTTCGTTTCGAAAAACGAACGTGAATTTCATGGAGAGTGGTAGTGAATGATGATTGGCTTACTCATTGGGGGGGGGGGGCTAAACAGTTTTATAGCCACATTGGCAAAAGCGCTATCATAACCTAATGAAATGACACCATTATGTATGTATCTCTTCATCATCACCAACGTCACGCAATTTAAATCTCATCAAAAAGATAGTGTTTTTTTCTTGCGTGACTATATGGTGCACAATGCCCTCAAGTCAAGCATGTTATTACATTGCAAGCTTTTTCACAGACAGATACTAACGCGGCAAAAAATTTCTTTGATTTCATTTGTGTGATGATCAGATTCAGCATACAATGTCAGCCCAATGTTGTGATGTGAAAAAGCGAATGGTGTTTGATGAACTTTTGCAACAACAAGCATATACCCACTTGCTGGAGGCTGCGAACTCACTGTAGCTTCTCTGGTATTTAAGCATCTCAGAGACTGCTGTAGCCCTGCACGCCATTTGCATACACTACGTGCTGTTCTTGAAAACTCAAATTCCACTTTTCTCAAAAGAACTGCCCGACCTTAATTGCTTTCGTCTCGATCATGAAATTCACTGATTTCATGATTGTTACAGATCTACACGTCGTCAACATGAGTGTCAGACACGTCAGTATATCCACGGATCTGCCCTACATCGTTAACGAAATGAAAATTTCGCTCTAAACTCATAGAAGTTGACATTGGAGCTCAAAGTAGACCCTTGATCTATCGGTAATGAAGAAGCCTTCCACAAGGGTACTGATGGAAGTGAGATAAAAAAGTACAGGAACATGAAACGATCTTTACGTCAGTCCAATCTTTGTCATTGAAATTTTCATGGCGTCTTAAAGTGATTTTGTTTGTATAGTATTAACATCCTTTTTAAACAGGGATTAAAGATATGGCAGTCGCTTCTTTTGATTCACATGCTTTTGATGTCGAACGGATAAGAAATTGTTTTGGAAGAAGAAAATTGGAAGTTCAAGTATGGATAAACACTCTGTGTATCGTCTGTCACACTGATGGAGTGTTGACGAAGGTCTCATTTTGATTTGAATTAGAGGGTACATTTTAGAGAGTGCAAGCTTAATGGCTAACTGCTGTGATGGTCAATTTCTCCTTAGTCTTTCGGATCATGCAAACTCTGCTGTATGTATATGTCATTTATGTTCTACAAACGTGTCTGTTCGTAGACTAGTTTGGTCGAAAAACCAAGGAAACTGCTAATGAGTTATAAATCCAAGCCGATCACGTTGCTAATAGAGTGGTCATTTTGCTCTAGGCTAGCCATCACACATGCGGCGATGCGGTGCAACATCGTAGCCACACATCCGCTGGTAACATCCATCTGATCTCATTGCCAGCATTCGCCTTGCGGCAAGAATAGACTGACCATCGACAGGCCATCAACCCCTGCTGGCCACAGGTGACATTGTCATCTTCATGCATTTCAATTCCATCACAGCCACAGCGGCCAACGTCCGAATACACCTCAGGGTGCATCCATTTGCAAGCCACAGTCGCCAAAGTCGGCTATAGCCTACTAATAGTTTCGTTGCAAGGCAATGGAAAGACCTTTCCAACGTTCTCTGTCCAGTGGTGTCCACAGTTCTGTTCCCGCCTTCCTTTTAGAAAGGCAACAGGCGAGTGAAATGACCTGAGTCTCAAGACAACACCCTTGTCGAATGGATACTCCGTAGACTGTCTCCTCGCCCATAGATTGGCATGGTTACACTGCACAGTTAGTCCAGCATTAGCCCCGGGGATCTCCGCAGCATAACCTCATCATGCACTACATGTAGATGCCAATCGCAGGTACATTGTAATTTTTGGTAATATGAAGAAAAAATGTGAATATACTTTATTTCCTTTCGGTTGTACAAATGCATTGGAGGTGCTGTACAAAACTGAAGTGAAGGCATTGTAAAACTTTATTCATGCCACCATTATATCATCTGAGAGATGTACCCTGCCTGTGTAATTTGTTGGAGGGTATATGTGATGTGAACTTCTCGACATCATCGCCAGTGTCATTGGATTTCAGTCATAGACTGAACATGCAAAAACCAATCGTAATACATGTATATGGAAACCAGCATGATGACGTTTGCCTCGATACTCTCCCACTCAATAAAGGTAATGATATTTCCATCCATAATAAGATTATTACCATAGTGTCTCCTACCTGACCTCATTTGGGAGCCATTATTGGTATGATCCATCTGTCCGATGACATTAAATGTCCTAATGATGCTGCTGATG
The DNA here is from genome assembly GCA_002633025.1 of Notospermus geniculatus. NCBI lineage: Eukaryota > Metazoa > Nemertea > Pilidiophora > Heteronemertea > Lineidae > Notospermus > Notospermus geniculatus. Next base: position 456,961 of record NMRB01000162.1, read on the forward strand.
GTGGCAATACGTGACGGCGGCTCCCGATCAGCAAACTGAAACTGGCATCTCCTATTTATTTCTACATCATCTGGAGATGATTGCCCGATTAGCCTGCTGTGTGAGATTGCTATTTGGTCGAGGTTGAGACGAATTCTTTGCCATCACCTTGAGAAATTCATTACATGGCCTCCCACACATGAAGAAGCCAGGTCAGTGCCTGGAGGAAATGGAACGTTTTGGTACGTGCCATACAAGTCTCGCAGAACCATCTGACCAATCAGGAGCTGCAATTTTGTTATCTGCACACATTGGGCATGGTGAGTAATCAACTGACCAATCAGCTTGCCCTGGTCGTCCCAAAGAAAGCAGTGGATTTTCTGCAACTTTGGCTTTCAACGATGAATTAACTAAGGGGCCGTATTCTAGAAGCTTCCTTTACTCTAAGGTTCACTTTTAGCTATTGTTTGCAGGGCAAAATACAAAAGGTTAAAGTGGACCTTAGAGTTAAGGAGGCTTCTGGAATACGGGCCAGGATCAAGAACTGTGCATGCACAACCTGTGTGTCCAACCTGCACCACCATGTATTCAGCATGCAGAACCACGACATTGACAGTGTACACTGCATACAGCCCTAACGATGCAGTTAGGATAGGGTATTATTGTCAGCAACTCTTTGCCATCTCCATTCAATTGATCTAGAGTTCAGTATATCAATATAGAATGTTCAGTTTGCATGACTGGAATTCTAACTTCAATGTCATTTCCGTTCTGTCAGTGGAAGCACCCATGCAAGAACATGGGCGTTCCTAATCTGACAACATCCGCGTCCAAGGTTACCGTAAGAAAACAACAAAATCGCCGTTAGATGAATTCGAAACGTTTCAAGGACAGATCGCTCCTGTTTCTCAAAGATATACGACCACATTGTACATTCATGACATTTGGGAGTGAACAATGTTACTTGGCTGCTGGTTACAGAGATGAGTTTACGCTACTGGCATTGAAGCAGTGCTACAAAGCAGTGGGTAAGCATTTCCTTGACGACCCCGAGTCTTCACATTTGCATGGCGCCTTACTCAGCTGTCACCGAGGTTAAACAAACAATTTATTCCCTGATAGTTTGTTTTCCGTTGAAACGATGACGCATACCGATGTTGACGTCTTTTGTGACGTCGAATGAGGGCAAACACACGCAGGAAGATAGTTAATAATTCAAAAGATACATACACCTTTATTCGTATCACAAATTAGACAAATATTTTGTTGTTTATGTCTCGTTAAATGATATCCATTTTCTATCGATCCTTCCTTTGGCCTCCCTGATTAGATGTTTCGACTGGTGCGAGCGTTTTGTTTACAAAATAAGACCATTGTTTTATTATTGGTCTTTATCGATTAGTTCTTCCCTGATCGATTGGCGTTTAAGAGTAAATAAACGATTATTTTAGGTGTTGCCTTTACAAGGTCTTCTGATGTCTTGAAATAACAGAATAAAAGCGTGTCTGTGTACACATGCTACACTGATGTAGATGAATATTTATTGATAATTGATTTTTTTTAGCTCACCCGTGAGCTATAGTCGTCAGTCAGCGTCCGTCGTCCGTCGTCGTCCGTCGTCGTCGTCCGTTAGCAGGGCACGTTTCGTAACCGCTGGAGCTATTGATCTGAAACTTGGTACATATATACCCCTAGGTCAGATGACCTATGACACCAAGTTTCGGTCCGATTCGATTCTTGGCTTGGCCTCCAGGTGGCCAAAACCAAAAACACAAAAAGTGCAATAACTCCT
>NMRB01000162.1:459899-472689 GCA_002633025.1 Notospermus geniculatus
TAGTCTCGCGCAACCAGCCCCTCGGTCATACTCCGAGGTCGCCAGACCGAGGGTCTGGCACGGGACGAAATTCCCATTGAATTTTCTTATTCCGAAAATTCAAAATAAGAGGAGCTTCGCTGATTGGCTAGTCACTACCAATGCGTCATGGATCTCAAAAGTTGGTGACGTAGGCTGCAGGAGGAATAATGGCTGCGCCCAGATCACTCGAAGCGTGAAAATTAGCGAGATGAATCGCCTCAATCTGTGTTGTCAAGTCAATTTATAGTGTCTTTCATTGGAATTCCGACAGGTATGTATATAATTTTTCGATTGAGGACGAAATTGTAGTACAAAAAGTGCGGTAGGGCTAACAGCAAAGGTACAATACTGCAGTTTTACTCGCACGCTGAATGCTTTTTGCTTTGATTGTGCATTGTGTTCTACGTCATCGGCGGTAGATTGTCCGCCATGATGGTTTTTACAAGCAAAAGGTACCATCTGGACCAGACTCTAAAATTGAAAATTGCAGAGTCTGGTGGCACGAGACTACCAAAATCCATGCGTTCTTTTCCGGGTTGGGAAAGAGTACGGCCGGCGACATCCGGAGGTATTCAGGGGTTCTTTATGTGCGAGGACGAAGGGAGCGAGGGCTAAGAACCTCTGACACTCTCAGGATAGTCGGCGATGTCGCAAACATTGTGTTTACATATTACATTTGATAAAAATGTACTGTCAGCAGATTGGCCAGCGATTATTTTCCATGTCAATATAATGGTTGAGTGCTTTACGATGGCTGATCATGTATGGTTCGCTACAGTAGTTGATGTAAAGTAATAAGACAATATGTGATCGTGGTCTTCGGTCCGAAATCCGAGAGTAATCTGACGGAAGAAGTCGGATGAGAATGGTAATGATGTCATACAGAACCAGCCATAGCTGGAGACCAATAAAGTTTGTCCACATGTCGAGACGGTCGTGTGGGAATCAAAACCACAAAATTGTCTGATATACATGTACCCCTAGCTGTGAGCGGCTGGGCGACACACGCACCAGTGGCAGCGTATACCCACTAATACAACAAACATGATTATCACGTCAAATGTATTCCAGTTTCGCCGCCACTGAGACAAATCCAGCGGCTCATAAAACTGATAACCAATGTCTATATAATTGGCTATATAGAGACATGATGAGATTAAGCATTCCAGTCCAATGTCTAGTTAGACAAACAGTGGTCAACCAATCATACTCAATCTCACAGACCTCATTATAATTCCCCGCACGTACGTCATAACCCATCTCGGAAAAGTACTTTTGCTGGCCCCTAGGCTGGGGATAAAATTATCTTTACATCCTTGGTTACGGCAGTTAGACCGATCATCGACACACAATAACACCTTCTTTGACTAGTGTGTGAGCCAAAGGGATGCAAAGACTTTAGCTGACCAAAGTGTTACATAGCAAATAGCGACAGGAAACCAACGATGGTGAATTACCCATTGATAGCCAACTCGCACGAGAAAACTCCCGCGTGAAAGATCGCCTCTCTTTTTATCTGATCGAAGATTAGGACCACAATCCAGCCTCATCTGCCTTTGAGAGAGAAAAAGCTTCAAATCATGGTAAAGGGTGACAAAGGGTATAAAGATTCTGTTGTTAGAAACTAAATCGTGTCTATACCTTGATTAAACATCAGAGAAAAGTAATAAGACAATATGTGATCATGGTCTTCGGTCCGAAATCCGAGAGTAATCTGACGGAAGAAGTCGGATGAGAATGGTAATGATGTCATACAGAACCAGCCATGGCTGGAGACCAATAAAGTTTGTCCACATGTCGAGACGGTCGTGTGGGAATCAAAACCACAAAATTGTCTGATATACATGTACCCCTAGCTGTGAGCGGCTGGGCGTCACACGCACCAGTGGCAGCGTATACCCACTTATACAACAAACATGATTATCACGTCAAATGTAGCCTATTCCAGTTTCGCCGCCACTGAGACAAATCCAGCGGCTCATAAAACTGATAACCAATGTGTATATAATTGGCTATATAGAGACATGATGAGATTAAGCATTCCAGTCCAATGTCTAGTTTAGACAAGCACTGGTCACCCAATCATCCTCAGTCTCACAGACCTCATTATAATTCCCTGCACGTACGTCATAACCCATCTGGGAAAAGTACTTTTGCATTACTTGCTGGCCCCTAGGCTGGGGATAAAATTATCTTTACATCCTTGGTTACCACAGTTTATAGACCGATCATCGACACACAATAACACCTTCTTTGACTAGTGTGTGAGCCAAAGGAATGCAAAGACTTTAGCTGACCAAAGTGTTACATAGCAAATAGCGACAGGAAACCAACGATGGTGAATTACCCATTGATAACCAACTCGCACGAGAAAACTCCCGCGTGGAAGAACGCCTCTCTTTTTATCTCATCGAAGATTAGGACCACAATCCAGCCTCATTTGCCTTTGAGACAGAAAAAGCTTCAAATCATGTTAAAGGGTGACAAAGGGTATAAAGATTCTGTTGTTAGAAACTAAATCGTGTCTATACCTTGATTAAACATCAGAGAGACACCTTTTTCAGCTATAGATGGTCTTCGAGCAGGATATTTGGACCCGGTGGTTAACCTTGAGCTACGAGCGAGAGCACCAATATCCTCCCTGAACTCACTAAATATTTGGCTTTCGGAAATGATACAGCATACTACTGACAACACAATGGCGACTTTCCAGGGTCGGGTTTATCCTTTACACACATGGATTTGTAACATGAACCGCGAACGAAAAGCGTGTCAGGTGCCGTCAAAGGAGACTAGAGACTCGCTTTTTCCACCATCACAGCCATTGCTTTAGCATATTATTCGATGTTGCGAAGATTGCCATGAATATACCGCTTTTCCCTTTTTATTGAACATTGTGTGCTATCGAGAGACAATTCCATCAACACGGTAAGAAAAACAGATTCTCGGTGTCACAATATCCATGAGATAAATTACTGCCTTTGGAAATTGTAGAGAATGTAAAACGCAGACGGTGCACAAAGGATTCTCATGTTACTAAAACATTGATACGTGTTGAAAACGTGAGCGGGGCGATCAGGTATCTTGGATATAAGGCATCTGTGATGTGAATGAAGTCATCTGAAGCCCTCGGATCCATCGCTATCGAAGAATCGTGCTGTGTTCATAAGAAGTGTCACTCAAGATACCTATTCTTGTCATAATCCAACTAAACGTTTTAGGCTTAGCGTGTTATGTCGTAAGCATTTCGTGCATGATGGTGGATTTCCTTACCCGCACCTCTCGATCGCTTTCCTTTGGAGACATGTCGTGGGTTCGAGTTAAAGTTCGAGTTTCGTTCCAGTGAACGAAAGAGCGACCTTGTCTAGATTGCTACATGTAGTTTTTTAACAATCTTGACCCCAGCTTCAAGAGTAGTGTAATATTGGCAACATTTTTCCAAACTTTGCCCAACGTTCCTACATTTTGTCCTAAGCAACACGATCTTTTGACCCTGTATACATTGGCCAACAAATTATAGCAGCATTTGAACAACATGTTGGAAAACGCTTTTCCCTACACTTGTCAACAAGGTGAAGGGGTACTCTATGTTGGGAAAATGTTGTTATGGTACAAAGACGGCAAAAGCGAAAACTGTCAGCACTGAATGTAAAAATTATCATTTCGCAAAAGACTAATCCATCAACCCATTTCAGCTCCGCCTTAATTTTTCTTAATGTGGGAGTACCATGACATACGTAGAATGACTGCAATGGAAACTTTGGAGTATATCGTGATTTCACCTTTTTTTCTCTACCAAGTACAACACTATAATTACCTCCACTAACAGTACATGATCACCCTTTCATGGGTCAATGTATGCACGGGAGATACTGGAAAAGATCAATCGGTGTTTTGATCTCTCATTACCCGACGCTAACGAAAGCGATTGTCTATCGGCGAGTTATGTATCAAAAGCGTTATTCATTGAAGTGTCATTTTGTGAGCTAAGTCAGCTCTTAATGACAGTCGTTTAGAGTTTATCTAGAGTTCATGTGATATTCCTTTGATCAGAACAGCAAAGTAAGAAGATCATATAAAATGTGTTTATAATGTGACATCAGTCGATCATATGCCTTATCGAAGAGATGTACATGCACGAAATAGCCGAATGCTTATGTGTTTGAATTGAATACTTTTAAAACTGTCTTCAGAGTACGGGTAAAGTCAAAGAATAGCTCCTATAACAGCGGCCTCATGTTGATGTAGATCTAAGGGCATGACTGACTCGCTGTGTACTCGGTTCGTTGCCATCCAAAAAGCATGTGAACTTCAATGCAATAGCTTGATTCCATGCTGTGCTATAAGTTCATTTAAAAGGCAAGTTTGATGTCCGAAAATAGATATGATTGACAAACTGATTCATCACCATCGATGTGAAATAGCAGGTCGTGTTTGGTGAACATTTCCTTGCTTCACATAACTGGTAACGTTACTGATATCATGTATCATGCAGTAGACACGGCGCCCTCGATATCCCATTACACGATACTTAATAGATACATAATAAATGCTATCTGCTACTCCTGCACATGGACGAGATCGGGTCTGAAGTACGGATGAATACTTCATCCATTACATGTCATTTTTCATCATCTCTGCGAACCAACGCCTGTAGAAATATTAATGGTAACTTGATCCAAGTGTGATTGATGCTGTTTTCTACTTGAAGAATAATGACTATTTACACGGATGCGATTAATATATGGAATCCTTTCTATCCCCCTCATCAGTGTCCATTATATGTTTGTAAATTAGGTTCTCGGGAATTTCAAAACGCAACTAGTGATTGGTTTGTTATAGGTATCGATTCGTCTGTGGCAAGAAAGAGCATTTTCCGCTTATATCAATATTCCGTGAAATGAAACGTCAGTTTGAGTGATATGCTTGGCTTGAGGCACAATATCGAAGACTGTATTACAAGAAACATGTATGATGGAAGCTTACATGTACATGTAGGTTCCATCTCTTGGCCTTGCCCGTGTGGAAGGAATTTACTCTAAACTCCCACTCACCTGCCCCATTCGTGAACTCGGAAAAAAATGACTAAATCCTAAGTTGAGTATAATATGGTGGGGATATGGACAGAAACAGTAATGTCCTGTCCACTTACTTGTCCCACTCCCGAGCCTGGCAAAGAATGACAGCGTGCGATATCTTCAACTTAGGATTTGGTCATTTTTTCCGAGTTCAGGAATGGGACAGGTAAGTGGGAGTTTAGAGTAAGTAGGCCTACTGTTTATTCTGATATAATGCAGTATGAACCATACATACATCACGTATAACATGCAGGCGAGATTTCAATAAAGAACACTAAACTGCTGATGCCAGCGAATCATGGGGGCGAGATTGATTCCTGTGGCTTCAATTTAATGCCATTATTTCTTTCTCCGTTCATTGTTCTATCCTATTAGTTACAGTCATGTCATCTTTCTTGCAATCATCGACGTCCTACGCAATGTTAGTGAAGCAGAAATTGCGCAAGATTGCTGTTTTGCCTTTAATGCACATTTTCAGGGTCACAGGAACAATGGTAAAGATTCAAAATGCATGCAATAAGTAGGCATGAAATTGATTGTCAGGCTAAATGACTGTACAATGTACTTTAGCAACTGAACTAACTTTGAATTCTACACTAATGCCACTCTCGTCTTAACGTAGTTTCATACCTCATTGGTCAGTCACAAACATTCTGGCTCAACCCACGAATGATAAATATTGAACTGAGCAGTACTTTGTCCCCAAATTTGATGCAGCAAACTGATGGGTTGACCTCTTGATGTGAAAAAGAAAGTATTTAATTAATATGATATACACCAACTTTTCATATTGAATTCCCGAAACTTATGTTCGATGAAGGGGGAAACGTGCATGGCACTTATCCGGAGCAATTAACCAATTACGAAAGTCACAGCGACATTGATGAACCAGTGTGTACAAAAAAAATGTAAAAAAGCCGTCACTTACCTGTTAAAAATGATAATCTTCGCATGGCCGGGAAGGGATGATTACCGGAAGTGTCAAGGATGTCAAGTCTGTAAGGTTCTCCACGAATCCTGTAAATCTTTCGATGAAAATCCTCAATCGTCGGTGTATAGTTATCGTCATATCTATTGTATAAAAACCGCTGAACTATTGCAGTTTTGCCGACTTTGGCTGATCCGAGAATCACAAGACGGTGACAGTTTCGCTGTGGGGCGTTCTCGCACTCCGTCATCATCGATGCTTTGAAACTTGCCATGGTGACAAGTTAAAGTCAGGTTATCCACAAAACTAGTGCAGCTAATTCTCGATCACGGGAGTTGTGAGTATAGAGCTATTTCACCATATAACTATCAAACTTGAAGATAATGTTTATAAACTTCAAAGTTTGAATATAAAACGCATCATTGACGTGCTTATCCAGAAGTTGACCTCCTTTTCTGAATCACCCTCAAGTATCCAATGGACTATCACGATCCGTCCAGCATTCCTGATATAACTTATGATCAAATCCTCTGCCCTTTAGTAATTGCTTCCGTCTAGCCTTCCTTTAAACCTGATATATTCTTGATCTCGACAATAAGCAATAAAACACCTATGAATTCTTTCCTTCCTCTTCCTCACTAAATGACGATACTGTTTCCAATCACGACGATACGAAATAAAAACCACGCGGCGATTCCTTCGAGAATCCAGCGGCGTGCAATTTGTCCATTAATTTCCTTGGAGCGATCACTCACCGAGTGTATCAAGCCACGTATGCGCCGTAATATAAGTTATCGGCCTCCTAAATCGAACAGCAAATCGAGCTGAGAATCCTCGGTTGTCTCACGGAGGCTTGGCTAGTCAATAGGTCGTTGGTGACTCTGATGTCCTCATTAGAGTTGCCCTTCCTCAGCCGCCTGGTGGACCTCTCCCTTTCACTTCGTGCGCCTGGAATGAGAATGATGTCTCATGAATCATAGTCGATGCTGAAACATGTAAATGAAGGTCAATATTTTACAGCGGACCATATGATGAAAATGAGATCCGATATCTAGGAAGGATTATGACGTCATGAAATCTATCGAGAGAGTTAGCCAATAAAAGAGACGGTGACATTGTATTTGATGAAAAAGTTCATTTTGGAAGATAAGTACAGTTTACGGAGGATGTGCTTAATCCAAAGTGAGTGGTTGTGATGTGTCAGCTAATTAGACAAAGGAGTTGTCTTAAAACTTGTCTTGAAAGCCCCCTTATTTCAACTCAGCCAACCATTCTCGGGAAGTAGTTTCTTGGTTAGTTGATACTCATGAACAACAATCACCATGATGAATAGACATGCTAATTTCAACAATATTATCCAACATAGAGCACAAAAACGACACGCAAAATGGTAGCAAACATAATCGTCTCCGAATTTCGCAAATTTTCTACCCCAACCGGGGTGTTCCTGAGGCATTTTCAGCAGAGATCACTTCTGGGATTTCTACTAGAAAGTGCCTTAGGAAGACCCCAGTTGGGGTCGAAAATTCGCAAGTTTCTGGAAGTTGACTTCTTGAACAGTCACACAGAATGAAGGAAAACCTTGGACGGTAATTCAAAGGTTACCATCGTTTCCATGACGGTATGTGTCGCATTCTTTGTCCACATCAAGTGTACTTGATGTGAATACCTATTGGAGTTAGGGAGATTCTTGTAACACAAGTATTACCTCGATGATCGGCGAGGTAGCTGCCTGAGTACACAAAACCTGATGGAGATGCGGTATATACCTTGAGGCACTCGGGTTGCCTCTCAGCACAGATAGCATGCTTCTCTCCGTTTTGACGAGATCGAGATGACGCTGATTGCCCTTGATTCCCCTCAAAAGACATAGCATTTCTGGGCTTTGAACTCCTTCTACTAAGGTACTGTCACACTGAAGTTGTTCTCAAAACGTCCTGCCCCGTCCTTAAAAAATCGTAGAACGTGTAATACCCCCATCACACTGAGCTAGTTCTCAGTACGTTCTTGAAAATTTTGCCGAACGGGCTCAAACTGTGTGCGAACGGAGTGGACGTAGTGGAGAGTACACGTTCTAGCCCGTTTTACGATTTTTTTAGGACGGGGCAGGACGTTTTGAGAACGACTTCAGTGTGATGGGGGTATTACGTTGGCCAAATTAAATGCGTCGACGTTCTGAAGCACCCTTCCCGTCCATGAAGTTCGTAAAAAGACTGTAAAAAGTTGCCACTACGTCCACCCCGTTCGCAGACAGTTTGAGCCCGTTCGGCAACATTTTCAAAAACGTACTGAGAACTATGTCAGTGTGATGAGGGCATAAGAGTTTAATGGTTACTCGAGGTTTTGCATCGATGACTCGTAAAACATGAGCCGTTTTACGTCGATGACAGCAATCCTGAAATATCTATCAGCAACATCTTACGTATATTTCATCCGACCAAATCCATTTCATCGATAATTAATATGGGACCCAAGTCTTTTGTCAGGTTCTCTGGCGAATAAACAAGCATTGATGAGACTTTAAGAATGTTTGGATGGTTCAAAGCAAGGTAAAAGAAACCTGTGACTATCACATTGAATCAGAAGACTTACTGGATAACAGGTCAAAAGTTGAATATAGCGTATTAGCCTATGTTCACACCATGGAGGATCGTATTTCAAACCAATCGATCGGGACTAATTACAGAAATTAATTGATATTGTGCGTAATGTGGGGTGGTAATAACAGATTTGAACCCCAGGGAATACCCACGACAGGTTCTCGTAATGATGGATAGCATAAAAAAGAATTGCAGAGTAGACATTTATTGTCATTGGTCTGAGCGTTAATCTTGAGGAAATCAGCTACAGCAAATTGTTGAGTCCTGACATCACAAGCGAGCTGATCGCTACCGATCTTCTTGCCAGCCACGGCAAACAAGGGGATCAAAGGCGATCTGATCGCCACCGATCTTCTCGCCAGCCACCACAGACTCGGCGATCAAAGGCGATCTGATCGCCAGCCACCACAGACTAGGCGATATCTGCTTTGGTATTGTTTGATGTAAGGCGGTCATCGCTGGCGAGAAGATTCCACGCATCGCTGTCCAGCGCACACCTGGCGTCAACAGCTGATTTTGCTCGGTGTCGATCAGATCGCCTGGTGTGCCGCAAGCTTAAAGGCCCCACTCACGCGAATAGGGGCTTCAGGCATCAGAAATCTATTCCAATATGTACAATTGCACAGAGTAAAGTCATTGTTCTGCGAGTAAATATCACATTTTTTACTTACTGCAGTTCTCCTATATAAAATCCATTGACAATAGAAGCAAAGTACCAAATATAGGCCGGAGTATCCCGATTCAGCATCAATAACCAATACTCAATCACTTTGCAACTCATTGACAATATTTTGCATCAAAAGCGAGTATTGGGAAAATATTGGAAACAGACAAAACGGTAATGGAAATGCATCATAGGTTTTAGATTGTTTGGAAAGATAAATAAGATAGAATCGAGTAAAATAACTATTATTGTGAAAGAGTCAATACTGAATGAAGGCCCTTCGATTGACCGTTACAAATGGACAGTAATTGGTATATTGGTAATCTGTTGTCAAAATCTTTTGCAGTCAAAAGGATACTGGCGTCGTTTAATTCATTACCATCGATCATGGACTGGTGGATGCTTTTGTACGGTCGTCTATAAGACCGGTTGGACAACGTTCATTCCAAGCTTTGCTACTTCTTGAAGACATCTAGCTCTACCTGTCCACGCACTCCACACAGCGAAGAATGATCCGCAACAGTCCGCATGCCTGATGCCTGAATTCTTTTGAAATCAACTGATCATTTCCATCGGCAATATCTATTGTTTTGTTTGGCGCAAAGAAAGCAGCTGGTTGCAAAAAAGGATAGATTATTGTGCCGCGTGGTGATGGAAGGACATTGATTGATTCGTTTTCTTCTAGGAAGTGCTTTGGTTTGCTTTGGAGCAAATCACATGCCTGGCATCGGAATTCTTGTGAGCTGGATTCCAATGCATTTACATTCAAACTCAAATCCCGACCGAAAAAGGTCCACCTTGATACCCTTTCAGCCCTGCCTTCATCCGACGGTTCACTCCAATAACCTATCCCCTTAAATATCGTGATGTCTCCCGCCTCATCTTTATTCTACCCTCATTTTCCGTTTCGATAAATGAAAAGGCAATTTCCAGAGTGTTTGCGAATTTTCGACCCCAACCGGGGTCTTCTTCAGGCTGGAACTTTACAATCCGAAACTCTAGAACAGTCTCAGACTGTTCTAGAGTTTCGGATTGTAAAGTTCCAGCCTGAAGAAGACCCCGGTTGGGGTCGAAAATTCGCAAACACTCTGGAAATTGCCTTTTCATTTATCATATATTGTGTGTCAATTTTTGTGCTTTTCTCCTCTTTGCATTTTCCGTTTCGCATGTAGCAGAGCTGTTACAACCCCCGTGCCAACAGTCCCCTGTTTTCAAACCCACAAGCAATCGGGAACAGCTAATCACATTTGTAAATTTAGTAACACTCCGTTTAAGCTGGCAATCATGTTTCATGGTGTGGAGTCTGCGGTAGAAGTCTTTAAAGCTACCGTATAATTAACGATGTCAGCTCAGAGAATGGGCTTTTGTGATTTGTCCTTAGTGAACAGAACTATGTTCTGATAGTTTCAGACTGGCTTAATCACTTATCTTTAAAGTCATTCGGTGGGGTGCGTGCGCATTGCTCTTGACATTCGTCCATGCTCAATTCTAAAAGCGATTCTGATTGGTCCGTTGCGTGCATGCTGGTGCATCATGCTTTGTATTGCTATGGCCGCGACGTGTTTTGGAGTACCCAATACGAGGACGGTATATTTGATTCGAATATTCAAAACGGTGAAGCGTAGCCTTCCATGCATTACATCTTCCATTGTTTTACTTGATGACTTTGAGGAAACACCCAGCCAAAACAACAGTCCTTAGTTCCAAAACTCGGCATAATAGGCCACATCCCACACAGAAAAAAATAATTGTTTCGAACTGAGACTTATATCGTCTAGTACCGGTTTTGAGTAGATTATTTGTCTCATTCTGAGAGTTCATCTACTCAGTAAAAGAGACAAATTATGATCTCCTATTATTGGCAAAGCTCGGAGATGCTTTTTTATCTCAAATTGAAACAATTATTTTTTTCTGTGCATGATAGCTACATCCTGGTCGCGGATTTTTTTCCTAACTGGTATAGATTCCTAACCAGTATATCCATTACGAAATGAAATGGGTAAGTGTAAGGGTTAGGGTTAGGGTTAGTTTTGGGAGTAGTATTAGGATTAGGATTAAGATTAGGATTAGGTTTTGCTATATCGGTTAGGAAAAAAATTCGCATCCTGGTCACCCCGTAACCATGCAGTTTTACCGCGTAGTTTTTGTTATTACTACATGGAATACATGTAACTTACACAGAATAATAGGCTGCCATCAACCTCATTCCAGAACTTAGAATCTCCCAGACGACTTCTTATGACAGTAATCAGTTCGGTATATAAAGGAAAGACCATGAACATTTGGTTACAACTTTGCTAGACTAATTCACTTTCTGGTAATTTTACATGTCAGTTTCAATCCACTTCAGAAAGTATCTCAGTCCAAAAGGAGCTAAATCAAATTCTCTCAGCCAGTTGATCGTCTTTGATGGCTATTCGATCAATCATCTGAGCAAATAGATCCTGGCGCCCCATTGGCTCTTTCACGCACGTGATCAAAATGATTTGAACATACATGTATCTACAGCCAAGGTCATGTGAAATGTAAATACCTATACTCAGACTATAGTGTTCATAGCTGGATGGTATTTGTAAGTGTACGTTTTTTGTCCACTGGAGACGGGTCGACGACTTGAACCATAGTGGCAGCAACTCACGTCTCCTGCACCAAGACGTCCAACTGACTTTCCTCATTGGATACGGTGTGCGGCTCTCTCACATGGCCCACATTTTCGTTGGTACAATATTCCCCTTCGCTGTATGCCAACCCAAGTCATGCCAGGCTACCGTGGATAGAGCCAGTAGGTCTGATGACGTATTCGGTGAAGAGGCCAAGTAACGAGAAATCGTAGTTTCAAAGGTTCGCGAGTAATAGGAGCAATCAGCCGCGCATATTGCCAACAGATGGCAGCAAAGTTCTAGCGGACCAATGTACAGGAAAATCTACGTGATTGCTGCTCGATCAATAATGACTGGGTCCGCTATATGCATTGAATTGGGCCGTAGTGACACCTATTGGTCAACTCGCTGACAGCTCCTATTGTCAGCGGGAGCTTCAGTCGTCAACTCCATGGTGGAACTTCTCTACCAACAAATGACCGACATGTACTTCTCACTTGGTATATCGACTGAAGTGCTGTCTAAATGATACCTAATCATTCCATGTTTGTGAAGGCAGAGAGGGATGCGTTCTCAAGTGGATCTCAAAGACGATCGATCAGTACTTCATCAATATCGATGACAGTTTTGTGTGACGGGTTGTCTAGTAGACCCATCTTAGCTCATCTTAAAGGCTCTAGAATGTTTTCTTTGTGAAGAGGAAGTTGTTATCTTTCCAAGAGTGCAATTAGACGGACGCATCATCCGACAGGTTCAAAGATTGTCTTCATTATGAATTTTGCGTCGCACATCTAACTGCTCAACCCTCACACCCTCCCATAGCAGGGCTTTGGTCTCGCTTCTCTTCATACGCTCGCACACATTGGTGTGAGTGGATGAAGGGCGAGGTAAAACCCCTG
>NMRB01000162.1:474424-496090 GCA_002633025.1 Notospermus geniculatus
TTTCACTCTTCACTTACCAATACCAAAGCCCACCCATGCCGGATTCTTGGCATCACACGATCCGTCTTCGAGTATAAATCGCTCAGGCTTGTATACGTCAGGATCTGGAAATACCTCAGGGTCGTGGAATATTTCAACATACAGAGTAAAGAAATTTGTATTTCTCGGTATTTGATAACCTAGGATTTCGACATCCTGGCTAGTTTTGAACGGAAGTGAAACAGGACCAATGGGGGCCACACGCATCGACTCCATAAGGGTAGCTTCAAGATAAGGCAAATATTTTTTGTCTGCTGTCGTCGGTTGGCGCCCCTGCAGTACAATGTCGATTTCCTCCTGTGCTTTCTTCTGCACGTCAAGATTATGTGCCATGTAGTAGAACCACCATCGCATTGTTGCCACGGTCGTATCAACTCCGTCGGCCCAAAGGGAAAAGATGTAATTCAAAATCTCTTTGTTATCAAAATCGCTGCTGATGCATATGTCGACGAAGCAACTCAGATTGTTAGGATCATATCTGGCTCGGCAGTCCTCGATAGCATCGGTAAACCATTCCTTCAAACGCTTTGCCGCCTGTGCACCAGTCGTGACGCACTTTCGCGGAAAGAACCGGAGAATTGGGATAATATCTGCTGTGCAGGTTGGTGACATCTCAGTGAACCATATTTCTGTGTCCTCAAGGCGCTTCGTGAATTCCTCGTCATCTGCTTCAAATCTGCGCCCTAAAGGACAAATGAAAGTACCGGTACGTTTATATTTTTGTAAGCCAGCAGTGTGCAAAAATACTAGAACACTTAACAAATCTGAGTACAGAGTCCAGCGTCCAGGATATTACAACTACCGGTCCCAGGGCCTGGATTTCACTTCTATTCCCTGCTATTGCAAATACAATACAATACTGAGATTCTTTCACATACGAATTTATCAGTCCAGTCCTTTTTCTTACATTTTACTCTAATATTTAGTATGCTCCTCCCCCCCCCCCTTGGCAGCAGTCACAGCAGCACACCTTTCTGGCATTGTGTCTAAATGTATTTTCTAAGAGTTTCACCCCCAGTGTCATTCCACACTCTCAGAAGCTCATTTCAGAGAGTTTCCTTAGAGTTATTCAACATTTCCAAAATGCAGTTATTTCCCAAGAAATTGACAAACGTATCATGCAGGTGTCTCTGAAACATTCATTATGCAATATTAAAGGTGCTCTAGCTCGAATTTTAGACATTACGGTGTGCCACCTATTGTCAACTTCTGGTACTAACAAATCAGATAAAATCGAATTAAATCTCGCCTTTCACAACTTTTTGTTTGTTTTTGAGCGTAAAATCATAAACATATTTCAGTTACAAGAATATTTATCAAGAGAGATATAAAAATAGATAACATTAATGTTTTGGTATACGCGGTGCTGCCACCTGTCCGAGGAAAAATAACTATTATAATCAACCATGTAAATAAACAAACCGTAATGTTTAGAATTCGAACTAGAGCACCTTTAAGGATTGGCAAAGTTTGTGATTCCTGGGCATAGAGCCCTTCTCTTGCGGTGTGGAACATGATAAAAATCAATTTACCAAAAAGGATTAATGGGGTAATATTGGCGCCGAAGGTCCACGTTTCCTTCTTTAAGTAGAATGGCTCGTTGTTGTGTTTCCGAAACGCCTCAAGGGCCGAATCTATCTCTTCGTGAATCTTCGTTTGGATGCTTGGCAAACCATAACCGAATTTCTTCAGGTTGGTCATTGCGAATTTCTTTCTTGCTCTGAATTTGGGAGTATAGTCATCTTTGAAGAGATTTTCTGTTGAATGAGATGGGAGACATATTCATTATGCCAGAAAAACGGTAGTATGTAAACATACTACTGAAACGTTTCAAAAGAAACGAGCCAAATGAAACGACCCAAAATGTTTTTAAAAATACGAAAAATCATAAGAAAAATACCAAAAACCTATATTATTTTACATTGTATGAATAGAGGAATGTAGATTACCCGATGCCTTCATGATTTTTATCATCATTTTAGCTTTTTCTGCGATTTCTTAGCCAGATTTAGGCTACACTGCGGGGAACGACGTCACATTTTCCTCTCGCCAACCTCGCACCCCTCATAATGGAATGATCGAGGTACGCTAATTGGTTGGAATGCTCATGGCTTATTATCTATTCACAACTCGCATGCACATTGTGTTACAAACTTTGCCCAATATCAAAAACGATATATTATTTTGAAGACGTTTTGAGACCTCACAGAAAATAACCATGGCGAGTGACATATAGAGAAAGTATATGATAAAAGGTAATTAATAATCGCATAGAGAATTTCTGAAGCGACGACTTCCATATTTGAGATCGGAGACCTTGAACATTGAATGAATGGGAAGCATGGTCATGTAAACAATAACAACACGTTTGTTTTGAAAACGGGAGACGTGTGTTTTGAGAGATTTTAATGCTATTATGCCACGAAAGTGCCAAAAATGAACTGCAAAAACAAAATTACACCGTTTCTGCCAGGCAACTTCAGATTGCATGTTTTTTGGGTCGTTTCATTTGGCCCGTTTCTTTTGAAACGTTTCAATGTTTACATACTACCCAGAAGAACAACTACATGTATTACACCCGTCAATAGAGAGGTTGTGCAGCTTTCCGACTCCGACTTCAACTACGAGAATGAATTGCAGTCCCCTATGGACATCCTTGATAAAACCGATTTGATAGAAGTTTTCGATTCGTCAACACCATAAATCCTCATGAAGCAATCGGCATTAGCTTAGTGAGAGATCCCTCTACTAAGTTTTTGGCCCGTATTCTAGAACGTTCCTTAACGTTAAGGTCCACCTTAAGTCTATTGTAAAACCATCGAGAACAATAGATTTAAGGTGGACCTTATCGTTAAGGAACGTTCTAGAATACGGCCCATAGAATGATTTTTTAAAGATAGTCCTTTACAGCCCAAAACAATGGCATGAAACTTTGATGTGGGCGTACACATGGATTTACGGCCTATTGTAAGTTCATGCTAAATCTATACTATAATGGGCGTTGTGGCCGCGAAAAAGGAGGTGAATTTTGTTTCAAGCTGTGGTCTCGGAAATGCGTTGAATGTTGGAAACCAATGACTTAGTAGGTGTGGATCATATTGTAGATTCCCCTCGACGGATTCTTTTTTGAAATTTTACCCCCTTTTTTGGTAAAAAATGCCTTTTTGTGCCACAATTTGAACACAGGAGAGTTCCACACAGCTACTAGTGTAGCCACCTAGCGGCAATGAGACAAACTACGTCCGTCCGTACCAACTGGAGTTGATCGCATCGTATACAAGTGTGTAGTGTAGCAATGTGTACATGTGTTCGGTCAACGAAGAAACAAGGGCCTTTCTCACGCCTCCTCAAAAACTACGCATTGACGGCAGACAACACCTTTTGGGAATGTTTACGTATTATGTGGGGAGTGTTTTAAACCTACTTTTAGGCCAGAAAGTGATGCGGGCTTGGCAGAATCAATGGTTTTTCTGCACTAATCGAGCGGCGCATTCGCCATCATCTTTTTTTGTATTGCGCTGTAAACCATGCGCACCAATTCCGTGTGAGCCGCGAAACACCNCAATCGGGGCCAATAATGCCTATGGCTTCGGCCCCATTCTAATAATACTGTAAATAGTATTTCTAAATAAATCTGATAATAAAAAAAAAAAAAATAATATTTATGGTAACTTGAATGTTACGGCTTACACAGCCTAACAGAGTCCCCTGATCAGGGTGACCAGTGCATCCTGTAAATTCTCTTTCACGACTTGTTAATTTACAGAAAATACTGGCAGCAGCAGTTACCAGTGGTCCCTGTATATTTACATGAAGAGCTGTTTATTAACAGAAAACGTAGGGTACCGTAGTTTCTGTTAATTGCAAATGTCTTCTGTAAAATTACTGCGGTAATTATACAGAACTCTGTTGTTACAGTTCTGTAATATTACTGATACTGTCAATACACAGTTCATCAGTACTGAACGTCATGTAGATTTACAGAACATGCTGGTAACTGCTGCTGCCAGTATTTTCTGTAATCAAACTGTAAAAATTTTTTACAGTGTATCGGTTGAAGCAAACCCTGAGTTCAAACGATCGGCGATGTGCGTGCTATCGTCACTTTACTCCCCCGGACTCACCACACGCGTGGTGTTGGGCGGTCTGCCCTTTGCGTGCCTGCAGCCGGAGCGGTTATCATCAAATGAACTGGCAGGGAATAACCTGACGTTAATTGCTCAGTAATTGGGCCCTCATATTGACCAAGAAAGCTGACTGATCACGACAAAGTCGCCTAGTCAAACTGATAAAACGATTTATCGTCGTTGGCCTACGTGAGTTTCATAATAACGGTGGTTTCCTCTCAAGGGGGGGGGGGGCGCTTTCCTTTAAACAAGATCTCTGCATCACGACTTGACGTGTTCTCATCCACTGTGGGGTCAAAACGTTCAGAAGCAAGGAGGTTGCTCTGGTCAACATGGACCACTTGACTGACTGCTATCTTTTCCACACTGTCAATCCAAGTGAGCCACTGCCAGTTAGAGGCACAGTGACCTGCTGGTCACCTGGATCATAGGGTTGAGTCTCCGACCATCCGACTTGGTTGGTTGCACAGCTTGGATGGTCAATCGGCCAATGACATGTTACCTGCAGAACATACCTCTAAACTCGTAGTGGGTCACTCGGAAAAGAGAGTAGGCCTACAATGTATGTATATGACAATCAGACAGAGACCTTGCGTGTAGGAATGTCAACATGGGATTTGGAGGTGGCCAAATTTTTCCTTCGAGACCAAACCCCTTCATATGCTTCAATCTTCAAACATGCATTGCTTTCAACATCAAAGCTCTCCCGCAATTAATAACACCGATAAACCGATGACTCAAACGGAGGATATTTGCGTTGCTCTTGCTGAACTAATCAAGACAAATCACTGTATGAAGTAATTAAAAATGAACCACTTATTGCCTGTTATCAATTAAACCATTCTCACTGATCGACATCGTACTGATTAAGACGTCAGGTTGTTACGCAAAGACTCAAAAGTCAACAAATTACTCATTCACTTAATGTAATTTTATATTATAATTAAAGTGATACGGTAATCAGCAATTTCTTTTTTGTTACTGGTTAATATTCAGGTCCTTCTCCCCGGTCGCTCGTCCTCCTCCCCAGTCGCTCGTCATTCTCACCATTCGCTCGTCCTCCTCCCCGGTCTCTCGTCCATCTCCCCGGTCACTCGTCCTCCTCCCCGGTCACTCGTCCTCTTCCCCAGTCGTCCGTCCTCCTCCCCAGTCGCTTGTCCTCCTCCCCGGTCGCTCGTCCTCCCCAGTCGCTCGTCATTCTCACCAGTCGCTCGTCCTCCTCCCCAGTCGCTCGTCTTCCTCCCCGGTCGCTCATCCTTTCTCCGGTCCCTCGTCCTCCTCCCCGGTGGCTCGTCCTTCGCCCCAGTCGCTCGTCCAACTCCTCGGTCACTCGTCCTTTAACTCGGTGGCTCGTTGTTCTCTCCCAGTCCACGGACTTGTAGAAGTCCGTGGGGTGGATATCAGTCGCATCTACTTTACCACCCTTCAGAGCCCATTTTTTGCAGGTAGTGCTGTGTACCTCCGATATCTGTGGAGGATTGGTTAATAAGTGTATTGAAGATATGTATCAACGTAAGATTCCCGTTATTCGTCCCATTATCCTACAAATTGGACTCCAACGACCGATTTGATTCACACTATCTCCGGGGCGCATCATATCAAGCCAGCTGTAGACAATTCAATGAATATTTAACTCAACAAGGGGGCTATTAAGGTTCCGTGTCGCCTCCTTCTTTATTGCAACTGAGTGTAACCCTTCAACTTTGGGTAGGACACGGTTGTAGGTACGATTTACAGATGGAACCTGTCAAGTTGAGCTTCTTCCAGGTGGTGACAAGTTTTCTTCCGATAGGATCGTTAAGCGGGCGACACATCAGGCGAGATGAGGGCGTTATCGGCAACAAAGTGGGCGTACATCGAAAGGGGTGAAACGACCGTTCTCCATGTCACTAACTTCATTACCATTGGGAATCTTTGGACAGCATGAGCAATATTTCAGCAAGTCGCATAAACGCATATCGCATGATCATGCCTAAATTTTAGTCAGGTCACCGAACATGGTCTGCCTAACAACATACAAAATCCATCCCCCAGCATCTTCTCTCCTAAGAAACAATGCCGTCAATTCTACGTCACTATGCCATTAGTTAATCGTATTATAGTAAGAAGCATTTGGTGGAGTTAAATCCATAGTAACACTGTTAAATTTAGCGATTGTTCCTATAGGGTCTATGTGTCTTTTGTTGATGGTTGAACCGCGTGGAATGATGCTGGACATCACTGTCGCCTGTGTAAGCTTTACCCCAAACCTTCCTCAAAATACGTTGGCCTACGAATAACGCTGTGATTCTGAGATATTTTGTTAAATATTTGTAAGAAACAAGGGTTTACTGCAGTAGGGCCTAATTGCGGTGTTTGTTGAAGTAAAAGGAAAACCTTGGTGTGCGTAATAGTCTCATTCCTACTAACCATGCCAGCAGGATAGACAATCCATGGGCAGATCGAGGTTTTGAGGGGGGGGGGGGGCAACTACTACTGCTAATGCATTTTAAAGAGGTAGTGCCAACTCCGAACAAACTCACTGAAAATCATCATACGGAGAAACAAGCATACCTTCGCCCCCTCCCCATTCTCCATTCTCCTCTGCAATCGCAACCAGGACAAGCCTTGGGATGTCAGTCTGACGTTAGCGCTTCACGAATAATTGAATCGATCTTCCGATGTGAAACCACCGCTTCCTTGTTTACCCAACTCACGTAGAACATCAAGTCGACATCCATCATTTGGCTGCGTGACGAAATTTCGGGCTCCTTCAGCGGCGTCTCCGACAATAGATTTGCCAAGCCGGGAAACTGAAGTGCCACCAGGGGGTAGACACTGAATAATCCTTGCTTTGATCAACGGTGTAAGTCTACTGATGGATAGCCTGGAGCAGTCCCATCATGATACCTTTAGACAGACTACACACCGGACATGAAAATGGCTGCCGGGAACGCCATGGCGTACTAAAAGCTATAGATCGGTTCCGTTCCGTTACTACAAATCAAAGGTGCTGTCTGTGTCTCCGCTTTGGTGTTCATAATCAAAATCGGAACCGCGTCAACTCGATGGAGCCTTTTACATTGTTCCTTACAAATGCCGTCCTGTCAGATATCATACCGGGAGCCTGGAAACAAAGGCGCTAGCCACCTCTGCTTCCATTTATAGCCATTTTTATGTGACAGGGTGGGCGAGCCTCTTTGAAAGCAAAGGTGTTAATTCCACATGGACATCAGTATCTTTTTTTATCAGCACTGAAAAACTGTCTCTCGCCTGAACATTATGCATGTAGTTGTTAGTCAGCGGTTACATAAGCGTGCCTTCTCGATCGCCCGTCATTCTTCTCGGTCACTCGTCCGTCTCCCCGGTCGCCTGTCCTTCTCCCGACACCGGTCGTTCGTCCTTCTCCCCGGTCGCTTGTCCTTCTCCCCCGAGTCGTTCGTCCTTCTCCCCGGTCGCTTGTCCTTCTCCTCGGTCACCTGTCCTTTTCTCTCCACCACCATCGCCGATTCAACACCCAACGGAGCCGCCAAACCAATCATAATGCTACCACCATTCTCAATACAATGGGATTGGCATTACATAGCATTGGATGGTCAAAAGAAGTGACACATCTCTCAAAGAGCGCAATATACTTTACATGAGATGTTAGTCAAATCTCCCCTTTGCTTTGGTCAAGTAATACTCTCATTAGAAATGAATACCAGGTTAATTTCCGATCAGTATCGCCGAGCAAAGGAGACACGGACGGCCCGTGGATTTCATCTCATCACACATCACGTGATATGACCAAGGTCAGCCTTTGCTCGCGTAAGCTGATTCTTCTTAATCATGCAAGTCTTGTCCATTGTAGTCATATATGATGACTATTCCAGGGCAGGCAATTGGGGATTTCTTTATGTCAAAGGTGGATGGCTCTTACTAAATTGGTTAGCTTTAGAGTGATGTACCTTTCTTTATCGGCTGGGAAGGGAAAACAGCCAGGTATCGTGATGATGGGAGAGGCATCAGTGATTTGGTGATTTTTCTCGTCGGGGTATTAGGCATAATCTGGCGCGGCTTGCATCAATGCATGTCTGGATCACGGCAGACTTCTACAGTCAGCGACACCATGGTCGTTCAATACAGTGTGTCCCAGAAAGGAGTGAGAATTGTAATGAAAAATGGTCAGCAGTTGGGCAGCGGGTTGTATTTGTATTTCATTTTTCCGTCAGGGCCGACGCTATAGCATTATTGGCCTTGGTAAGTACGGAGGAGGCCATCACAAGCTACTCATGTTCCTCACTTGGATGGGGTATTTTACTTGCCCTTGCAAAGACACAAGGTACAAGGCACCACGGCTTACTGTCCCATGCGACGGACGTGAAGAGCCGGGAATGAAATCCCATGATATGGCCCGGGCTGGATTCGACCCCGGGACCTGGGCAGCGGGTTGACACGAATCATCCGTGCTCTTCTCGATAAGCTACTCTTTCCTCACAGAATCTCCGCTGAACTCAGAAATCAGTCCTAACTGGGCTGATGTAACTCACAGTCTTGTTGAATTGAAAATCGGCTTATGTCACCGATAATTAAAGCATACACTTCTGCTTGGAGTTAAGTGATCGTCATTGTCCAGGAGGCAACCAAATACCAACCAACGAAAGGGCAACAACTGACCGTATTCCGTTTTATTTCTCAGTTCGTTCTGGGATTGACTACAGAACAGTGAGATGAACTTCGTAAACTCGACCAGTCAACAGAGGCTATAGCATATCTTGAAATAGATCACGTCGTCAACCATGCAAATTAAGGAACTCAACCCACGATAAAGAAAGACGACGTGAAATTAGTCTTCGAAGTTCTTGACAGATGGAAAAAGGAAACACCTGGCGTATCCATTACTCTACTCAGATGAGATACGCCTCTGCAGTCTCTGAATCAGCAAAGTTGGATGTTATTTAACTAAAAGCATTGTATTTTTGCTCTTGGCGTTCTTTCAGGGAATGAAAAACAGACACTAAACAAATGAGACCAGACTGAGTTTTTTCACTTGATGTTCAATATGAGAAAAGGCTCGAGTTTATAACATAAATAACAAGTTCTTAATGATTTATTATATCAATAGAAACTGCTTTTGCTGTTACCCTGGGGTTATGAGAACCATTTCGTTATTCCCAAAAAACTCTGTAGCAACACATCACTACGCCTACTTATGTGATTGATTCTTAAGTCCAGGATCTTTTTCCTTCAAATTGAAACTTATATTGGTTGATAAATCTTCCTTAATCCAAGAGTTTGCAAATAAGGACAGTAGACTAGAGGTGCGTTCACACTAGGCTTTTACAACGGTTTCAAACAACTTCAGCAACTTCTTCTGTAAGCAGTTAAGATACCTTATTTTGTACAGGGTACACACTCCCATAAAAAGCCATTATATACCGAAACCAGCTTTACACCCTATAATCCAGGCCTTGCCTTTTGACGGGCGCGATCGCGCTTGCGCCCCAAAGCGCCCGTAAATTACGGCTGAGAAGCGCAGTTGATCGCGCCCCTCGCATTTCTAAGAAATCCCGCCCAAATACTCGCATCAACAAGATCGTTAGACTTCAGCTCTGTCTCACCTCAAATTGACAGTGATTCACCATACTTTGACCAAGAGGTGTTATACCAAGCTATAACATCTGTTGGTGAAACAGTCATCACGGCCCATGCTGCTGAACTCTGTCTCACCTTGAGTTGACGGTATAGTTCACTGTACATTGACCAACAATGTTATACCAAACAAGTCACAACCATCACTGAAACGATCATCACGGCCAGGCCAGCATGATTGACGGTTGTAGGTCAAGTGGTTTGCAGGTTCCTTTT
Organism: Notospermus geniculatus; assembly: GCA_002633025.1. Lineage (NCBI taxonomy): Eukaryota > Metazoa > Nemertea > Pilidiophora > Heteronemertea > Lineidae > Notospermus > Notospermus geniculatus. The sequence continues at coordinate 484,420 of NMRB01000162.1, forward strand.
GATCTCAAAGCTTTGATGGTCATGTCCGAATGGAGCATGCAGCAGGACGTTGATGGTTGATTGGTGGTAACTGCTTATAGATTTAAAGGGGCACATGCACAGGACATTCTTTTAAATATAATGAAGCGTGGTCAGAGACTGATTGTCTTGACTTAGTTACAAAACTTTATGGACCTAGGCCTGGCTGGTTTCAATCTTGCATCACTTTCTAATAATATTAGGTTACTAGAAAAATTCCTGTTAAAAAATGAAAAAAATCCTGCCTACCGAAGTTGTTGGATGATATATACTCCTGGGGACATTCATGGGGAGCTGTGGGTGTCGCGATGTAGGAGAGTGATTAGCTCTCCTAGCAGACACTAGGAGAGTTATAAACTGCTCTCCTGGAAATTTCAAAAGGCAAGGCCTGTAATCAATACCACTTCAGCTGAAAGTATTACTGTCATTTCGTATTGCCGAGGACCACTGGGATCAGGAAATTGGCAGAATGCGACAGAATCATAATGCACTGCTACCAATGCAAAAATACACTTTAGCGAAAAACTGTCATTTTCGTCCACGCCACAAAAAAACCATCTGGTTAGAGATGTTATTTTTCTGTGGATAACCTAATACCACACGTCGTACGGATCGCTGATGCAGAAACGTCACGATGTTGATGATAAGATGTCAAGACAGTTCTGCCTACGACCAATTCACCCGCACACAGTTCCTGATTGTATCCCGGCTGTATGTGCATTGACATTCTGTGGCTAAATGGAGAAGGATAAGGTTCGGGTATTGTTGTCTGGTTGACATTTTCCACGATGACCGTGAAGGAATTCCTTACAATTCTGACGCATACTTTGAATACCTCAGGTGGCATCTGATGGAATGACGGCATAATCCCCGACATTGTCAATTTACATACCTATGTTATATCTATTAGCATAGTCAAACGGAAAAGTAGCTTTAAGTACAGTAGCAACATTTCAGGAACGACTCTTGTACACACTATGCAACATTGTCGCATGGTGTTGTAACAAGCAACATTGTCGAATGGTGTTGTAACAAGGCACATTGTCAAATGATGTTGTAACAAGCAACATTGTCGGATGATGTCGTAACAAGCAACAATGTCGAATGGTGTTGTAACAAGCAACATTGTCGGATGATGTTGTAACAAGCAACATTGTCGCATGGTGTTGTAACAAGCAACATTGTCGAATGGTGTTGTAACAAGCAACATTGTCGAATGGTGTTGTAACAAGCAACATTGTCGAATGGTGTTGTAACAATGAAATGTTGGAGAAGAAGTTGACATTGTACACACAGATTATCAAGTGGAATTTCCTAACATCATTTCACTTTGAAGGTAGGCAGTGTGCAACCCCACCGTTAGTTTTTCGTCCCCTTTACTTGAACGTGGTAACTTGTCTTGAAAGTGGTAAAACTCAATGAAAAAAGGTATGAAGGTTCAGATATGTGTCAACTCGATGGCATAGAAAGCCAAGAGGATTTGTTGTTGAAGAACACAATTAGAAAGCCCGACAGCAGGAACTGAAATGAAAAGGGACTAACTCCACCAACGCTATTTGACCTTTAAGCTGCATTGGATAAGAGGGATGAAACTACACGCATTCATTCCTTTGAAGTTTCTCTACATGCGGGGGTCAAATCCAGTTTGGAATTCCGGGTGCTTACAGATTGGTGTTGATTCGCAGCTGAATTTGGCTTTGAACTTCCTACATAATAGGGGCTACATCTACAGTATGTTACTTTGTCGTACGTACTGCAGCACTATCTACTCAAGGAAACGAGCAATGCGTAAAAAAGGGAGTAACTTACATGTACGTCGGGGACCAGTTATAAAATCTCCCTTGTAGATCATGCATCAGGCTCTGGGTTAAGACAAGCGAATTGCCGAAGTCCAAAGTGTGATCATCAGACAGGCCTAACTGATGTTCTGTGGATCTTCCCTCCCTAAATCCCAAAGAGGAATTCCGATCTGCCGATTATATGGCATTCCAAACTAAATCCCCCTGAAAAGGCCTAAACTCATCCGATCAGTCAAAATGGTATAAGGTTCATCGCGTCAGTTGAATTCCTGCATTTGCCATTAAATGAATACTTAGCCCTGGATATTTCACGGCAAATTAACTGACGAAATGTGTATAATTAGCTAATACGTCTTCTACCTTCCGGCAGTTCAATCATATTCGTTTCGCATCCATGGATAAAGAAAAAACCCTATAATTATCTATAGGTTTCCAGTACGCTACAGTAGTATGATTTGCATAAGCCTTTATTGTTTATCTCAAGACCAAACGCGTTATCGGAGCAACACGACGTACGTCTTGCTAAATGGTACATGATTACAGACTAAATATTCTTGAAAATGTCCACCTATACAAAGTCTCAGAGAACCTTATCTTTCTCAGAGAATCTTATCTTTAAGTCATCACGCTGAAGCGGGTGATCCACTGTTGCGAGTTTGGCTTGAGACGGGGTTGCGTTCCCTTGCGATTACCTTATAAGGACTTCCGATTACCATATAAGGTAACCGCAAGGGAACGCAACCCCGTCTCAAGCCAAAATCGCAACAATGGATCACCCGCTTTATAGTGATAGCAAGGAGAAATACTTTGGCAACATAGGCTGATAATTAGCGAAAACGATATCAATGTAAGCAACAGTTCTGGCGTATTTCTTTGTCAACGAGACCTCCATCGAAAACTCGAAATGAAATAACTTAATTGAATTTGACGTCCCTGGAAACATTAAACCTTTCAACAAAAATTGCGATGAAGATATTGCGTCTGCACTTTCAGCAAAGACGAAGGGTATCAAACATTGAGAAGCAGGAGCGCGGACGTTTGGCATTTCTAATGTTCGTATAGACACATGCGCCAAAAGTAATCATGATTGCTTCGATCCCCAGTCACCTGTCGATGACGTCAATGGACGAGGTAAGCAAGATAAATAACAGCCGTCTGACCTCTCCGGCCAACTTGCTCAAAGCGTTTTCCTGTCTAAAAACCCAATTTCTTCATCCACACAGACGTGTCTCTGTGAAGCTGCTAAAACGAGTTGTGATATAAGCAAAACTGCACAGTGAGACCGATTGTTAATATTCTATTTAGCGGGCAATTCACTCGGTATCGATTCCCAGGCCCCAAGAGTTCTGACGATGATGACGTCAGCAGTATAGGAAAGAAGTGAAGGTAACTATCACACAGTGTACTAGGATAAAGAGATCAAGGGATGAAACGCGAAATGGCGGTTTCAAAAGGTTACAAAATGTACTCCAGCTACAAAGTTACGGGTGCGGTTACTGCAGTATGAGTTGTTAGGTTTTAAATTGGTGTGCATTTGCCTCTGCTTGATTGAAGTCGGTGGAGTTGGTAGGCCTCGACGGCAGACAAATCGCCGCAAATGTTCTGTGATGTCAACACTGTATATTGCAAAGTGATACGCTTTTCGAGGGGCTACGTGCTCTCTCATGAGCGCTTTCATCATTCTAACTCTGTGGAAAAGTTAGCCAGTCTATCCACGAACCCGTATGTACCGATTGGCTTGGAGATAATGAAGGAATATATGACCATCATTGTCGGCGTATAAAAAATCTATGAGTCTGAGCCCCAAGGTAAGATAATAACGTTGCCTTGGCCGTTTGCCGTGTTTTCCAGCCTCCCTTGATTCAGATCATGATTGGTACATCAAATCACAGAATCCTCTGGCATGACGTCAGTAGCGGGAACTGCTGGCGGCAATATCACCACCTAACCTGCTGACGTGTGAAACAACGTCGGTATGCTCCCCACTGAAGTGACCTGTGAATATGGCTCCATGTGCAGTCCCAAAGGACCAGGAGGGTGGTTTGAGCAGGTTCGCACTAAAAGCATTTTAGTAGACAGGGTCTAAATTAACTCATATCTTTTTCTGGTACGAAAGCATCGAGGAAGAAACTGGTATAATATTTGAGTAACAAGGATGTCAGTTGTTCGCCTAATGTGAAACCTTGAAACAAGTCGAGATGTTTGATTTCATTACACATATTTCGACTTCGTGTACATTTAATACTGAGAACTGTCTGACAATAGGCCTACCGTCCTGCAAATAAATGAAAAATATAACGAACCGGTTAGATACGAAAACCCTGACCATTCTCTTTGGTTAGGTCTAAAACAAAGACGGAACAGCCGGAACGAACATGTGCGCAAGTATGATACGTCGAGCAGTGCCCTCGTCGTCCGCAATCCGGAGTCCGCGGTCCGCGTCCGCAATCCGGATTCTGCATATGTCACGCGACCCTCGTCATCGCAAGCACGGTTCGGTGTGTTCGCAATACAAAATGAAGGATAGGGGGCTACTTTACAAGAAAGCCAGTAACGATGTAGTGAAATGCCGGTAAAGAAAGTTACCGACAACATCAAGCAGTCGCTAATCATGAGGATACTTCTAATATTCAGCTTATAATTTCATCAGCATCATCCTTCCCAGGCACCTAGTCTGATGACGTCAATTGTGATAGGTGATAACAAAAGTAGCCTCATACCTTGCCTTGTCAGAGTTTGCGGTTAGACTTTGTTGTCACGAAACGAAGATATACTTGACAAGAAAAATCGCGAGAAAGCGTCGGTGAGTCACTGGGTCAACAACATACGGTTGCCCAGAAAAGCTTCGAAACCAAAACCTTTGTTCCTCGATATTGCGTGTGCATGCTTAAAGCTTATCCCGTAAGGCCGTTTTCTGTTACAACTCAACGATGAAAAGAATATTCAGGTTTGTGGCATACCATCCTAAGGTACCCCATTTATACCTCATGGGTACCCTAAAGACTTTAGGCTAATTACAAACAGAAGCCATAGCAATATTTTTTGCCAATTTCTTTGTTGCCGCAGGATAATGCTTTATCGTCCATTATCAGGGAGGATGCTTATTGGGAACATAAAACCTGAAGGTCGGGGTATCGGTTTTTCCCTCGTCCACAACATCTCATTAATAGGGTTTTACAGAGCTACGAGTTGGCACAGTAAACATACACCATCCGCCCATGAACTCAGCCGTGAGTTGTATTCAGACTGCCTAAAGAGGGCAGCACGCCAGGCCGAGGTGAGGGCGATATCGCAAGCGATGTGATAGCCACCGATCTTCTCGTCAGCCACCGCAGATCAGGCGATATCGGTTTTGTTTGATATTGGACGATCATCGCTGGCGAGAAGATTCAACGGATTCGCCTGTCCAGCGCACACCTGGCGTCAACACTAATTTGCTCGGTGGCGATCGGATCGCCGGTGTGCTGCTGGCTTCACAAACATGTCTCTCTACATGTAGCTCAGGTTGGAGAATGTCCCGGTTGAAATCCCAGTGTGGCTCGTCATTTTTTTGCATTGGCGCCCGATTTTTTGTCCACCACGAACGGCGAGGATAATAGGCACCCATCTGGAAATCCTAGATCCACACATCGCTGCACTGTCAATGTTTCCATTAAATATTGGACGAAATCCAATTCAATGACATTTCAAATCTGATATTTGACATCAAAAGGCGCATGGAATAAAAACCATGCGTCGATTATTAGTGAATTACACCCTGATTGCCCTCAACCTGAACACCTTCGGTGTCATGTCATCCGCGTAATTGCACGATATTGGGTTACCTCTTGTAGTGCGCCAATGTTTTCACACAAACTGCGTGTAATGATGTAGAGATTTCACGCCTCCTGACCATACTGGTCGGGATTATTGATCCTAGACATCTCCATAATAGGCAGCAGGCCAGAACCTCCGGCTAGAATGCGGCAAACACTCCAAGCCAGCCGTAAGCATATTGCACCTCCGGTTTCAGTAAGTCTGAAAGTTCTTGCGTGGTGATTACCCTCTAGTTCTACAGGATGTACGAAGTCCGACGCAGTGAACACGCATTCGAAAGAGGTCTGTGCCCTCATCTGATACGAAACATCGCTATATGTCGACCGATCCCCTGTTATTTTCTAATGCGCATCCCTGGAAGTCTCAGGGCCGATGATGACTTCCTCGCCATTCGATACCAGAGCCATTAGCTACTAAGAGACACCTCTTTTGTGGCGAGGTGAAAAGCGATGTAAATTATCTAGGAAACTAATCGCGCGGGCAGGATATGCTGTGTAGAAAGGAATCAAGCCGAAGGCGCTTTTGTTTGTGAAGTAATTAGTCTGGTAATGACAATGGAAGAAGTCGAAGACAAAGACATGACACGGACATCTAGAGACATGTTCAATGGTGATCATTGTCACATGCAATGGTAGGTTATGGTGCTGTAATGTGTCATGCTTCAGATAGCGTCATACTTCAGTGTCGTCGCATGTGCCATACTACAGCACCTGATAGACAAGTGGTCTTGGCCACGTCCCCTTAGCAAGCGGCAGGTCCAGGGTTCGAATCCAGCCTGAGCCACATGATACGGGATTAATCATCCCAGGCTCTTCACGTCCATCGCATAGGGCAGTAAGCCATGGTGTCTTGTACTTTGTGCCTTTGTAAGAGCATGTAGAAGATCCCATCCAAGTGAGAAACATGAGTACCGGTAGCTTGAGATAGATTCATCCGTACTTACTAAGACCAATAATGCTTTGGCTTCGGCGTTGATGGAAAAATCGAACACTTCAGATGCCGATTGATCAACCTGAAACACCATATCGTTATCAGAATCTTGGTCAAGAAGGCAATTTGGGTCCTACCCCACTGCACACTCCCTCATTCACCCTTAAGTTGCTTCAGATAACTGTACAATGGTACGACAGAAAAAGGTTCTCTGAGGATTCGCTTTTTCATTTCACTGTCGCCCTTTCCAGTGTCTTCCGATGTCGGTCTTCTAAATCGTCAACTTGGCTACCTCACCTGAATCACAAAATCCATTCACTGTGTTGGTTTTATCGCTTTCCCATCTCAATCACTTTACGGCATCGCGTCTATATCCCGTCACGTCCCTGTCTTCATCTTAAGCAACCTTGTTCACCGTTCGCTATCCTTGAAAAAAATCCCTGTAGTCTTCCACCCAGGGATGTAGGAAGGATATCGCACGGCGTAATGAAACCTCCAACATCATATTTGCGGCTGTCATTTTTGACGTCTTTCAAATATTGTAAAAGCCGATGTCTTGTTGAACCTGCAGTGAAAAACATAAGTCTCGGCGGCGACAGGATGCGTCTCCATTAAGCTCCAATTAAGGCATCGGTATATCCGCTTCTCCGCGGATCTCTCCGCTTGCTGCATCCCGATATTTTGTCGTGAAAAATGAAGTGAATGCCGGGATGAAATAATTCAGTTATCAACTGAGACAGTGTAAGCAGCTTATTGGCTCATCAGTCATTACCGGTGATCATTCCAAGGTAACATCTTCATCCGTCATGGAATCTTCCGGAAGTCAGAAATGATGTCGAAGATTTTTTTGCAAGAATGTTTCACTACTTTGAAGTTTATGTGATTATGATACCAAAGTTCCTTGTTCAAGTCTTTACACTAAGAGACAAAAGGGTTAACCATAATTCTGTCGACGTCATAACTGAGGGTGAATCCCCCTAGATATATAACACGTTGATGTATTAGTGTATTACACTAGTTTATCTATCCCTTAAGTCTAATTATGACTTCACTACGCCATGATATTGTACAACTATCAACAATTCTCTATTAGATTAAATAATGGAGTGTAAATATGAAATATGTTTGATGGGCCGCGACTGAGTGACCGAAATCCCCTGGACGTCATTGGTACCCCCATGTTTCACAGCGAAAGTATGGGTATCTTCATGCATTTCAAATCAACAGACAACAAGTAGAAAACAACAAAATCGATTTTGTTGCCGAGTTCCGAGGTGCAATACACGGACAAATTCCTCTCGGCTTCCTGTTGTTTCTTGTGGCTTCGCTCATTCTATTTGCATGAGGTAAAGAAGCTTTTCCCGCTGAGAGGTTTTCATTGACTTCCTCTTTTCGAAGAGTGCTGCCGCCTGCGTAATCGTTGGACGTGTATCCTCTGTGTAATGATATAANCCATTTGTAAAGACAGAACGAACGACATTGAATGATCATGATGGCCCTCGCTTCAGCCATCGACGAGATGTTTAATAGCATGCCTGATTTCACCTGGGCATGTTCTCATAACGGTAATGGGATTGCACTACGTAAGAGAACACATCCTGATGAGAACGCAAACAGATGATTTGAAATGACTTGCACCCTCTGATAGCCGCATGGATTTTTAAATAACTCTGCCTCCGCAAAGTCCTCGGTGTTTCTACCTGCTGCAGAGAAGAACCAACGAGTCAGTTCGACAAGAAGTGGCGGCAGCATGTGGCACACCCGAGGCACTCCTGCCTGCTGTAAAATAGCGGTAGTATCTAATTCCCAGGGCAGTTTTTTCTTAGGACATTCTTTCCTTTCACAACAGGTGTCCCCAGTCAGCGAGCCAGAGCTCTGCAATGTAGTGTTCGAATGCATGATTGGAACTTTTTCCATGCCCAGCAACTTAGATGATGATTTCTTTCTTAATGAATGAGAACTTAGAGAATACGCGCAGTTGTCACAACAGAAGCAACACTTGTGATGGACTTGATCCCATCCAAGACAGCTATACCCTTGAGATGTTGATGCCCAGCTTGAAGCTGGGATAAGCTTTGGTCTGATGAGCCAAGCGTTTCAGGCATTGCAGAGTCGACTTTCCTTTGCACAATCTGTATAATCTCTGTCCATCTCATCTATCTGTTTGTTTGTTCTAAGTTGGGGCAGTAATGCCTCATCTGATTCTCCCAAGTCTATCTGGCCTGACGCCCATCTAGCCTGGTTTGAATCCATCACATTTCCCGCTTCTGAGAAGCTCAGCCTCAGCCAGTCATCGGTGTGCGAAGAAGAATCGACGTGCCAATCAAAATCCGTGTTACAAATGTGTGCAGGAAGAGAAGAGAAAGTGATTTGTTTCACGAGTTCTGATTGGCTCGGAAGCGTGGTCAAGTAGGGGTCAGATTCATTTGTGATTTATGAGTTAACGCAAAAGATGACATGATTCGGAGAAGGCTAAAGACGCAGTCGATGGCCTTGTTTGGACAAGATGCTAATGCCTCGCCCCGCTTTGGCCCTTTTGTACTTTTACCTTTAGTTTTATAATAAACGGATTACAACAACAACAACAACAACTTTCCGTTCACTTTCAGGGCTAAAGCTAGTTTTTGTCGAGGGGGCAGGGGGTGTGGAGATTTGCAAGAGGGGTGGCAAATCCATGCAAATTGATTTAAAATCTGGCTTACCTGAGCAACAATAGATTCTCCTTCACTGCCGCAGAGTTAAGATAAGCGGAAAATTCCACGATAATACGATAAAATTCGACTATCTCATTTTCCTGAATTGACGAAATCGATTTATGCAAACTCCTTCTCGAACCGCAAAGAGTCTTCAAAGACTTTAAACGATGCAATTGGTGTCGTTTGTTCTGTTGTCAACTTACTGCATCTCCTGCCTTACCCGACGCGGCCAGCGACTGAGACATGAATGAGACGCTGCTCCCAGAGAAACCTGTTATAAGTCCCGCAATACCCAGGATATCAGGAAGGCATGTTTGCAATCTGACGCGGAGTTGAAAAGCTTGGCAACGCAATCAAAGGGTTTGCCTCGCGTGCGAGTGTCCTCTGTCTCTTACGTCATGTCTGAAACAACTGGCGATGTGTACAACAGGCAGGGGAAGCAGCAAGAGTGAGTTGGGGCCCTCTCATCTTGATAGCTTTCGGACTGTGACGTCATGGATACAGTTTGCTGGCTCTGTGCCGTGACGAGAGCTGAAGCTAGACGTATAGAGAAGATTAGAGCTCAGCTGTAATTTGGGTCGTAGCCGAATTGGCTGACTCGACCTGGGCCGACCGCACAGAAAGTTCGATAGTGGTTTCGGGGCCTATCAGCCGGTAGCAGTAGGGAGTTTTCGCAAAGCCCCCGAAACGCCAACGCGAACGCCAAACCCATTGTCCGATGTGACGAAGCGAGCATCGAAGAAAAGGATAGACGTTTGCGTTGGCGTTTCGGGGGCATTGCGAAAACTCTATACTATCGGACTTTCTGCGCGGTCGGTCCAGAATATCGCTGCGCCGCTGTGTGCGGGTGGTAGCACAGCCGTTATCAACATTCCCACGAATACGGCTGGGCCGTCAGGTGCACACTTCGAAGTTCTGTGGCTGTGCCAAATACGGCTGAGCCGTTTCGTGTGCGCCTAGCTTTAGAGAGATGGATCCAGCTGTGAGCAGGGATTGCCCCCGCCATTTGGCTTTTCTTAATCTGAATAACAAGGTTGCAGCCGATATGCCATCGAACACGCCAAAGAGGCGATTCCTTTCCTTGAAGCGAAAGGGTCGATTATACATATTGGACCCGTTTATCGGACTTTCTGTATTGATGTTTCAGATAATATCCATGTCGTTTCTACATACGGTATATAAATGGAGCCTGTTTATCATTTAATGCCTGAAGCCATATTTGAAAATCACGCAAGCAGAAATCGCGATAAATTTGATGAGTATGGACAAGATGCTGTGGTTAGGTTCACATCGTTTATACAGTGTGAATATGTGAACATGGATTGAGCTGTTCACATGCAACCCCAAGTTTTTGTCGATATACGGTGGTGTCGGAGTTACGCCGGATTGAGGGCGGTTCTATAGGCCTGGCCCCGTATTCATAAAACTACTTAAGTCTAGGTATGACACTTATCCTTTGTTCAACACAAAAGATAGGTATCATACTTTGACTTAAGTACGTTTATGAATACGGGTCCAGCATTATAACCCGCAGGCACAGCCTTACATAAACCCGCAGGCCCACACCACAATTTTAGGACGCCGAGCCAACCCCAAATTCCCCAGAACCAATCGTGGGTCACGGTGTGACCATGTAATATGGTAACAGCAAAATGGGCGGATATGGAGCCTGTCCGGCGTAACTCCGACACCACAGTATACTCGTATATCCCATTATCCTTGTCAAATCGATTGATATACTGTCGATTTTCCTATCTAAGGGCGGTTCTTGGCATTGAAGCCAAGCCCACTAGGCCCTGCCTAGATAATCTTGAACGTGCCCGCCAGAGTTGATTGACAAGCATTCACATACTGATTGCACTTCGATTATTCGTGGCATGTTGAATGCATACCACCATGTACTGTACATGTACTTGGAGTGGTCCTGCCCTGACGTTAGAAGGGGACAGTCGGTTCCTGTCAACCACAAAAGGAGGACAGATCAGGGCTCTCCTGTATCTTCTAGGCTTACTTACCATGATATAATTCCATCTTTTCACTTTTACGACTGTGGAAACCACGTTACTTCTACCTCTCATTGTTCAATCATTTTTCCTAATTGAACGCATCTTCAACAGGTGACGTGAAATATTCCACTTATTAATCAAAGGACCTTGACATTTTCATGTCAGACATGAGAAAAATTCCATTAGGCAGAAGCATATCCGTCGGCACCTCAATTAGTGAGATAAATACTCACCTCTGAGCCATGTTACGGAGGGAATCGTATTTCTGTCCCTACCGAGCTCATGATCTTATCGGATCAAACCTTAGCAACGCGGATGATTTTTATGGTTCCCCGATCTTAAGATCGGGAACCATATTGTTTTTGGTCTTGGTGTCTGTGTATGTGTGTGTGTGTGTGTGTGTGCG
>NMRB01000162.1:527680-556693 GCA_002633025.1 Notospermus geniculatus
TACATGTAGTGTACATTAGTTCATGAATTCTCCTGTACACATCAGACTAAGTAGCTACCTAGTCTAACATCATAAGTGTTACTGTTATTCGGAGAATATCGACAGTTAATTGCTGTACCCGTTGGCTGATGTCGATAATGCTCTGCAGGATGCAGAAATTGGTGTAAGGTTAGAGGACCTGGTTCATGTAGGGGCTAAAAAGCTCGCGCCCCCTGGTGGATATTTCTCCTTCAAGACGAAGTTAGGTTTCTTTTCTTTGTCTTTTAAGATGTCTGATTCACAAAGCGCAGAATCTACGCCACTTCTTCGCTCCAGAACATCGGAAGTTGAGAGAGGGACGGGAGGTGGGAGAAGTTGCTTTTCGATCTTCTGCCTTATCACAGTTCTTGAGAGTTTTGTTTTAAACGGTGCGGATATGGTCGTACGCCATGATAATGAAAAATACTTCCACGTTGACGAGAAGTCTTATAAACCATTTGTCCTTGCATTCGCTGGTAAGTCGGACCGATCCTTTCAATGTTTCATACTGCATGTTCTACGACGATGAAGATCGAAGCTGTGTTTTCATTCGAAAAGCATTTCTTTCAGTCATGTCAGTTGTCTTGCATGACTTGCGAAATAGGAGCTGTCAGTGAATTGACTAATAGGTGTCACTACGGCCCAATTCAATGTATATAGCGGACCCATTCATTCTTGATCGAGCACCAATCACGTGGATTTTCCTGTGTATTGGTCCGCTAGAACTTTGCTGCCATCTTTTGGCAATACGCGCGGCTGACTGCTCCTATTCCTGGTCGAGCCTCTTGTGGTAGTGGGACCTCTACATCACTGGCATGACTGGCGGTCCGTATAAACGATATTTCCCCAACGTCTCTCTGACAAGATAGCGTCCATCATGTCCATAACTCCGGAGACAGTAGACATGCACTTTAACGTAAACCATTAATCATGCAGGCTGGTTGTTTTATTTCCTGTTCAACCCCTTGTGTTCTTGCTTCTTTTTATTTGTCAACTCTAACAGTGTTGATGTATTTCGTCCCCATTATGATTGGACTGTACGCCGACACATACGCTGGAAGATACCGCACTGTTCTGTTTGGAATGATGATTAAAGTTGTTGGTGAGTTTGCCGAAATCGCGCCACATTAGAAACCGCTTTCCTATTGGTCTTCTCAATCGAACGTCAAATAATAACAATCACGTCAATATCGTTGGTCATTCTTTAAGGAAAATCCTACTTCTAATCGAAAACGAAAGTTCATCTCATATGGGTACATTTGCACTCCGAAAAGAAGGAAACAGTTGGAAGACCGCACAGAACGCCAAGCGACAGACGCAGTTTTCAGAGAAGCTTGAGATATTTCCCTTATGATAGGCATTTCATTTTTTCTTTCACCAGGAAGTATTCTTGGATTCGTCGCAATACTAACGTATGAGATCTCATCAGTCAACATAACACCTACAACTGTACGTACACATGTATAAAAAAACAGTTACTCAAAACGTTTTAAGAATCAAGCTTCTGAAGATGATTCCCCAAATAAACGCATGTCCATAACTGCATTTACATTGCATTACATTCTTCAATACACAGTTCGTGTTGAACGGATAAATGCCAAGTAGTGTAGAAAACAAAGGGAGCTGAGATTAAGTCTGAATTTAAAGATAATATATCACGGATATTTTCGCGGGCCACGAAAATCATTGTTTATTTACATTTTGTTTGTTTATTTCTCGTTTTTCTTTGTCTTATGAGTAATTTGTTGGTGGCGTGCCCCTCTAGAAATTCTTTTGATACTGAAAACATTCATTTTGGTGGGTTGGCATGTCCCAAAAGTCCAAAATAACATAATGTAAACATCAATGTTTACAAACATTGAATGTAAACAATGAAGTCGTGATATATTATCTTTAATCTTCAACAGGTCGTCGCATCTATACTATTCTTCTATTCATGCATTTTGTGATCTGATCGACATAACCAAACAGGAGTTCCCTAGGTCATGAGCAACGTCTGAACACTCCATCTCTGACATATCTGACGTTCAGCTCTTTTTCGATGTCAACGTGTCACCACTTTCCATCTGTAACATTATCTATTCTTTCCACTTATAGGCAAAGTTGTTGTTCTGCTGTTTTATCTTGTTCGTCATTCTTTCTCTACTTGGGACGTGTGTTCTGTTTCCTCCTCTCTTCACGCTTGGGGTTGAGCAGCTCAGTTCAACCTCACGAGGCTTGGCTTCTGGAGCTGGATGGTAAGACACTCGCGAATACATTTTGAGGACAAATCTTTCTGTCCCAGACAAGCAAATGACCTTTATGTCGTAGCGAAACGAACAAAGTGTATGCTACATGCACCCTACATACAATGTACAGAAGCGAGAAAAATCTCAGAGTGGAAATGCAACGTAGGTCGTTGCTCCAGAGCAGCCATCGCCCGAGTAAACTCGTGAAAGTTATCGCACAAACGAAGATTATCTTGATCTCACAGGTTGCGCCACAGCTTTTCGATTGTTCAGGTTTGTCAGGGCATGATATGACAATGGAAAAGTTGTGGCTCAACCCGAGTTCAAGATAATCTTCCTTGGTGCATATGGCCCTAGAGTTTTCGCAAAACTCCTAACGCCAACATCAACGCCACTCCCATTGATCGATGCAAGGAAGAGAACATCGAACAAAAGTATAGTCCTTCTTCGCGTTGGATTTCAGGGGCTCTACTCACTAAAGCTGAGACCAATGACACAAACAGCTGCCTAGAGTTTATAGTTGATTTGAGAGCCAACCCGAGCAAGGAAAACTCGACGTGAGCACCGCCTGAAAGCTGTTGCACGGACAGACTATAGGACAGTGCTTATATTAGGGAGTTTTCGCAAAGCCCCCGAAACGCCATAGGGAACGTCTATCCTTTTGTTCGGTGGTCTCTTCGTAGCATCGAGCAATGGGTTTGGCGTTCACGTTGGCGTTTCTTGGGCTTTGCGAAAACTCCCTATTAGCGCTGAAAGTTTCCCGAAGCTGTTGTGTCGTTCTAACATGAGGATGAAAAGGAATATTTCTAACTCTTCGTCCTTTCCTTTGTACATGTAGGTTTATCTGGTCGGGTTTCTTAGGTATGATTGCTCATACAATGGAAAAGCTCCTTGTCGGCAGGTTAACTCCTGATAACGATGATTACCAGTACCACCAAACAATTTCCCACGCGGGTTTTGTGGCTGCTGACGTTCTGTCAGTCGGGGCTTTCCTGCTCGGAAGTCGATGGTATCGCACTTCGAGTACAGAAGTCGGTAAGACTCGTCCTTTAATGACTTCCTAACGCGAAAAACTCTTTATAAAAACTTGTAGGGCCGATTTTTAAACGATAGTTAAGGTAAACCTCGGTTTAACCATCGGCTTTTCTGACAAACCGTGAATTAACCAAAGTAAACCTTTTGACTTTTAGAATGTTTGGCTATCAACGATTCATAAAGTCGAAAAATTCACTTCGATTAACAAGCAGTTTGTCAACTGAGGGTTAATGAAACCTGATGGTTATCTTAGCCATCGGCCCGTAGTTTAGGATTGCGCCAAAGCAGTTTGAAGACTCTAGTCGTCGCACTTTTATTTTATAAGTGGAATCAAATATTGGGCTATTATGGTGTCAAATGCAATAAAAAGACCAAGCGCATAATAATATATTCAGGAATATTCGTCATAAATGGCTGTTGAGCAAGCTACTGCTTCAGTGAGTAAATTGATGGCACATGTATGTGGAGCAAAATATAAAAGTTCTCGTTCGTAAACCTAGGTTTACGCATCGAAAATCTGGGTTTCTTTACACAGTCAGTGGGGCGGAACGCAACGGAACACTCACGGTCAACGTGTCTTTCTTTCAGGACGGGAATCATTGAAAAATCTCACCCGCATCTTGAAGACGCATCTGTTGTGTATCAAACAACAGGAGTCGTTTCAGTCAAACATACTGAACGAAGAAGACGGATTAAATCAGATGATACAAAACAGAACGTATGAACGATTGAAAATACGCCGAGGGTTCCTCATGGTCGCCGTCTTTTCTTGTGTCTCTGTTTTTATTTCAATGAGCTACCTGGTGAGTGACGCATTGAATTGAACGGACATACTATACTCTATTCTCATCTGTGTACGGTCAGTGGTAGATAAGCTAATATGCTTGTAGATAACCGATGGCTGTGAGGCATTCAGAAGACATGGCTGATGGGCCTTTTTCGGCGAACCAATCATCAATCAGCGCCGATCGATCACGTGACCTGTTCAGCTGCTTCTTGCTATTTATACATATATTTATTACCGGTATTATTTTTATATAGCTGCTTCTTGCTATTTACACAAATCCTCAATTGTAACTGTCTTTAACGGATTTGGTTAGTTAGTAAGTTGTGAAGGGTTTTCATCTTGTTCCCTTTTACACCTGTTTTAGCTGGTCCACCTCTACATACTATTCCCCCACGATTGGACACCATACCATATCCAGGAGATTGTCCGTCCATGTGAGCAGTATATCGTAATTTTGATTGTACCGGTGATAGAAATTATTGCCGCGTGGAGAAGTGGACATCATCTCTGGCTTGACGATCACATCAACCAGCTAAAGACTATCGGTTCGTACCGACATCATTTCACACGCATTGCCTTGGCATTGCTTTGTACGATCCTGAAATGAATGTGAAAGTTTTTCACCTTAGATTTTTGATCTGGTAGAGAGTTGTTGAGGAATATATTAAGTAAACTGCAGTTGGTCGTATTGAGGATAACCTTAATTCAAGATTTGCTTGGGAATGATAAGGCAACTTAAATTTGGCCTGTTTTCTAGGTATGGGATCAGTCCTAGTCATCTTTTCGGTCCTGGTCGCTGGTATCGTGTCATCGTGTACACGTGCCTATGGATTCAAGATGGTGTCTGTCTACTGGATAATTCCACAGTTTACCCTCATGGGATTGGCACAGCTGACAATCTACACTGCAGGTAAAACGGCGATATCGCAGGCGATGAGATCGCCACTGAGCAGTATCGGCTGTTGACGCCATGTGCGCGCTGGATAGCGATGCGTAGAATCTCCTCGCCACCCCGCCAGCGATGATCACCCAATAATATCAAACAGTAACAAAACCGATATCACCTATAGTCTGCGGTGGCTAGCGAGAAGTTCGGTGGCGATTAGATCAAATGCGATATCGCTTGGTGTGCTGCTGGCTTTCGCAAAGGTTCTTTCCCAGTTCGCCTTCGAGTCTGGAACAGTTGGTAAATCATCGCTGAACCACATATAATAATATATGGCTGTGCGAGTCGAGGAGTGACATCTTTTGCCGACAGCTGGACATGGATCTCATCTGGCAGTGCAATCTTCCAAGTCGTCGGAGAAAAATCCTTCTTGTTTGTTATCATCTTCTAAAAAAATTCATTTGTTACCGACTCCGATTCAAGGGATCAAATGAATCCTTATCTCCTTGTTCTTCCTTTTCAGCTTTTGTTTTCTGCTATCTTGAAAGCCCATCAGGTCTACAGACGTTCGTAACTATGCTGGCTATGTGCCTTAGCTTCCTTACTACAGCGATTGAGGCACTTATTGCTACAACAACAGGTAGGCCTATACCAAACAATTTGTTGACACAAACTTATGTGGTGAAACGTTTACCGGGCTCCAACTTTCTCAAAAACCTATGGCGGGTAGACATCAGCCCCATATAAGCTTACTGGGCCGTATGCACCAAGGGAAGATTATCTTGAACTCACGTGGAGCGACAACTTTTCAATTGTCACATCATGATCTGGCAAACCTGAACAATAGAAAAGTTGTGGCTCAACCTAAGTTGCAGATGATCTTCCCTTGGTGCATACGGCCCAGGAGATCTACATCATGCATCAGTCGCGCTTCGAATCAGCCATTCAAAACAAGATCAGTTATTTTCAGATCTCCATCTCGTGGCCCATTATGATCTCGTATACTACATCCTTGCTGGAATTCTTGCATTCATTCTTCTCGGCGCGTTCGCTCCTGCTGCGGTTCTGTACGCCCGAGCGAACAAAGCNCCAAACTACTAAACACCCAAGCTGACAGTGGTTTCTAAGTTTGTTCTTCTTGCTCATTGCTGGTGAAACGGTCCCACTTTATTCCAACCATCCGACTGAGGTCTATCTTTCACTTTCTTGGTGACTGTCGTTTTACTTTGCTCTTGAAAATCCGCCTTCTTTCCTTTTAGCAGGTCTTGTTAAGATGCCACCGAAGAGATCAAGAATTTCACCAGTTTCTTCTAAATTGGTCGTATTATTCCTGTCCCGCCTTGCGCCATGTTTCAATCACGTGTTCAACGCTGGATAAAATTCCATGTCACGTCGTGTTTTGATTGGATGCTCAATCTTCTAAACCTGTTAATCATCCCTTATACCAATCGTTTTCAATCGGTTCACGACGTCAGAGACGTCGAAAATGAATTGCTTTTTGTCGCTTAAGGTAATAAACAAGCATATCACTTACTGTAAATCATATCGAGGTATTGGTATACTTCGTCTTTTCACAGCCAGTCTAGAGAGGTTGGTCTCAAAATACACCAAAATGGCAGTTGTAAGGTCGCAGAGACCTGGCTTTGCCACTGGGATCTAGCTCCTCCAACATTATCATCGATCAACAGCATCAGTGTCAGGACTTCTATTCGAAGATATCAACAGCCTGCTGTTCGGTCAGCAATGCCGACCATCATCTGCAGAAGCTGGAGCCCGGCAAGAACTGCGATTTTGATTTATGTACAATACGTACTAGGTTACAAATCCTTGTCATACAAGCAAAACGATTACAGCTGAAGTAATTTAAGACATTTCCGTCCAATCATAAAATAGAGGCAGAGGCTGCCATACCGCGTTTATTTCTCTTGACCTTTCTTGGTGCTGGTCGTTATATGGCTTGGACAGAAAGAAAACCACGATTGCATTTGCAATGATTTCTGGGTTTCCATAAAAGTAAGAAATGATAACGTACAGTAGAATGTCGTTGCCGTTTAGAACATGAATTAATGCATTATGAAATGAGGAAGATTAAAAGAGAATATCAAGAGAAATCCTTCCTGTTCCATGGAAACAAACCTCGTGATTCATGCATCAATGATATTATAACGACTGATGAGCGACATTGGCCGTTGCCCTGCCTTGATCATGCCTTACTGGATCATGTTTGATTTGATCTACACCAGGATGTAAATGAAATTACAGGTGGCGAGATCGAGTAAGGAAGATTCGCATGTGAAGTGTAGGACCAATGAAGCCAATTGTCTGGTGACGATGACGACTCTGCCTTGGCATGTAGTACTTTGTTACTGTGATATTAGGTCTGAAGGTGGTTGGCCGTTCACTCACGGACAAAGTGGTGAAAATGAGATTCTGCAGTACCCCCGACCTCAAACAACATGGGAGTGCTAAATTTCTTACACCTTTGGAACTAGAGTGGGGGATTATTAAGTTGTCACTTCTGTTTCAGACACCGTGCATTACCACTAGTTGATCACTGGCCGGTTACAAACCTAAGAAATAAGTCTACTCATCTTCTTCTGGAAGAAGTGGATCTCTTTTAAATCTTGGCTTATAGATTGCAGGAGAACGTTTCTCGAAGAATGAATCTCCGCCCGAACGAATTCATACGAGGAAATGTCTTTCATTCAGATGAAGTGCCTTGAATGGTCCAGGAGTTGACACATTCTTGTGTTGCAGAAATGTCCAAACTTTACAAGCTCTGATAGGAAATAAATGTCCGAGTTCGCACTTTTACATCATTCTAAATTTTCTTTGGCGTCCAAATGCAAACATCGACAACCGTAATCTGGAAACAGTTTAACAACTCAGTTTCCTTGTATCGAGGAAGTTGGAAAACATGAATGAAAAGCGTACGACATTGATGTCACGAAGAGGCAAGTTGGCTCACCTGATGTCATTCCTTGGTCCTCCGTATGCGTCGTGTATCTTCATGATTGCTGAACAGTCTGGGTATCCTTACAAAGATAGGTGTAACAGATATTCCTATAGCTTCGTAGCGCGATACCCTCCCGGCGCAGCCACATCAACATGTGCAAAACACAATAACAGCGCCGACAATATCAGCAGCCGCAGCGAACACCAATTGGTTACCATTACGTTTCAAGATCAATAGACGCGGCAAGTCCCGTCAACACCGGCGCTGGCAGCATCTCATCACACAAATCATGAGAAAATTAGGATCCTTCTCCCGTACCTCGTCTTAGCTTCTTGTCCCATGTTGATCATATAGATTACTAGAAATAAACAACTGTGGCATTTTTTATGTGGCTTGTGGTATTATTGATTGGGATGGCTCAGTCCTCGACGTGACATCGGCAGCTGATCTCAACTACTTGACCTGAGGGAATGTGATATTCTGTCTGTAGTGATGAGATTTCATGATGTTAATCCGGGTTGCTTATTAGGAAGACACAACGTATTTATAGATTGATATCTAGACATACTATGACAGTTTAACACTTCAAACGTACATACACTATTGCAGAACTAACAGAACAGAAACACGGAACATCCTTGACGATGAGAAATTCACGCGTCGGTTTTTATCAGACAGTATATTTCACCTCAGGTGACACCCACAAAGGTTCGTGAAATCTGCTTATGGTATTATCGCTCCCTCGTGTCCCTGATTGGAAAAGGTTCACACTGTTATGAAATTGAAAATTTCCTTATTCGCCACCTCCGAGTTTCAATAAACTCAGAATAGCGTGAAGCCACGTTCTCTAATATTCTTTCATTTTAATATTCGCCACATTTTCACACGAACAAATTCTTCAAACAGATAGCTGTTCATTTCTATGATGAACTCGACGTCCATCATACGAAAACTGCAGTCAAGAGCTTTTCATGCTCTGGGTCTTGCCAACAACGCGTTTTTACTGATGTTGGTCTGAAATGTTGAAAGGTCCTCCAGGCTACATATTCTAATACATGTAGGTCTTCTTTACAAAGGAAATTTGTGCTTCCTGCTAAGTAACATTGAAACCACTGGATATAGGCCTACATCTTTTTATCGGCGATACGCAGTCAGTGTCAAATTGAATGCGACTTGGCGGAGCATTGTACAGAATGTATAACTTTGTACATGTGTATAAAGAGACACATTATGGTATGACAGAAAATTCTATAAAACTATGTATATTAATATTTGGCAAAGGGAGTTGACTTTTATTGGCCTTCTGCCAAGTTCATAAAAGTGTCTGCACAATCGATCGACATCCAAGAAGCTGCAAGATAATTAAAACGAACCCGACTCCACTTGAGACCTTCTGATTTGTTCTCAACAACTATTTAGTTATTAATTTCAATAGCAAGACATCCCTTTAAAGGGTTCTATAATCATACGTTATAATAAAACATGTAAATATGATACGAAATATACCAATATCACTAGTAACTAAACTTTGGTTCGCCATCAGCAATTAAAAGTTGCCCTCACAGCAAATCAAAACTCCTTGCAAAAAAGTTGGAGTTCACTGAAAATTGAAGTACAGCACACAATTAAACATTGATCGTCGAAGTGACAAGACGCTTGTAGGACTGGCATCTGCTCGCTTCCCAATCAGATGTCTTCGGAGTTCGAGCAGAATTCTTGTTTTAGCTTCTGACTCTTTTTGCTGGTCACAACGGATTTTCATTTTGGGGTATTCCGATTTTATCTAGCAGTGACCTATTTAGACTAGTCCCCTGCCATCTAGTAAAGCTCCCCTAAAACATACAGCCAGTCGTTTCAGGGAGAGCGGACCAGTCCATGACCTGTTGTCATGTGATGTTATCATTAGAGGTACAATAGTTTTTCTTACGGTACCCTTCAGTCCGTGTAGGTTTTGGGGTTTTCTCTTCATGCACTTCTCAATATCTACAAGAGCAAGCCATATCAATATTCCAAGAGGAAAAGAAGCAATCTATATCAAACAAGTCGGGAACCATTGACATCGTCAGGATGTCATTCTTGTTAGTTCTGGATTGGGTTTTCCATTTTCCTCATTTTAACGAGGCAAACATACATGTAGATGTCATGGGGTCATCAAAGTCATGATTCCTAACATTGGTTTTTATGAACATACTTATGTTTTAATGCGTGATATAAATAGACATACGACGGAAATTCCAAACAAAAGACTCGTATATAGGCTTATCCATGCGGGTCACGAGGCATTTATCACAAGAGAATTGCAGAGACAAGGATCGTAATTTATCAACTATCGTGGTGCTTGGATGAGAAACTGTGTGAGAAACGTTCCTCAAAGGTGTGTGAATAGATGTAGGTACATGTACATGTAGTGTACATTAGTTGATGAATTCTCCTGTACACATCAGACTAAGTAGCTACCTAGTCTAACATCATAAGTGACTGTTATTCGGAGAATATCGACAGTTATTGCTGTACCCGTTGGCTGATGTCGATAATGCTCTGCAGGATGCAGAAATTGGTGGAAGGTTAGAGGAGCTGGTTCATGTAGGGGCTAAAAAGCTCGCGCCCCCTGGTGGATATTTCTCCTTCAAGACGAAGTTAGGTTTCTTTTCTTTGTCTTTTAAGATGTCTGATTCACAAAGCGCAGAATCTACGCCACTTCTTCACTCCAGAACATCGGAAGTTGAGAGAGGGACGGGAGGTGGGAGAAGTTGCTTTTCGATCTTCTGCCTTATCACATTTCTTGAGAGTTTTGTTTTAAATGGAGCGGGCATGGTCGTACGCCATGATAATGAGAAATACTTCCACGTTGACGAGAAGTCTTATAAACCATTTGTCCTTGCATTCGCTGGTAAGTCCGACCGATCCTTTCAATGTTTCATACTGAATGTTGTTTTCATTCGAAAAGCATTTCTTTCAGTCATGTCAGTTGTCTTGAATGACTTGCGAAATAGGACAGCTGAGCTGTCAGTGAATTGACCAATAGGTGTCACTACGGCCCAATTCAATGCATATAGCGGACCCATTCATTCTTGATCGAGCACCAATCACGTGGATTTTCCTTGGTCCGCTAGAACTTTGCTGCCATCTTTTGGCAATACGCGCGGCTGACTCCTATTCCTGGTCGAGCCTATTGTGGCAGTGGGACCTCTACATCACTGGCATGACTGGCGGTCCGTATAAAGGATATTTCCCCAACGTCTCTCTGACAAGATAGCGTCCATAACTCCGGAGACAGTAGACAAGCACTTTAACGTAAACTATTAATCATGCAGGCCGGTTGTTTTATTTCCTGTTCAACCCCTTGTGTTCTTGCTTCTTTTTATTTTTCAACTCTAATAGTGTTGATGTATTTCGTCCCCATTATGATTGGACTGTACGCGGACACATACGCAGGAAGATACCGCACTGTTCTGTTTGGAATGATGATTAAAGTTGTTGGTGAGTTTGCCGAAATCGCGCCACATTAGAAACCGCTTTCCTATTGGTCTTCTCAATCGAACGTCAAATACATGTAATAACAATCACGTGAATATCGTTGGTCATTATTTAAGGAAAATCCTACTTCTAATCGAAAACGAAAGTTCATCTCATATGGGTACATTTGCACTCCGAAAAGAAGGAAACAGTTGGAAGACTGTAGAAAACGCCAAGCGACAGACGCAGTTTTCATAGAAGCTTGAGATATTTCCCTTATGATAGGCATTTTATCCTTTCTTTCACCAGGAAGTTTTCTTGGATTCGTCGCAATACTAACGTATGAGATCTCATCAGTCAACGTAACACCCACAATTGTACGTACGTACACGACATGTATACAAAACAGTTACTCAAAACGTTTTAAGAATCAAGATTCTGAAGATGAACGCATGTCCGGAATGCGGTATAGGGACGCGGAATCCCCGGCGGAATGATATGTTGTATGCGAAAATGCATTGCATTTTCCGCTTCCGCGTTCCGCAATCCGCATTCCGTGTGTGAGCTAAACGTAGCCAAGTAAGCCAAGTAGTGTAGAAACAAAGGGAGCTGAGATTAAGTCTGAATTTAATCTTCAGCAGGTAGTCGCATCTCTATACTATTCTTCTATTCATGCATTTTGTGATCTGATCGACATAACCAAACAGGAGTTCCCTAGGTCATGAGCAGCAATGTCTGACATTCAGCTCGTTTTCGATGTCAACGTGTCACCACTTTCCATCATCTGTAAATTATCTATTCTTTCCACTTATAGGCAAAGTTGTTGTTCTGCTGTTTTATCTTGTTCGTCATTCTTTCTCTACTTGGGACGTGTGTTCTGGTTCCTCCTCTCTTGACGCTTGGGGTTGAGCAGCTCAGTTCAACCCCTCGAGGCTTGGCTTCTGGAGCAAGATGGTAAGACACTCGCGAATACATTTCGAGGACGAATCTTTCTGTCCCAGACAAGCAAATGACCTTTATGTCGTAGCGAAACGAACAAAGTGTAGGCTACATGCACCCTACATACTCTCTATCCGGAACTTTAAGACCAGAGTGCTCCACCCCAGCCAATCAATTCATGTTCATCAACAATTCACTTCAGCGCCATCGAGCAGAGCTTGGGGTTGATTGACCAAATTGTACAATAGGCTTTTTACTAGGGTGAATGCCACTTGGGCGGGCCTAGAAGTTCCTCATTGTCTGGTCTTGAAGTTCCGGATAGAGAGTATAACGTACACAAGCGAGAAAAATCAAAACTCCCTATTAGCGCTGAAAGTTTCCCGAAGCTGTTGTGTCGTTCTAACATGAGGATGAAAAGGAATATTTCTAACTCTTCGTCCTTTCCTTTGTAGGTTTATCTGGTCGGGTTTCTTAGGTATGATTGCTCATACAATGGAAAAGCTCCTTGTCGGCAGGTTAACTCCTGATAACGATGATTACCAGTACCACCAAACAATTTCCCACGCGGGTTTTGTGGCTGCTGACGTTCTGTCAGTCGGGGCTTTCCTGCTCGGAAGCCGATGGTATCGCACTTCGAGTACAGACGTCGGTAAGACTCGTCCTTTAATGGCTTCCTAACGCGAAAAACTCTTTATAAAAACTTGTAGGGCCGATTTTTAAACGATAGTTAAGGTAAACCTCGGTTTAACCATCGGCTTTTCTGACAAACCGTGAATTAACCAAAGTAAACCTTTTGACTTTTAGAATGTTTGGCTATCAACGATTCATAAAATCGAAAAATTCACTTCGATTAACAAACAGTTTGTCAACTGAGGGTTAATGAAACCTGATGGTTATCTTAGCCATCGTTTAAAAAATCGGCCCGTAGTTTAGGATTGCGCCAAAGCAGTTTGAAGACTCTAGTCGTCGCACTTTTATTTTATAAGTGGAATCAAATATTGGGCTATTATGGTGTCAAATGCAATAAAAAGACCAAGCGCATAATAATATATTCAGGAATATTCGTCATAATGGCTGTTGAGCAAGCTACTGCTTCAGTGAGTTATTGATGGCACATGTATGTGGAGCAAAATATAAAAGTTCTCGTTCGTAAACCTAGGTTTACGCATCGAAAATCTGGGTTTCTTTACACAGTCAGTGGGGCGGAACGCAACGGAACACTCACGGTCAACGTGTCTTTCTTTCAGGACGGGAATCATTGAAAAATCTCACCCGCATCTTGAAGACGTATCTGTTATGTATCAAACAACAGGAGTCGTTTCAGTCAAACATACTGAACGAAGAAGACGGATTAAATCAGATGATACAAAACAGAACGTATGAACGATTGAAAATACGCCGAGGGTTCCTCATGGTCGCCGTCTTTTCTTGTGTCTCTGTTTTTATTTCAATGAGCTACCTGGTGAGTGACGCATTGAATTGAACGGACATACTATACTCTATTCTCATCTGTGTACGGTCAGTGGTAGATAAGCTAATATGCTTGTAGATAACCGATGGCTGTGAGGCATTCAGAAGACATGGCTGATGGGCCTTTTTCGACGAACCAATCATCAATCAGCGCCGATCGATCACGTGACCTGTTTAGCTGCTTCTTGCTATTTATACATACCGGTATTATTTTCATATAGCTGCTTATTGCTATTTACACAAATCCTCAATTGCAACTGTCTTTAACGGATTTGGTTAGTTAGTAAGTTGTGAAGGGTTTTCATCTTGTTCCCTTTTACACCTGTTTTAGCTGGTCCACCTCTACATACTATTTCCCCACGATTGGACACCATTCCATATCCAGGAGATTGTCCGTCCATGTGAGCAGTATATCGTACTTTTGATTGTACCGGTGATAGAAATTATTGCCGCGTGGAGAAGTGGACATCATCTCTGGCTTGACGATCACATCAACCAGCTAAAGACTATCGGTTCGTACCGACATCATTTCACACGCATTGCCTATTTATTGGCATTGCTTTGTACGATCCTGAAATGAATGTGAATTCATTTCAGGATCTGGAAATTGCCTTTTTATTTATCATATATTGTGTGTCAATTTTTGTGCTGTTCTTCTCTTTAGATTTTTGATCTGGTAGAGAGTTGTTGAGGAATATAAGTAAACTGCAGTTGGTCATATTGAGAATAACCTTAATTCAAGATTTGCTTGGGAAATGATAAGGCAACTTAAATTTGGCCTGTTTTCTAGGTATGGGATCAGTCCTAGTCATATTTTCGGTCCTGGTCGCTGGTATCGTGTCATCGTGTACACTTGCCTATGGATTCAAGATAGTGTCTGTCTACTGGATAATTCCACAGTTTACCCTTATGGGATTGGCACAGCTGACAATCTACACTGCAGGTAAAGGGGCGATATCACAGGCGATGAGATCGCCACTGAGCAGTATCGGCTGTTGACGCCATGTGCGCGCTGGATAGCGATGCGTGGAATCTCCTCGCCACCCCGCCAGCGATGATAACCCAATAATATCAAACAGTAACAAAACCGATATCACCTAGTCTGCGGTGGCTAGCGAGAAGTTCGGTGGCGATTAAATCGCTTGCGATATCGCCTGGTGTGCTGCTGGCTTTCGCAAAGGTTCTTTCCCAGTTCGCCTTTGAGTCTGGAACAGTTGGTAAATCATCGCTGAACCACATAATAATATATGGCTGTGCGAGTCGAGGAGTGACATCTTTTGCCGACAACTGGACATGGATCTCATCTGGCAGTGCAATCTTCCAAGTCGTCGGTGAAAAATCCTTCTTGTTTGTTATCATCTTCTAGATCTGTTCTAGATCGAAACATTTGTTACCGACTCCGATTCAAGGGATCAAATGAATCCTTATCTCCTTTTCAGCTTTTGTTTTCTGCTATCTTGAAAGCCCATCAGGTCTACAGACGTTCGTAACTATGCTGGCTCTGTGCCTTAGCTTCCTTACTACAGCGATTGAGGCACTTATTGCTACAACAACAGGTATATGTAGGCCTATACCAAACAATTTGTTGACACAAACTTATGTGGTGAAACGTTTACCGGGCTCCAACTTTCTCAAAAACCTGTGGCGGGTAGACATCAGCCCCATATAAGCTTACTGGGCCGTATGCACCAAGGGAAGATTATCTTGAACTCAGGTTGAGCGACAACGTTTCCATTGTCACATCATGATCTGGCAAACCTGAACAATAGAAAAGTTGTGGCTCAACCTAAGTTGCAGATGATCTTCCCTTGGTGCATACGGCCCAGGAGATCTACATCATGCATCAGTCGCGCTTCGAATCAGCCATTCAAAACAAGATCAATTATTTTCAGATCTCCATCTCTTGGCCCATTACGACCTCGTATACTACATCCTTGCTGGAATTCTTGCATTCATTCTTCTCGGCGCGTTCGCTCCTGCTGCGGTTCTGTACGCCCGAGCGAACAAAGCGATCAGTGATGTCATCCAAGAGTGGGAGGCAAGGAGCAGAACTTCTTTACGACACTCAGGGCGACACTCCAATACTACTGACCAACTTCCTGTAACCATGAGCCGAGAAGATGCATTGGACAATGAACCCGTGTAGTATATGTACCAGACCGAGTCACTCTACAGATGTACGTTGAAATCGCTGCCCACAACGGGGTCTGGCCGGATTCCTTGATTGCGTCGTCGTGAAACTCTAGAAAAGAAGACTGTCTTTTCTAGAGTTTCAGATTGTAAAGTTCCAGCCTGAAGAAGACCCCGGTTGGGGTCGAAAATTTGCTAAATATTCTGGAAATTGACTTTATATACTTTATCAGTACGAACAGGGTTAGATTCACGGCACAATTGACGGCAAAGGTCGTATAAAAACAATCTTTATTTCATCTTCTAGTCTAGTAAGTGTACAAAACATGATTTAGAAATACCACAATGTTCTTGTACCACAAACAGAAGTAAGAGCTCGAACAGAAGTGAAACGCGTCAGAATACATGTATAATTATCAAATTCCTTCTCTCTCCCTCTTCGCTTTATACTATTTACATGTGTGCAATAATGACCACAGCACAATTCGATCCCTGCAGTTGTGCCTCAAATGCTGCAAATTCGATACGTAAAATAGGTGCACACGTACCTTAACCTATCAACCGTACATCTACATTGTAATACATTGTACATGTATGTACAAAAGACCAACATACTGGTAACTCTTCTCCCAATTTCAGGACCGTCTCATCCATCAGATACATTGTACATTTCCTCTCTTATCTATTTTTGCGTTATGAAAGAATTGCCCTGAACAATAACGGCTCCTGAACAATAACAGCTCATTCACCTCTGGGATCTATTCTACAGAGCGCCTGAGGAAGACCCCGATTGGGGTCGAAAATTTGCGAAATATTCGGAGACGACTTTCCGATTTATTGTATACTGTGTGTCGTTTTTGTGCTCCTTTTTGGACATGAACAATAAATAACGGAGGTTACCTTGGTACAAGGTGTCGGATTGTCCTGCGAGTTCATCACACCAAAACAGACAGGGAGGAGGCCCGTCCGCTGCAAGTAATAGGCCTATTCCATTGGTCACGTCTGACTTGTCGGCTCTACGGCCGTAATCGCCTCAGGAATATTACCACAACTGGACGTGGTCGGTGTCACACTTCTATCCATATCAGCCATGGCACTTATTGTCCTCACAGCCGATTGATGCTGTTTCTCTTTGTCCCCACAGATGAAACATCGGTGCAACACCGCTCGAATCCCCACACGGAATTTCTCATTAAACAAGCCATAGATCACAGGATTGACACAAGCATTTGCAAAGGAAATGCACGCCGCCATGAGAAAGATACACGAACTTGTCTTCATTTCTTCGGTGATGCCATCACGGAGGATGAGAATGAAGACAACACACAATGGTAACCACATTAGGCCAAAGATGACCACAGTGGCTACCAGCATTTTGACCACACGAAAGTCTCGCCTGTTTCGTGCACTTGTTATCATTTGGTTCTTAATCCGTTCGTTTGGCTGGCGGGACTTTTTCGGTACATTCGTGGATAACTGCCTGATCATAGTCTGTCTTGTTCTCCATAAAGTCTTGAATATGCTGATGTAGTTGTATAAAATGATGATGAGAGGAATGAAGAAACCGATAAGGCATGAGAATGTCACGAACACCGCTGAGAACCGCGTCTTTTTCGGCCACATCAGCGTGCAGATCTTCACCGTGTCCGTCCCGAACTCAAATTCTTCAACTTTGAAGTAAATGATGACGGGGACGGCCAATCCAAGGGCAAGTACCCAGCATAACACGATGGCAACTTTGGAAACAGTCGACGTCAGGTGTTTGTATAGACTTTTAACGATACAACGATGTCTGTCCATACTGATCAGTGTCATACTCCAGATGGACACGACGCCGCACACAACTTCATTATAGATGAAAACTCCACACAGGGATTCACCGAGTTGCCAGGATCCTTGATATCGAATCACCCCAATCACTGGGTTGGTGATTGTGAAAAGGATATCAGCAACACACATGTTGATCATAAACAGATTAGTGTTTGTCCGCATTTTCTTATTCGACAGCACCACATACGTAATCAAAAAGTTCCCCAAAGTCGATATGACAGTTAACAAACACAAGAATAAGATTTCCACGTAGACTATTTCCGGAAAACTTCGGTTGAATTCGGAGTAGAACGTGAAATATGAACGGTTCCGATCGTTTCCGACGCGGACCAGCCATGACTTGTTGAATTCAGCAGCGAATTCCATTGTTCTTGGTGACTCTGCAGATTGAAGAAAAAAGGGCATTTAATACAACATGAACAAGTTGGGTGCAATGTAAGCCGTGAATTCTTTTGACGAATAGGCCGACACTAGTTTGCTTGGTGGTGGTGGATAAACGCATCACCTGTTGAAATTTTCATCGATTCCCTGTCAACTGCCTGGAAGTGGTTTTGATCATCACACATCGTGGTCAGCTTTCCAAAACACCTGCACGTCCGTGCGAATTGTCACATGCTCAAGGGACTAAAACCTATCACCATTAACTTCAAGAGAACATCATGCCAAGTACTCACCTTGAAATGTCTTGTTTATCACGACTGTTGTCTCAACTCTCCCTTCATTGGAGAAGATGCTTATATCACTATTCATTCCTTACTGTTGTATGAGCGACATCTGAAACAAATATGACCAATGTTCACAGTTTTATCTTCTTATAAGCCTCAACTGGCCTGACCAGACACATGGTATGTCAGGAGCCAAACACAAGATCATGATGATATTACGCCGCCTTCTTTTTTAGTAATTGTGTCATCCTAGCAATGGTGCCGCCTTGAACCCATTGACCTCTTACATTGTTCGTGTTTACAACGTCAGGATGGAAATAATACTTGAGCGAATTAGACATAATTCAAGATCATTAATTTTCCGCTAATTGTCCAATTCCGGCACAACCTCGAGTGACGTTTTTGCCAGACTTAGAAAAAATCACAGTTGACTATTTCTTATAAAAATGATGGTAGATAAAATGAAAAGGACCCGTATAATGTACATGATTGCGCAGTAAAAACAATCATGGTTCAAATATATGCTGCAGATAATTGTTTCAGAACTTAAATTGTCCTGAATTGAGACAGTGAAAAAAACCGAAATAAGACAGAAGTTTCAACACGTGAACATGGTGCAGAAGTTCACTTTTTCTCGGTGAAATCTTCGCATCTTTCATAAGACAAGACGATCCTGATCAATTCAAATACAAGTTCGCACGTATTTCCTTTCTGCTAATCATCTCCCCCACACAAACCAGTGGTAACTGAGGCTTTCAAGCAAGGATTTCTCAGTCAGTTCTTCGGATAGCCTACGACTGCGGAAGTCTTAGTTTCCTCGAAGTTGTAAGTTCTAAATATAAACCACATCGAGTGGGTCATGTCCCCGATCGTGTCAGTCGGGTGACTTCCTCCTCTCCTGTGATGATAGCCACAAGTTTGTGCAGTCATCATTTCTTCGGGCTGGGTCAGAGATGGCCAGAATGACGTCGATTTTCTAAAGCCAGCAGCACGCCAGGTGATATCGCAAGCGATCTAATCGCCACCGATCTTCTTGCCAGCTACCACAGACTGGGCGATGTCCAGTTTTGTATTGTTTGATATTGGGCGATCATCGCTAAAGATCCACGCATCGCTGTCCAGCGCACACCCGGCGTCAACTGCCGATTTTGCTCGGTGGCGATCAAGTCGCTTGCGAGATCGCCTGCTGTGCTGTCCGCTTTAGCAAGTTTGGGCGCACAAGTCGTGTGTACTCTACCACCAGCCGTGCCGGCCATTGAGGATTTCCTTCATAAACGGCCAGACAAGTGCCAGAGTCGACGCGTTGGCCTTCGAGCCACGTAGCAGAGCGCGGTCAATTCTTGGATGGGTGACCGGCGCGATACATCTTGCATCACGCATTGCTCTGTCTCTGCAGCAATAACAAACTGTTGGTTGAGTCTCTAGTCATCAAGTCATTTCACCGCCAAGTTACATGGATGACAACATAACATGTCATGCTTCTATCTTTCACCCATCACGGGAACGCGTCCACCTGAACAAGTTTACATGGGAATTTCCCTGGTTCCACTTTTTCACTCTTTACAGACACGACAGATGTGTGTGCGCAGTCGCCGGCGTGTTATTCAGTTACCATGGATACCGTATGGGCCTCTGTGGACAGTTATCTGTTAAATTATGTTCCTACCCAACAAATTGATTGATGAGCTCACTTATTGCCATATATTTCATTAGGTAGGTTGATATATACTATAAATATTTATGTTAATATGGGGATAACAGAACTGCAGGCCTCCCGTCATTTCGTACAGCCACTATTCTTTCCTGATGCTCAACCAAAAGTACATCAACATCAATGGAATCAACAGTGTTCTCGACACTCAGTTGCGCTGTCACATGAGAAGCATATCATAGCGATGCTAGACTGTTAACATCAGCAAGCCATGTTTGCACAAGATAGAGAACAAATAATATGATGTGATAGGGGCGATATAGAAGCAGGTAGGAGGAAAATAATAAGTGATTGACTTCATCAAATCGATTTGGAAGCATGAAAGGGAGCGCTAAAGAACCTCTGACGAACCTCGGAGATCGAACCTACAACTTCAGGAAGTGACAGACGCCGAAGCTGCCACTGAACCACTCTGACAGTCTGATTGTCCTCAGCTCATGTGAACAAAGTCGACTGAATTAAAGCCGAGCAGTATGCGTTAGGTTTTGTATTTCGCGACGGCCGACGTAAGCTTTGACCTTTAGGCAACGTCGTATACGCATGCTCGATAAGACTGTTCAAATCTATGTATTTGAATGATCTACGTTACCAATTATGCATTGTGAGTGTTGCTACGCATAGAAAAATGAGTTGGAGCATGTTACCTTAGCTGATGAAGGGTTGATCACGCTATAACTGCACGTTGAACTTCTCAAGTGATGAAGCTATGGCGGCCATTTTTGTTTCGACATAGTATCAGTCCAGCCTCGGTGTTATCACTGGCTATAAAAAAGTTGTTCAGGGAAATGCCTGAATTTCCAACCATATATGGGGGAAGGCGAAAGAGTCACCTAAAGCATTCAGTCGGGCTTTAAGGTACTTGGAGAAACACGAAGCATGATCACCTTGGCTAACACGATGTGACTCATCATGACATGCACTTGTCATTGCTTGTTGGGGAATCACAATTTAGGAGTTGTCCTCCCGTGCATGACATCTGAGCAAATCGTCTGAAATTGGCTGGCCTTGGACATAAACAGGCCGTGTTTACAACGTACCCCCACTGCTTGCTGTAGTCCGAGAAAGAGAGATAATGTTCTTTGCATGGCACTTGATGATGTGTTATTGTTTGCTCTTGTTCAGGGAAGGGGATGCTTCGTGGGACTTTATATGTACAAATACTTAGTTCCATCATGCATGCCTCCGAGTTACCACACGGCATTGAAATACAGGTTGAGGTCAGTCTTCAAGGTTCTTTGGAACCGAAGATAGAAGATCGATCGAAGGTGTCGAAGACCTCATCGAAGATCGATCTTGTGGTTACTGTTGGTTGGAGGGAATCATCCAAGACATGAAAACGCTTGCAAGCAGTTGGTCAAAGATAAAATCCCTTAAGTCATTCCATAGGCCTTTCCTACTTTGCTACAGTTGATATGTAATTTGAATAACTGGTTAGCAAAACCACGCCTGTATCAGTAACTCAGAGTTTGTTAATTTCTTTCTACCAACAGCGAGAAAAAAAACTTTGTCTCGTAACCATCCTACTAAAGGATATCAGGACCCCTTAGTGCTCGTTCCCTACGTAGCCTTTACCGCGTACGAATTTACGGTGGACGGAGGGAGCGAGCAAGAACCCAAGTTAACCTAAAAGTACCTCAAGATGCTTGTAACGGGATGGATGGAAGGGAATACGTGGCCGGCCCGAGATGAAAACATAAAGCAGTGTTGAAAATATAGTGATGGTAACTTCATCCTTACGTTAGCTGTATCTACAGGGTTCAACTGAAGGTAACAGTCCACCAATTAAGATGATAATTCTCATAGATAAAAAAAACGTATGACTCATACTTTATACATGTATCACATGCAAAGGACATTGTCCTCGCATTGTAAAACGTTTAATGCGGCGAAGTCGAAGACAACTTACCTTAATAGTGTCATCACTTGAAGACACCTCGGCCGTCTGCTGACAAGCCGGACTTCCGACTTGATATGACTCAGTGACTGATGATATAAGTGAGAAACTATTTTCTGATAGTCCTAGCGCCGACTAACGGCAATGGTCTGCTGCAACATCATCTCCTCCAATCTCGTGAGTTCGGATCCGCTGGATCCCGGCGTTCAGGGTTTTAGGGTGCTCGGATCAGAAAGGTGAAAGCCGTTGGACGTCAGCGTCGGTGATTGCTCCTTCTCTCTCGCTATCCTCAGTGAATGGTACTTTTACTCCCTGCAGGAATCCAAAGTTCGGGTGCACTATCTGTAGTATTCTTTCCCGATCTCACATGATCCGATGACAGCTGATTTGATCATACATCATAACCTGCTTCTCTTTGTTAGACACTTGTAATGAGCAGTTTCTGACGTAATATAACGTTATTGAGAATACACAGGCATTCAGGATGATATATAGAAATTGCAACAAATATGCTAACAACTGCAGTGCTCTAATGGCGGTTAATGTGAATGTCCAATTAGGCAAATGTGTTTATTGTTGTTGTTACGTGGAGCTGACCTTTGATAGACCTTTTAATCGTTTTCTGACGCCAGGGTAGATGCTGTGGCCTTGAAGCACGTGCAAACAGTCAAAACTATTTTCATCAGAAAAAAATAAAAGGAATAAATACAAACATGATGCTCTACTGGGGGAACAATTTCGTCCGACATCTGCTCAAGGTTGCCGACACCGACTGGTTGGCTTTCGCAAAACAAAAACAAACAAAGAGAACACAGAATTATTATCAATAGAGACAAGTTTGATTTTTTGAGATCGCACCTTAACAGCGTATATGCGAAATGATTTTCCAATACAACGAAACTGAGCCATTCTTATGGCTATCAAGTATAGTACATCGTAGTCCCTGCAGTTTTTTTAATTAGGACGAATGTTATAGTTAAGGAAAGAGATACATTTTGAAACATGTCTTGTACATGTACGTCGATGATCCTGGTCCTAGTCTGAGGCCTTGTGCGGATCCTATGAACAAATTCCGTACGAATTTCAGTCAACAATTAAACTTTTATGTTTCCAACCTTGTCTTCCGATCTTCTCTCAGACCCTGAAGCAGAAATTGAAATATGAACAGGGCGTATCGCATAAAGCATCCCACAAGTTTACTTCCCCTTTCCCTTACTTTACTTTGCTTTTACTTTACTTTGTTTGGTGTTACTTGTACCTTCAGGTCCCCCAGTAGTGATGATTGAAACTCTCCACTGATCAGGAGACATACATGATTTCGCCAAATACAATGTATGGTACTCTTCTCGATTTTCGTAACGAACAATGGGCTACCTACCCAACATCTAATAGTCCCTGCATCTCTTCCAATGTTGCAGATCGACTGACGTCATCATAGGCAGTTGGCCACCATCAGGGTGATGGAGGTAGCACATTTTGTTGCCTTGGTATTCGGCAAATGTTGTACCACGACACCCATCTGTCTCAAGGCATGATTTCTTGCATTCGCTAATGTTTGAAGCACTGGTCACCAGGAGAAGGGGGTCGTCGTGCTTGTAGATCAGCTTGAAGCCTTTGATACATGCATCTGAAAGAGTGAGTCATGCCTGGCAGAGAAAAGCATCCTGAGCTACAAGAGGTTCTTCATGCTCAACAAGGACCAGACTGGTATCGCCCGATCGGCTAAAAGCGGAAACCGTTGTAATGCGCCCAGCCCTTGCCCTTCAAACAAGTAGGCCCTAATGAATATTCTAGACCGTTGGGTTATGGTCCATTTCCAGGTCCACCTGAATCCATCCCTGTTATCAATTCTCTGAACGCGTGTGTCGTCTAGTTCGTGAGAGGCTATCAAACTTTAGCAATAAAAAGAAAAACACAGGACCTACCCTTTGCCATCTTCTTGCACATGAATGGAAACTTCTTCGTCGAATGCGCTCGTTTTAGGCTGTATTTGGCGAGAATAGCAAATCTTTTGCTCTTGTCCTTGAAATACCTTCCTGGTGGGTAGTAAATACACCCACGACGGTCTGTCCATACCAGCACCTGGTGTTTCTTACCGGCCTTCATGAAATATGCTCCGGTCCAAACATTCGCAACGCCGAACCTTGACAAGGGATGGAAATTAAAAACTCGTAAAAATAGCTTCGACCTTTTTAAAGTGAGAAGTTAAAAGTTTGGGTTTATATAGTTTGATATCAACGGAGGTCTCATCCGACTTCCAAGTTTTTAACCCCCTGAACACTTCAGTAGAACTCAGATGAGTTGTTCATTCAGCACTCAAATCTGATCGTTCTGACCGGTACCGATTTATACATCTAGTGAGGCTGAAAGGGTAAATGTCGTCCTGGGTATACACAAAGATTACCCAGGATCTCAATCTTCACTAAAACAATACCCTGGGTGTAGTTTCGGTAGCCGTACATCACCCAGCGTCGTAGTATGACACCTGGATTCGAGGTTGTCTCGCCTGTGGTCACGTGACAGCCTGAAGAATGTCATGAACAGCTACACTCAACAAGTACAGCAACGCGAGACCGCGAGATTCCACGGGATATCTAAATAGGACTCGTTCCTATGCACCGATTGCGGATGCTGGGTGATGTTCGGCTACCGAAACTACACCCAGGGTATTGTTTTAGTGAAGACTGAGATCCTGGGTTATCTTTGTGGATACCCAGGACGACATTTACCCTTTCAGCTCTAGTGAGGCAAGGCAGGCTAAGGGACCTTCCCAGAGTATCACACCAAGAGTGGGGTTCATGGTGCCTCATGACCGCTAGCCAAAGAACAGTGCCATAAGACCGCCGCGGTTTGATACTTCCGTCAGAAGTATCAGTGCTTTGCGTTCATCCAACAGGCAGTAGGCCTACAGATGTTGGCTTAATAGGCCTAGTTAGTTTTAATGCAAAAAAATGTTTTCTTGTGTTCCATGTTCATTGCCCGCACCAAGGTACATCGAATATCGAGCTTCAACTTACAAGCGTTTTGTCCGCCTCAGATGTCTTAACTCATCGTAATTACAGATACTGGTTAGATCTGCTTTATATTTCCTACATATCTTGAGGGCTTCTTTGAAGGTCTGTGGCTTCTTGGCGAGGGCGTAGCACCGATCTTGGAATCGGTCCCATCCCAGGTCACAACCTGAAGGAGTAGGAGCAGGAAGCGATAAGTGATTTGCATCTGCCGTACCAAGAATTACAAAGGGTAGACTCTACGACGCCGTACCTGCCGTACCAAGAATTACAAAGGGTAGACTCTACGACGCCGTACCTGCCGTACCAAGAATTACAAAGGGTAGACTCTACGACGCAGCATTTTGCTGATGTCCAGCTGCATGTAAGTGTCAAATCAGTGCAAAGCAGGAAGGCCTACTGAAGACTTCATGTCATTGAGCAGATTGGTCAGCCCCATACAAAGGTCACGAAAGCATGTGTTGAGGCCAGTGCCCCAAACTAGGCCTACATTCTCCGAACTCGCTGCGTGGCCCGATTAGTTCGACCTGGTCACACTTTCCTCTAGTTCCAGGCAAAAGACGTAACTTCAATTACTCTCAAGATGTGACAGTAGAACAGGGCGGTACTTCCAAAGATACGCTGAACTTACCTTTTGGAACCTCTCTCTCACAGATAAATGGCAGCCTGTAGTACGGCCTGGCGTCGAAGATCTTGCCATTGATCATGATACCATACGGGCGGTTTCGTTTCGCCCTTTTCTTGAACTGCAGTGGGGGCGAGTAGGATGTCGCACTCCCGTCAGTCCACTGAAACTTCGGTGGGGTCTTGGTGTGATCGATGCGGTACATGCCAACCCAGGGACCGAAATGCCGGTGCTTTGTCTTGAACCTGGGATGAAAATACGAGTTGTCAGTGATTGTTCCACACCTCAACATCCTGCTGTGTGATCAGCAATGCCGGTCATCACAACAGGAGATGCTGGAGCCCGCAATGTCAGACCCCTCTGACCCTACAACTGCGATTTTGGTGTAACAATCAATTGATGGAAAGTATTAGTACGCTCTGCATTGAAATCAGGCGACAGCAACGAAAGTTGGACCAAACTCATTTTACAGCCTAGGCCTTTGCCGGAACTACCTACAGACTCTTGACAAACGCATATTCCTTCTTGCCGTTCAAGCTAACAAGGTGACCTCTGTAAAGATTGCATTGTCGTTCAGCAGCAAAGAATCGTAGGTAATCATAGAACACTCTGTAGCAGCGACCCTTGTATCGCTTCCAGCCATAACCGCATGCTGAAACGGGAAACAAGGACGAAAGAATTCATTCTTGTCGGTTTCACGCGATGTTGCCAGCGTTATATTGATCCAAGGCAAATATTTTTTCCTTGTGTGCCTCGTTTATGATACAGAAAACTAGATGGGCGTTGTCTCTCCAAGTAGTAACTTCACTTGTTTTTCTGGCTGGTAAAACTGAGAGACAGCAGGCAAGAAGACAGCTTATAAGATGCCCCTAGCAACGCATTCAACCGCGTTCAGGTGGATGGAGCAGAAGATATTCGCACCCGTGTTCTTCTTGCTTTTCTTCTTCCCTGCAAACAGAAAAAAATCGATGTTCACTCGACATATACGTGTGTAACGGAAAATATTGGCGAGCGATCTCTTCTTTTGTGAGGTGATCGAATGTCTAACGGGGTAAACTCCCCACAGTTTCGAACTCCCCGTAACTGCGCTCCGAAGCTGCTTCGGATCACGCGAATCTTAGAAGATGAACAATAAGGCGTCACTAGCGCATGTTAGCATTGGCGCCAAACGAGCTAGCCAATCGGTGATCACTTTCAGGACTGCTTTTGGCCACAGTGAGGCTAGTTAATCAAATGCTCGGATACGGTAAAGCATACGTAGGCCTAGTTAAGGCTACTTACCACCAAGCGCCATCTCACAAATGTAATGCAGTTTTTTATCCTTGTTCACGCCGTAGTAACCGTTCATCGCGCCCATCTTTGAGAGCGTCAGGGTCGCAAGCTTGTTTCGCCTCTTGAAGTACATCAGTGACGGTCTGTAGAAAGCCTTGCCTTCTGTGTCACTGCCGTCTGTCCAGAAGAAATCCTTCCCGTCCTTACAGTAGAGACCGATCCATATGGAGATGATGCCAGCAGTGCTGGAAGAGAAATGGCAGGTTTGTGGGGGTGAACGCTAATGAGATATGGGCCCGTATTCTAGAACGTTCCTTTAGCGTTAAGGGAGACTTTAAGTCAACCTTTAGGTAAATTTTATTTCAAGAACTAACCTTTATCTCGGGTCAAAGGAGACCTTTAGGTATCTCCCTTTAGCAAAGGTTGGGTCGTTTCAAGAACCTTCCTTCATTACAGGAAATGCTTTATTTTGCCTTAAGGAGGCCTTTAAACATAGATTGGTCTGTAGTATCCAACTTTGTGGTAAAGGACGACCTTTACATAAGGGAAGTTAAAGCCTGGTTCTTGAATACCATTTGTTAAAGAAGCCTTTAGCAAAGAAACTCCTCAGTAAGGCTTCCTTTACATAGAACTATACGGTATACGAATACCGCGGTTAACTATGGCTTCACGGTCGTGAATCCACTTGAAGCCTTTGTTAAATGGCGTTTTCGTATACCGTATACTTCTATGTAAGGGAAGCCTAAAGGAAGCCTCTATAAAGGCCTACTTTAGGCCTAATTTAAAAGAGGGTTTAAGAATACGAGCCATGAGTATACAATGGCATACAGGGTTTGTCGTCGATGGGTTGTTCCCATGTATCGGTATTTTAAAGACGTTGATGATTTAAAATACTTACTTAGGAATTTGCGAAACAAATTTCTTCATAACATACTGGTATTCTTTCTTATCATTGATGCTGACTAGATTGCCTTTGAACGTTTTGCAATGGGCCTCGGCTTTCGCAAAACTCTTCTTGTTTGAGCCTGTAAACAACTGATAGCAAGCTCCTTTGTGTTTGTCCCAGCCAGCCGGACAACCTGTCAAAATAAAACCATCATTGACTTGTCGATGTTGCAAGCGTTCACATTAATCAAAGAATGATTTCGGGAAGTCCTCAGAGATCTTCCGTCTCCCAACATCGCCTGGCCCTTCTCGACCCTTAGAAAATATAGTAAATTCATGGCGCCAACTCGAATATCGGACTTAGAATATTTTACAAAACTTTGATACTGGCGCCACCTTGAATGAAGGTGGCTGCAGAACAGGTTTGCGTCAGCTCGAAGATTCGGACTTCGAACATTTCTGCATGTCCTCCATACTGGCGCCACCCTGAATGAAGGGACTTGCATGTATTTCAAGCACCTTGATTGCTGTATGTCCTCCAAACTGGCGCCACCCTGAATGAAGGGACTTGCATGTATTTCAAGCACCTTGATTGCTGCATGTCCTCCAAACTGGCGCCACCCTGAATGAAGGGACTTGCATGTATTTCAAGCACCTTGATTGCATTTTCGTCGGAGATTCGAGGATTCGGAGTTGGAATATTTATTTTTGTACATCCTCGAAACTGACACCGCACACACTATCTGGGATTCTATGCCGTCCTGTCGCCTTACCTTTACGCTTTGGCTTTGGTTTAGCTGTAGTTGTTGTTGTCGTTGTAGTGGTAGTGGTTGTGGTGGTCGTAGTCGGAGGTTTCTTTTGGACTGAAATGACGATATAATTGGAATTCCAAATCATACTACTAAAAAATGGCGAAGTAAAGTTTTCGGCTATGTAATAGACAACTTCACCAAGTTTTGCTTGGACAGGAGACATTGGTGGTTAAAAATTAACGAACTTACATGTAATGCTTCAAAAATGACGTAATGTACCTGGTGCAGCTGGTTGCTGGTTTCCAGCCGTGCCAGTGCCAGTAGCGGCTGGTTGCTGGCTTCCGGTGCCAGTGCTGGTTGCGGCTGGTTGCTGGTTCCCATTGCCAGTTGCGGCTGGTTGCTGGTTTCCAGTGCCAGTGCTGGTTGCGGCTGGTTGCTGGTTCCCAGTGGCACTTCCAGTTGC